>VWZS01007739.1:165917-661924 GCA_013397075.1 Rhabdornis inornatus | reverse complement strand
TTTTTTTTTTTTTTTTCTGCCTCTGTGTATCCAGGAGAGGCACAGCTCGGTTTTTAGTTTCCTCAGTGTCCAAGAACTGTTGCAGATTTTCCAAGAGCAGGGGTCAGGCAGTGGGAAGGGGACATGTCCCTGCTGTGCTCACTGCCCAGCTTGTCAGGCAGATCTTGACCTGGGAAGGGAAATGAAATTGAGCCTGAGCATTTTCTTCCCAAGTTTTATTAGCCTGTATCAACAGCAATTAAAACAGGCAGGTATTTACTGCCTGATAATGCTGACAAATAATTTAATTTTGCACTGCTTAAGAAATGATCCTCATTTTAGCAGGCTTTATAATTAGGTTTGACCTTAAACAGCCCCATGTTCCTCATGTTAGAAGCAGTATTTGAATTTCTGAGTCTATTTAAAATGTAAATTATGTTTCTTAAAATTTGTAACAACATCTCATAGAACATTGAGATGTTGAGCATTTATGTTATAAAGGTATGTAATAATGTTTCATAACCAAATATGATTTTATGCTGAGTGCTAGGACCTGCAATACTTTATGTGTGTGCCAGTATTTAAATGAGATCCAGCTCACCTCCAAGGCTAACAATCTATTAGGATGAAAGTGTGGGCAGTTCACCTTAGTGTCACTGCTGTATTTTTTAGCTATTTGTGTGTGGACTCTGTACCATGAAAGAAAAAGTATCTTGCTGTCAGCTACACTTTTTACTAATTAGCTAAGAATAATTTAAAAAAATGCATTGACTCTCAACATTTAGTTGCAAGAGACCAGATGTTAAAAATTAAAAAGCTCTGTCTTGTTGATTGAAGTTCAGGCTCTATCTAGATACCCAAAATGTTACTGTCATTTGAATTTTAATTTTTGTGGGACCTTCTCATATTGAAGAGAGAGCCTTACCTGTACAAATCTCTATTTTAGGAAATATCACACCTGCTTTCTTTGGAGGTGGTTCTAAGTTTAAGAGAAAATACTTGTGTTTACCAAGGTGTGAATATGGCATTAAGTGGTTGCAATAAGGATAGTGCTGCTGCAAGCAGGGAATATGAGATCAGAACAGATTATTTTCCTTGAAGAGCAGGGCTATAAATGCTGAATTATTAACAGTAAATCCACAGTACTTCCTTTTGGATATGTTGAAGAGACTTAATCCCAGCCACAGGTCTTTATGATGGTTCTAGGCAAGAATATGGAGACAATGAAGTAAGGAAAATTGCTATATGGAAAAAAAAAATGCAAGCTTAGAGCTGCTACAGGCTTGACCTCTGTTATAGCTCTTAATCTTGGAATGAAACAAGATTTTGGCAACTTGTTCACCTCCTTCTGAACTTGCTTGCAGATACAGTGACACAAAACTGTTTCAAACTTATCAACACCAGCACTGGCTGAATATATTATCTGATGCTGCACTATGGAAATTGGGGCTGTTTGATTTACATGACTCTCCCAGTTATTGGATTTATCAGGTTGGCTTAAAAGCCTAAAGGAAAAATTGCTTTGAAGGAGAATTTTTTAAGAGTAAAGAGATCCCTTAGTTTGGGTTAATTGTGCCATCCAGGGAAGATATTTCATTAGCATTATTAATCTAGGTCTTTGCCTGACCCTGTGGGAGAATGCTGTGTACGCTCCAGGTGACAGAAGATGGAATATCCAAGGAGAGGTCTAGCTGGCAGACACAGAAAATAATCCATGTGAAACTGGGGAGTTTTAGGGGAGTTTGGAAGTTTTAAGGGCACAGCTTAGAAGTGTACTGGGATTTGGTCCTATACATTCATTATGAAATGATACAGTATGATCAAGAGATGATTTATGCACTTGTAACAGTGGTGTAGTCAGGCTGCTCTTAAAAATATACTGGTGTTGGTGTCTTGTTCCAAGTGTTGGGATTGGCTACAGGTGATAAGAACAATGCTTTGTTTTCTGCCCTAAGCAAGATATTTCTTCTCTTTAGCTGGTTCCATTTTGTTTTGCTCTTGTTTATTATGATGTTTGTTAATCTAACAGTCCAGCATGCTCTGAATTAATTATGAAATGCTTCAGAGTAAATGGAACTGGGACTGCTGCAGAGAACAGGAGATTGTTGTGGTTTGCTGAGTTTAGTGAGACTCTGTATTTCATAATGCTTTCCTAAAGGGGAACCACGTGTGCACCTTGAATTTCAAACACTACTTAACCCTGAAGGACTGAAAGTTCTAAAGGAGCAGGACAGATGTTGTTTTACAGTGCCTCCACCTGTCACTGACCCCCCAATTATTTTTGGGAGTGCTGGGCCAGCAGAGGCTGTTGGCAGTGCAGACTGTGACCCAAACACTGGGGTCCATCCCTCCCAGCACAACCTGTGCTGTTCTCAGGTGTGTCCAAGCTCACACTTGGTTTCTGTTCCATTAGATTTTGATTGTTAGATATCCCTTTGAGATATCATGCATTAGATATCATCCATTGGGTTAAATATCATCCATTAGATATCATCAGCAAATGCTGAACAGGAAAGGTCATTGTTTTCAGTGCTCCCTTAAGACTCTTCTGAAAATCCCACCTGAAAATTATTATTAATTATTAAAATTATTAGTCACATTTGTTACATTAAAAATGTCATTCCTTATCCTCAAATGACAGGGAAACACCAATAGTAGCTCACCTTTAATTTCTTTAATGTTGTTTTGTGTTCAGTGATACAGGTATAAAATATGCTTATCAGGATCCCATAAATAATTACAAGCTGAGACCAGAATAGTGATGGAAAGCAACTAATTAGGCAGATCATAAACTGCAATGCTTTGTACTGCCAGGAAGGACTTAGACCAGGTTGTTTGCAGAGTTGCTGCTTTGAACCTTCTTGAAACCTGGAAGGTGTGTAATTTGAGAACTTTTATGGATTTCTTTATACAATAGTTCTAAGAAGCCTTGCCCCCAGTGACCTAATTATGTCACCTACATGCTGCACAACTTTGTACTCAAACAAGACTGCCATGGGCACGTAAGCTTTGTACTGAAATATTTTAAAAATTGGACTTCATCTTTTCTTCCCCCCTCTCCCAGTATAAGCTGCTGACTTCAACCTTCTGCCTTAGGTTGGATGCTCCACTGTTTTGTTTTTTTTTTTTTTTTTTCCTTTTGGGTTTTTTTTTTTTTTTTTTTTGGTTTTTTTTTTGGGGTTTTTTTTTTTTTTTTTTTATTTTTTTTCCTTTTTTTTTTTTCCCCCCAAAAGGCCAAGGATGCAATGATAGAACTAATTTGTATTTTAAATCTGTAGCTTGTAATTAGTGCTAGGAGGGCTGGAGGGAGATGACAAGCAAGTAAGAGCTTTTCCTTTAAAAACTCTCCGGGCACGTAACCCAGTCCTGGGAGAGCTTTAAAGGAAAGCACTAATGAAATTCCTGCAGAAAAGGAAAAATAAGCCAACAAAATTAAGGCTTAAGCATGCTATTTCTATTTAGGGGTTAAAAAAGACTCTACTACCCCCTGGGTTCACTTTCAGATAACACATTTGAATCACTAATTATTATATTCTTTTTGTGTGGATGAGTTTCTGCCCCACTGATTTCCCCAGTACTGAGATTTTTAGGTGATTGAAGATGATGTTGATGTTACTTGGAGGGTTTGCATCGTTTTACCTCAGCTTTGTTTGAAAATCAGGTTGTTTTTACTGTGAGATCAGTAATTTCCATGAAGTTTTGTTTTTCTAGAGGGCAAAGCTCCGAAGCACAAACCCCAATTTATTTAAATCTTGGAAATTGAATAGCTGTGGAATTTAGGTACCCGGATCTTGTGAAGGTTTAAAAATACCACACCTTTCAGTCAAGCAGAGCAATGAGTTAGAAACAAAACACAGTCATGGTCACCCATATTTATAATCAGGAAGGTGATGGTGGTGAGAAAGGGTTGAGGTGGCAGAGCAGGTCTCTTGTGAAGCTGAAATAGGTGTTTGCCATCCTTTTGGGCAGGATTCTGCATTTTAAGCTAGTAGGTCTCCAACAGTAGAGCAGCACAGAGCTTTGTGCGTGGATCTGCTGATAGGATTGCTCTAGCACAGAGGATTCTTTGTTTCTAGGAAACATATATGCAAAATTTTCATTATAGGTTCCCTTCTGAGTGCACATGACTCCATTAGCACAGTGAGCTCCTGTGCCTTCTTTCTGCCACCTGATCCTCTAAGGGCCCCCTGACTCCTGCTCTCAGTGGCTTTTCTCCTTAGTCTATAACAACCTTTATTTTATAAATACCAGTTTACAGAGGCAAAATGATGGCTCTGAATATTTCCCTGAACCAGAGACATTGCAGAGCTAAGCCACATTGTTCATTGGCACGTTATGCTGTGCATGAGATGGATGATTTTGCATTCCATGTACAAGAAGGAGCATAAGCCTCAGCTTGTGCTGGCACTCCCAAGGACAAATGAAAACAAATGTTGAACAAGATTTCTTTTGATAAAGAAGATACCCAGTTAAAATGAAACTCAAGCCTTTTACTTATGCAAGACTAGCTTTTAGTCTTTCTAAAGAAGAGAAATCCAGGTGAATATGCCGGGTCTTAGCTGGCATTGCATAAAATTGGATTATTCCCCCCCTTCCCTGGTGGGGGCCATGGATAGTTGCCTTTCCCTCATCTCCTCCTTTTTGCATGGGTGTGGAAGACTGCAAAGCTGGTTTTCTCTCCATAATATCTATCCTCTATCACTTGAGTTTTCCAGGGTGGTTTGAGTTATTTCTTTGTTTTCTGTGGCTTAGTGAAGGCAGCTTTCTCTCCTGTCGTGGCTGGAGGACCAGGCTGAAGATTGAAGTAAAGCAGCATCCATAGTCTGAAAAAAGAGAAGGACCACTAGCTATTAGGATATGTGAGCTGAAGAGCAAATGATGAGGATTTTTATATTTCTAAAACTAAATTTTGGAAACAAGCAATATCCCCCCATCATCCAGGGCCTTCTCAGCTATACCTCTAACTTAAGTATATTAGTCTTCCAAGTGATATAAATAAAATTAATGGGCCTGACTTTGTTTATGGGCTGTGTCTCCATGCAGGCACAGCCCTGGTGCAAGCACTCCCATCCTGGTGTTAGCAGGCAGCTGTAAACCTCTGTTCCTTATGGCTCCCTTGTAGCTCTGTGCTCTGATGCAGCTCAGCATGCAGATTTTTGAGTAAGGAGAGGCAATAGTTTTCAACATAAACAAGTCCACTGGGTCACATTAACCTCCTTCAGTCTCTGTGTTAAATAATTAAAATAAACTAGGTAATGTTTAACTATACGTATTTAGAGGCTTACTGGAGGAGCTTATTAGTTCAATATTCTAACACAGTGTCTTAAACCTTCCTGAGCTCCAGGATCCCTTATTAAATATTTAGTGCATATTGCTGAAAAAGTCAAGATTTACTTTATTTTTTAGAGGAAATATCTATCCTCAAAACTCACTCAGCCTTTAAAATACTAGCCATCTATAAACACTACTTTTCTCAAGTTGTCATTTCTTGCCACCAAGGAGTATTTTTCATTTGTGCCAATCTTAATAGCACCCCAAGAATTAATATTTGCAGGAGGCTCTGCAGTGCATCCTTGCTGTATCCTATAGAACCACCTCGAATACCTTTTTAAGCAATTCATTTGACAGCAGCTCCTTTGGATGGAAAGAAGAAGTGTGTCAGCTGCTGACTGTGCTTTGGAGACGTCAATATTTCTCCTCTTCTGCTTCTAAAACTGTCAAAATGAAATTAGTTAATTGGTGGGTACTTTAGTGTAGTTGCTGTGGGATAGTAATTATTGGTGACAAGAGCTGCTGGATGTGCACTAATACAGTACAGCAAACCCTAAACTTTGAAAATATAAGGCATTATCCTGCACTGCTATTATGACTAGTAATTTTGCCACAGTCTGATCTGCTAGAGATTCAAACCTTCCAGTTCAAGGACTTCTTGCCAGGAGAGAGAAGATTTTGCTTTTTGCAGAGCAGAGTTTTATAAGACTTGCCACATAGCTAAGCAACAGCAGCTTAGTGGATTAAAATAGCATCAGTGATATCTCCAGTCTCTGGGGTAATGAGTTCTAAGCAAGGCAAAGACCTCCAGGAAGGGATTTTGTTTCTGTGGAGTCTCTGTCAGATGTTAGTGAATAATAAACAAATAACAAATTGTTTCCATTGTCATTTTGCGTTATTGCCTGTCTTGGTTCAGTACCTCTGAAGAAAAGACACAAACCACGTTGCATTTACCTTTACACCCAGTCTTGATTGCTTACTGAAAGCAACAAGGTCCTGTGTTTTCTCTCTGCCTCTAGCCAGAAACTTGTCACTCCCTGCTCCAGGATTAAGTATTTTAATTCATCACTTTCCATGTTTTTGTGTGGTCTGAGGTATCAGCTGAGAGAAAAGGGTCCCTCCTTAGCCCCCCATGAAAGCCGCATTTTCCAGTATCTGAGGAAACCATTTACAGAATCCTGCAAACAAAGCTGTTTTCCACTTCTAACAAACTCCTCATAAATGGTCTGTGTGCCATAAAACATAAACTACCTAATAATCCACCCCTACACAGATGTTTAAAATTACTCAGAAGCTCTCAAAGGATAAGGTGTTGGACTGGCAGCATGCTGGATCTCTAACACAGAATCTATTCATCCTGGTAATTGCCATCCACCTCTCATATGAAACTCACCTGTGCTCTAAGCTGTGAATCATGATCAGTCATAGCTCTGTTCTCATAATGCTAGCAAGGAGAAATATGAGGTGAGAAACTCTTTTAAAGAGGGTAGTCCCAATTTTGACAAGGTGTTTCATGCACAAATATGTCTGTTTCTTCACTTGCAGGATTTTCAGGTTTTATGGGATCTAGATTAACAGATTTTTCTTCTCTACTGACTGGAATTTTTTCTGAAATTTGATGGACATGTAAAAAGTTAACTAAAAAAAAATCCTTCTGGTTTGAACTGACAGGAATGTTAGAAGAAATAGAAATCTACTCTCTCTTACTCAACTTCAGTGTTTTTTGAATAACAATATATTACTGAAGTTTCTGATAAAATGTTAATGATTTTAAATAAATAAAAGGAGAAATGAGTTACAATTTTCAAAAGATTGCACCTTTTAATCTTTGAGAGCAAAATGCATTCCTGAAGGAGAAATAATGCTGGGTTTTTCTTCTAGACCATTGCAAATAGATGTCAGGTTTGTTGCCAAATAACATGCCTGATTTCATGTCTAATAGTTAGTGGAATTTAATGACTACAAACTGAAAAGTGGAATAGTTCTCAGTAGGAAGGGAGCTGAGTTCTTCTTTTGACACACCCTGCTGTTCACTCGATTGTAAAAGATACCCACAGGTGGCAATTCAGTGCTCTCAGTGCCTTGTCTGTGTGAAAAAATAAATATGAAACCAGGGCACACTGGGAACAAATCCACCCTGGCTCACAGGCTCAATAGGTTTCAAGAGGAGTGGAAAAAGGGCAGCCTTTGTAGCTAAAGCAGGGTGTTGGTGGTCTGAGATTTTACTATTGATATTTAAAGTACTTGGTAGTTGAGGTAATTATACCTAAAACTTATGTAGGGAGTGACATTTATACTAAATTCAGTGGTTCAGGCCTTCAGGTGCCCCATGGCTGCGGTCATGGAAGACTTACTTGAAACCTCCTCCAAATTCTTTCCTGAAAAATCATTTTCCAGCTGGGTCCATCAGAACACTGTGCTGTGGGCTCTATGGAGAGACAGCAGAGAAACCCTTGTGAGGACTGAAGGGCGCTGTGAGAGAGATGGAGGCTGATTTACAAGGGGCTGTAGTGACGTGACAGGGGGGAATGGCTTCAAACTGAAAGAGAGCAGCTTTAGAAGAGAGATTGAGAAGAAATTCTTGATTGTGTGGGTGGTTGCCCAAAGAAGCTGTGGCTGCCCTATCTCTGGAAGTGTCCAAAGCAGATTGGATGGAGCTTGGACAACCTGGTGTAGAGAAAGGAGTCCCTGCCTGTGGCAGGCAGGTTGGAGTTAGGTGATTTTTCAGGTCCCTTCTAACCCAATTCTATCTATGATTCCATAATTTTATGATTATCACACTTTTCTTCAACTGTCCCATCCACCACCAGTGCAGAATATTTGGCTCAGGGACTTTCATGTGGATGTTCCCTTCCTTGGAGTCGTTCTGGTACCTGGGGGAATCAGGAATCACATCTTTGTGATGGTTGTTGGTTGATGTTGCTCTCATCTCAAGGATGTGTTAGAGTTAAGAGTCTCTGAGGAAGAGGTGATGCTGAAATGTGCAATTTACTCACCCCATGTGAAACTGTAGGTGCTGGCAGTGGATGTGGTTTCTGGTGTTCCCTGCTTTTTTAGGAAACTTGCACGGCAAATTCCCTTCAGGTAAAAGTAGGACACTCTAAGTGAAGTGTCAGATGTTTTTAACATCTGAAGGTCTAATTCTCTCTGGTGCTGACCCTTGTAAACCATTGCTTTGTATAGCTTGGAGTTAGGAACGCTGTACACGGCCAGGTCAAATTATGAGCATGTTTACTGTCAGCTCGGTGGTCTGGTTTAGAATTGTGATTAAAGAGAAATCATTATTTTGCAGCCTTACAGAACACAGAGTGCTTGGAACAGGATAGTGAGAAATCTGTTTTCTTGTTTGTAAGTGAACTCTTCTGGGGATTTCTTGCTGAAGCTGGATCCCTTCTCAGCTAAGGCTACTTCCAAAGTGTACATATTTATGATAACCTCAGGCCATCCACCACTGATTTCAGACTGAATTAAAATATCCATTCTACATGCATCCTGCCTTATCACAGCCACTGATTCACAGTGGAATATATCTTTTGCTGTATTTTCTCGTTTTAAACCCAGTAAGTTTTTTATCCTCACTTTAGAATCTTTTAAGTCTTCCACATTTTCTGTCTCTCCCTTAACCTTTGGCCAAAAATAAAGGGGAAATTTTACCTTAGATTCTGTACTGCCATTTTTGCATTCTTAGAAGCAGAGCTTGTTGGAGACTGCAATTAAAATTATTACATATTTCACCAGTAATTCAGGAGTAAAAAGTAAATTACTTTGTTAGAAGTATTTAAACAGAAAGCTTGTAGACACTTAATCACATAAGAAATAACAAAAGACTTTTGAAAAGCCACTTCTATTTCCACATTGTCATGTTGAATACCAGCATGCCTGTTCCCTAACAATAAAATTTTATAATATTTGTTAAGCAAAACTCATATTTTTATTAAATGCAGAAATGTAGGTATTTTCACATTACAGGACTCAGACTCTTTCATTAAAGAAAAGTCACGGCAGTTCAGGTGGGTGAGTTATTTTCCTTGAAAGTTCTGTTTGCCAAGGTAGAATTAAACTGTGCTAGCCAGGACTGTCAGTGTGCTGACAATTGAGTTCTCTTTAGGGAAGTGGTAGTGCAGAAACCAACCTGTTAATTATATTGTTTAATCTCAGCTGGTCAGGTTTGCATGCTCTGAAGGTGGATAGTCACTATAAAAAAAGTCTTGTAATTTCTTGTGCTCGAAAGAGGCACTTGCAGATAATTATGAGATGCAAACACCTAAGATCAGGAATCCTTGATGGATTAGTAATGAGGTTCAGAGCCTTTTACTTCAAGGTTGTATTTCCTAAGCCAGATCTGCCTGCTGCTGTTGGGAAGTGCCCTCAGACAGGTGCTTGGTCTGCACTGAGCTGGAGCTCTCAGAGCTGTTGATAAGAACAAATTCACTGAAGAAAAATTGCCACGGCTGTGTTTTTCTCTCTGGCTGTCTCCTTCCCTCTTATCCAGTTAGGAGACAGAATTTCTGCTGGTTTTTAGGATTGTGCTGACTGAGGGAGATTAATGTGATTCCAGCCAGGTTCCTGCTGCTGGGAGCTGCCTGCTGGGCAGTGATGATGCTGCTGGACACAAGTCCTCTGGCATGGGCACTGGAGGGAGCCCAGCAGCAGGGGGCAGGACAGCAGTTCCTGTTTAAAGCAGAGACTGCTAGAAGTTCACATTTAAAGCCTCAAAGAACGGTGTAAGGGAGGCAGTCCAACCCCACACAGCATCCTGAGAGGCTTTGAAAATAACAGGAGTTGAGCAGGTGTGAATGGAAGGGAAGTCTTTTTCCATGGGCTGTCCAGCAGCGTGCTGCACAGGGTTGTGGAGCACCTGGCAGCTCTCTACAGACAGTGGCACTAATGCAGCTGGCACTGTCTCCTGCTGCTGGGCTTCACTGCAGATTAAACTGACCTTCTCTTGGGTTCTCAGGACCTTCAAGCAAGGGCTCTTGCAGAGGAATGTGCCTTTATAGAACTGCTGGTGCTCTGCAGGAACAGCTATGGCAAACAATAGCTGCTGTCATATTGCAATTGTCAATATTGCAAACAACACCCTGTCCCTGCTGAGACACTGAGTTGAAGGAATTATCAAAAGGACACTGAATATAATCTCACAATGTCCATGGATTTTCAAAACTATCTGCTATTCTGAAAGTTTATATTGCAAAGAAATGTGTGTTTTGAGACCAAGAAAAGCCAACCACAATGGTAAATGCCGTTTTCTTGTGAGTTAAAGTCAACATAATTTTTAAGGGTAGAAAACTTCTGCTTAAACTGTGGGTTGGAATTTTTTTTTTTGAGAATACGATCAGAAGAAACCTGTTAGAAGTTTCCCCTTTTCAATATGCTGACTTCAAGAGGAAAACCCAACTGCTTTATTTAGAGTACCATTCTTGTGGAAAGAGTGAAACTAATGACAACTCTGCCAGGTCACCTTTAACTTTTTCAGATGGGAGATGTTGAAGCATTGCTGTTAAAGTCAATGGCTCTTGGGGGAGCCTAACCAGCGCTGTAGAAGATAATGGCATGTCCTCTTCTGCCACCTCTGGCTGCTCCATTATCCTTGAAAGCAGCCATGAAATTTGCAAGGCTTTAACAGGAACATCTGCTTCTCTCCCTTGGTTGTTTCCTTCACATCTGCAGCAGTGGTGACAGGGCATGTGCTCTTCTTCATTCACCCTCGCTGCTCTGACCTTTCCTGTGGCTCATTTTTTATGCTCTGTCTCCTTAATGACTATTCTAATTCATCTCTGCATTTGCTGATAGTCTTATTAGGGCCAAGGGAAAATTCACCAGGTGAGGGAGCCTGTTGTTTCCTGGTAAGAATGAAACTTTGTCAAATCTGACAAGCTGGCTGGGATGCTTTCATAGGACAATTTCACTACATTGTTTCTGCAACTTGCCCAGTCGTGACAAGTGCTCCTGCTGAAAAGAGCAATCCCTCTCTTCTGTGGTCAATGAAATAAATCTCCTTTTCAGACTCACATGCATGATTTATTTTTTTCTGGCCAACACCTAGAAAAATATCCAAGTGTCTTCCTGCTATCTAACCATCTAATTACCGTTGATTTCAAATAGATTTCATTGCCAACATAAGAAGGGGACATTCAAAAGCCCTTGGGAATTTGAGACTTCCCCTTCAATTCCAACTCCTCTGAGCTTCTAATCCAAATATGCTTTGTCAAGTGGCCTGGAGCTAAGCCAGTGTCTGTCTGGTTTCCTACAGGCGCAGGGAAATGCTATTAATGCATCTGCTGCATCACAAAATAAGTGTGCTCAGTTATTGGGGAGCGAATTTCCATCTCATGGTCAAAAACCCCCTTCCAAATACAATAATCTGCAAGAGTCAAGAGCTCTTCTAGTCCTTTGAGTGATGGCAGTGAGGATTGAATTTAGTTCAAGTATCAAACTCTCAGACTTTTTCCCAGAGTTGTGGTCTCTTTCTCTCAAAAGATATGACATGGTGTGGGGGAAGGCTTTTGATGCTGCTCTCCAGTTTGTTCCTGTGGTAAATATTATAGGATACAGTGGCTTCTGTGCCGTTATAAAATTATGTTTTAACTTTTCACTTCAAGCTGAATGGCTTAATTAAAATGGAAAATCTACCTAATCATTGTCAAGGACTGTCAATTTTAACAAGGATGGAAGAAAAGCTGGATTCTTGGGTACTTGGAATGGGATGTGTGGAACAAAAAAAATAATGTTTTAACTGATAGTTCTTTCATTTCTGAGAAGGGTGTGTTAACACTCTATCTTTACTGGTTCAATTCACATTTAAGCCTGGGTGAAATATCTTTATTGTTGCTAGTTGTCAAATGAAAAAAGCTAAATTTATGTAGAACTAGCTGTAGACAGACTTAAAAAAAAACTTTTGGCTGCATGAAATAACAGGGTTAATAATATAAATGGCATGGAGGAAATAAGGCGAGAGATCAGCAGTTTGTGTGTTGTGGCAGCGCCCACTCGTGCATGCCCAGTTACAGAGCAGAGATATCCACATTTGGCTCTTTGAACTGCAACCTTCTGGGGTTTTTCTTGGGTTGCAGCCTGCAACTGGAACGTAAAAATTTTAGTCTTGCACCTTTATTCTTTGGTAAAGAAGATTAAAAAGTGAAAGTTGAGAGGCTCAGGAGAGCTGCAGAATCTTGAAAAGAAAAAGAAGTATTAATGGTGAAGCTTTGACACAGTCATCAGTATAAAATAGGAAATGTTCAGGCCCTGACAGCTTCTGAATTCTGACCTTTAAATTACTATTCTGTCATTAGCAGTTTAAGTTGGGGTCAGGAGTTTAAATGTGGGCCTATGGGAAACTGTTACCAGGCTGATTCTCAGTTTATTTCATTGTGATTATATTTTATTTTGTGTCTGTCACAGTGCAGCATGAAGTGGTGGGCAGTCTGCAGTGGGGATTTTTTTTCATGTAAGAAATCCTCCAATATTTCAACAATGCTGACTAAAAAAAAATATGTCTGTTGACATTCTGGAAACCTCACTTATGCTTTGCACTTCTGGGTATAGCAGTTAAAACAACTTAAGTTCAATTTACTGTTCAGCCAGGTTGGATAGAGTCTGTGCATGCTGAAACCACTCAGAAGTCCTCATGCCACTCAGAGTTAAAAATGCATTTGTTCAATTTAGTTTTATGATCTGTTATTGCTTAACTGGCAGCTGGATCTTATACTTGGACTGCTGTGATGCTTTCCTTGTCTGTTCTATCAGATAAACCCAAGGTAATCATTACAGCTGTATAAAACCTGATATAAAATGAGACAAACTTTGAAAATAATTCATCAGTGGTGATCAAGACATAGGGATTTTCCCAGGGATTAAAGACCAGCTGAGGAGCTGATGGCCTGGTGCCCAATGCATTAACTGATCTGATTGCTTGTAACATTCCTCAGAATTCCATTTGCCTGATTTGCCTATTGCATGAAAACTTCATCCCACTTCAGCAGTGAAATCCATCATTCAAATTCAGTCTCATTTGCTGATTCTGCTTTTGCAAAAGGCAGTTCTTCCAGAGCAACAAATGCTGCTTTATGATTTTAATAAACACAGAGCAATTAGTGGAAAGAGGGATTTGCTGCCCATCTTTTAAATTAAGGATGTCAAACAGGACAACCATAAGAGTTTCACAAACCACACCATTTAATGATAACAGTTGTGTCTAGATCTTTCTGGAACAGATTGTCAAATGAGGGTTAATTAATGAATAATTATGTATTTGCCTGCCTCTAACTGTCAAATTTAGGCAAAGTCATATTATTCTATAGTCCCATTAAAGGAATTTAAGGATGGAAATACACCTTTGCATTATAAAAATAACCCCCAGAAAAGCAGTTCTTTATGCTTTGTAAGTGTGAGCTGTTTTGAGCAGTGAAATGGAGTATAGTACATGTTTCCTTGGTTGCTCTCCCCAGTTTTACTGATTCTATTTGGACATGAGAATAAAGATTCACTTTTCACGTGAAATGAAGAGAATTTTTTTTTCTAAACATCTACTTTGTTTTCTGGCAGCTTCCATTTACTTAATCTGCAGAGCCTAATGACTTAGATGACAATTAGTGTTTCATATTCTCTAAACAAATATCATTCTTGTCTGATGAACGACCTTGAACTGGGTTAAAAATACCTCTGGTATTTAGTAGATTACAAATGTTTGTTTTACACAAGTAAGCCTGAAATGATCATTAGATATTTCAGGTGATGGAGGAATGCTCAGAAAGGCACAAGGCTTAATCCTCAAAATATATTTTCTTGCATGCACGAGACAGAAGGTTTATTTATTTATTTGTTTGATTTCTTAAAGATTATGATACTATTAAATGAACTTCTGTCATGCCATAGATGAGCAGCAATAAGCTGCTCTGAGACAACAAGCACAGCCCTGAGACTGGGTGTGGAGAGCAACTGCAAACAGCAGTGAGCTGCTGGTGCCTGCAAGGGCTGTGTTAGTGACACCTTGGGCAGGATGGCTTTGTTATTGATGTGGATGGGACTGCCTTTCTCAGTCTGTGGTCCCAATTATGCTATTTTTGCTTTCCTATGGCAAGAATAACCTTGTTTTAAGAAGAAATCAGCTCTCACACTTGAGGCAGAAAATTTAATTTTTGCTTACAAAGAGGAGAGTAACCATAAGCCTGGCCTGTGTGGATGTGTGTGTACCTGCTTTCTTCAGGCAAGCAGAAATCTCTCCAGGGAACTGGTTTCATTCTCTTTCCCTCTCTCGTGATAAATTTGTGAAGAAAGGAACAAATGAGAGAAAAATAGTGGTCTGCATGTAATAGCAAGAGTGAATGTTAATGGGACACCTGGGAAATACTTCTATATTAGAGAGCACAATGTTGCTCATTTGCTACAAGTTATGATTGAAAACCAAATCTTTCCTTTGTATTTTCTCCTCTGTCTCACCTAAAATAGCCCCACAGCAGGAGGCTCCCTGTAGGAAATTATTAACACTGCTTTACTCTGAGATGCCTTATGAGGTTTTACACTCTTGGATTCTGTCTGTACAATGATGTGTGTGCTTGAACCAGGATGAATATTGGTGCCCAGCAGCCCTCATTGATCCATTTCAGCGAGTGCCCTGGCAATAGAGACACTCATGTTTTAATTTGTTTTTGCTTCCAGGTCACCCTTCATTCACCTTCCCATTTGCAGCAGCTTTTCCCTCCTCCCCCCTGCATTTCCAGCACCTTCTCAGCTGTTTTGATTTATTGACCACTCAGATTTAATGCTTCATTCCTTGGAGAAGTCTCCGTGCTTGTGTCTGATCTAAGGTCACCTGTGCTACTTATTCCAGGGGATTTTAATCTCCATATGGATGTGACCTCTGACACTCACTGCAGAATTCACTGTGTTACCTGGTTCTCTCCAGCTGTGTCAGCAGGTTCCTCCACCTGCTCTGAAGGGTTATGATTTCATTAACTCTTTGGGTCTCATTATCAGGGTTTGAGGTCACTCACCTATTTTCAAATACAGAGGTACATCCACTGTACCACTGGTGTTCCTCTCTACTTAGTTGCTTGTTTTGAGAGTTGTGTTTTTTTTTTCTTTTTTTTAATCCTACGTGTCATTTCTCACCTGTTAAAGTGGTTCAGGGCTGGTTACCTGATTTTCCAGTTAAAATCTTGATTGTGATCTTGCACATACCACACTGCTGGTTTCCACAAGGGAAAAAGCACAAATGTCTTGATGAGAACAAAATCTGTAACTTTGTAAGTTGTTAGAAAAACTCTTTGGTTTGAAATCTGGGCTTTGTGGAAGCTCCAACCTCTATTCCTACATCTGGAAAATGGCTGTATCTTTGCTTGCTTTTTTTCTTACAGATTACTAGGAATCACGATCCTGCAGTGTATTTGAGGATTGTAGGAGTAATGGTTAACAAATAAGATTCCTTTTTCCCTTTTTTGTTTGTTTGATTTTTTTGTGTGTTTCATCTTGCTTTGCCTACTANCTCTTCTAGTCCTTTGAGTGATGGCAGTGAGGATTGAATTTAGTTCAAGTATCAAACTCTCAGACTTTTTCCCAGAGTTGTGGTCTCTTTCTCTCAAAAGATATGACATGGTGTGGGGGAAGGCTTTTGATGCTGCTCTCCAGTTTGTTCCTGTGGTAAATATTATAGGATACAGTGGCTTCTGTGCCGTTATAAAATTATGTTTTAACTTTTCACTTCAAGCTGAATGGCTTAATTAAAATGGAAAATCTACCTAATCATTGTCAAGGACTGTCAATTTTAACAAGGATGGAAGAAAAGCTGGATTCTTGGGTACTTGGAATGGGATGTGTGGAACAAAAAAAATAATGTTTTAACTGATAGTTCTTTCATTTCTGAGAAGGGTGTGTTAACACTCTATCTTTACTGGTTCAATTCACATTTAAGCCTGGGTGAAATATCTTTATTGTTGCTAGTTGTCAAATGAAAAAAGCTAAATTTATGTAGAACTAGCTGTAGACAGACTTAAAAAAAAACTTTTGGCTGCATGAAATAACAGGGTTAATAATATAAATGGCATGGAGGAAATAAGGCGAGAGATCAGCAGTTTGTGTGTTGTGGCAGCGCCCACTCGTGCATGCCCAGTTACAGAGCAGAGATATCCACATTTGGCTCTTTGAACTGCAACCTTCTGGGGTTTTTCTTGGGTTGCAGCCTGCAACTGGAACGTAAAAATTTTAGTCTTGCACCTTTATTCTTTGGTAAAGAAGATTAAAAAGTGAAAGTTGAGAGGCTCAGGAGAGCTGCAGAATCTTGAAAAGAAAAAGAAGTATTAATGGTGAAGCTTTGACACAGTCATCAGTATAAAATAGGAAATGTTCAGGCCCTGACAGCTTCTGAATTCTGACCTTTAAATTACTATTCTGTCATTAGCAGTTTAAGTTGGGGTCAGGAGTTTAAATGTGGGCCTATGGGAAACTGTTACCAGGCTGATTCTCAGTTTATTTCATTGTGATTATATTTTATTTTGTGTCTGTCACAGTGCAGCATGAAGTGGTGGGCAGTCTGCAGTGGGGATTTTTTTTCATGTAAGAAATCCTCCAATATTTCAACAATGCTGACTAAAAAAAAATATGTCTGTTGACATTCTGGAAACCTCACTTATGCTTTGCACTTCTGGGTATAGCAGTTAAAACAACTTAAGTTCAATTTACTGTTCAGCCAGGTTGGATAGAGTCTGTGCATGCTGAAACCACTCAGAAGTCCTCATGCCACTCAGAGTTAAAAATGCATTTGTTCAATTTAGTTTTATGATCTGTTATTGCTTAACTGGCAGCTGGATCTTATACTTGGACTGCTGTGATGCTTTCCTTGTCTGTTCTATCAGATAAACCCAAGGTAATCATTACAGCTGTATAAAACCTGATATAAAATGAGACAAACTTTGAAAATAATTCATCAGTGGTGATCAAGACATAGGGATTTTCCCAGGGATTAAAGACCAGCTGAGGAGCTGATGGCCTGGTGCCCAATGCATTAACTGATCTGATTGCTTGTAACATTCCTCAGAATTCCATTTGCCTGATTTGCCTATTGCATGAAAACTTCATCCCACTTCAGCAGTGAAATCCATCATTCAAATTCAGTCTCATTTGCTGATTCTGCTTTTGCAAAAGGCAGTTCTTCCAGAGCAACAAATGCTGCTTTATGATTTTAATAAACACAGAGCAATTAGTGGAAAGAGGGATTTGCTGCCCATCTTTTAAATTAAGGATGTCAAACAGGACAACCATAAGAGTTTCACAAACCACACCATTTAATGATAACAGTTGTGTCTAGATCTTTCTGGAACAGATTGTCAAATGAGGGTTAATTAATGAATAATTATGTATTTGCCTGCCTCTAACTGTCAAATTTAGGCAAAGTCATATTATTCTATAGTCCCATTAAAGGAATTTAAGGATGGAAATACACCTTTGCATTATAAAAATAACCCCCAGAAAAGCAGTTCTTTATGCTTTGTAAGTGTGAGCTGTTTTGAGCAGTGAAATGGAGTATAGTACATGTTTCCTTGGTTGCTCTCCCCAGTTTTACTGATTCTATTTGGACATGAGAATAAAGATTCACTTTTCACGTGAAATGAAGAGAATTTTTTTTTCTAAACATCTACTTTGTTTTCTGGCAGCTTCCATTTACTTAATCTGCAGAGCCTAATGACTTAGATGACAATTAGTGTTTCATATTCTCTAAACAAATATCATTCTTGTCTGATGAACGACCTTGAACTGGGTTAAAAATACCTCTGGTATTTAGTAGATTACAAATGTTTGTTTTACACAAGTAAGCCTGAAATGATCATTAGATATTTCAGGTGATGGAGGAATGCTCAGAAAGGCACAAGGCTTAATCCTCAAAATATATTTTCTTGCATGCACGAGACAGAAGGTTTATTTATTTATTTGTTTGATTTCTTAAAGATTATGATACTATTAAATGAACTTCTGTCATGCCATAGATGAGCAGCAATAAGCTGCTCTGAGACAACAAGCACAGCCCTGAGACTGGGTGTGGAGAGCAACTGCAAACAGCAGTGAGCTGCTGGTGCCTGCAAGGGCTGTGTTAGTGACACCTTGGGCAGGATGGCTTTGTTATTGATGTGGATGGGACTGCCTTTCTCAGTCTGTGGTCCCAATTATGCTATTTTTGCTTTCCTATGGCAAGAATAACCTTGTTTTAAGAAGAAATCAGCTCTCACACTTGAGGCAGAAAATTTAATTTTTGCTTACAAAGAGGAGAGTAACCATAAGCCTGGCCTGTGTGGATGTGTGTGTACCTGCTTTCTTCAGGCAAGCAGAAATCTCTCCAGGGAACTGGTTTCATTCTCTTTCCCTCTCTCGTGATAAATTTGTGAAGAAAGGAACAAATGAGAGAAAAATAGTGGTCTGCATGTAATAGCAAGAGTGAATGTTAATGGGACACCTGGGAAATACTTCTATATTAGAGAGCACAATGTTGCTCATTTGCTACAAGTTATGATTGAAAACCAAATCTTTCCTTTGTATTTTCTCCTCTGTCTCACCTAAAATAGCCCCACAGCAGGAGGCTCCCTGTAGGAAATTATTAACACTGCTTTACTCTGAGATGCCTTATGAGGTTTTACACTCTTGGATTCTGTCTGTACAATGATGTGTGTGCTTGAACCAGGATGAATATTGGTGCCCAGCAGCCCTCATTGATCCATTTCAGCGAGTGCCCTGGCAATAGAGACACTCATGTTTTAATTTGTTTTTGCTTCCAGGTCACCCTTCATTCACCTTCCCATTTGCAGCAGCTTTTCCCTCCTCCCCCCTGCATTTCCAGCACCTTCTCAGCTGTTTTGATTTATTGACCACTCAGATTTAATGCTTCATTCCTTGGAGAAGTCTCCGTGCTTGTGTCTGATCTAAGGTCACCTGTGCTACTTATTCCAGGGGATTTTAATCTCCATATGGATGTGACCTCTGACACTCACTGCAGAATTCACTGTGTTACCTGGTTCTCTCCAGCTGTGTCAGCAGGTTCCTCCACCTGCTCTGAAGGGTTATGATTTCATTAACTCTTTGGGTCTCATTATCAGGGTTTGAGGTCACTCACCTATTTTCAAATACAGAGGTACATCCACTGTACCACTGGTGTTCCTCTCTACTTAGTTGCTTGTTTTGAGAGTTGTGTTTTTTTTTTCTTTTTTTTAATCCTACGTGTCATTTCTCACCTGTTAAAGTGGTTCAGGGCTGGTTACCTGATTTTCCAGTTAAAATCTTGATTGTGATCTTGCACATACCACACTGCTGGTTTCCACAAGGGAAAAAGCACAAATGTCTTGATGAGAACAAAATCTGTAACTTTGTAAGTTGTTAGAAAAACTCTTTGGTTTGAAATCTGGGCTTTGTGGAAGCTCCAACCTCTATTCCTACATCTGGAAAATGGCTGTATCTTTGCTTGCTTTTTTTCTTACAGATTACTAGGAATCACGATCCTGCAGTGTATTTGAGGATTGTAGGAGTAATGGTTAACAAATAAGATTCCTTTTTCCCTTTTTTGTTTATTTGATTTTTTTGTGTGTTTCATCTTGCTTTGCCTACTATCATGGGCAGGTGATTATGGGAAGATATTTCTTGTCTATTTATTCCTAGAACAGCTGAACTGGGCTTTTGTGGCAGTTCTGGACTATCTCTGAGCACTCCCTTACTGCCCATAAGTGAAAAGGTTGAACTTTAAAAGTGGAACTAGACTGATTTGTATATTCAGAGGCANGTTTGATTTTTTTGTGTGTTTCATCTTGCTTTGCCTACTATCATGGGCAGGTGATTATGGGAAGATATTTCTTGTCTATTTATTCCTAGAACAGCTGAACTGGGCTTTTGTGGCAGTTCTGGACTATCTCTGAGCACTCCCTTACTGCCCATAAGTGAAAAGGTTGAACTTTAAAAGTGGAACTAGACTGATTTGTATATTCAGAGGCAATTTCTGAGAAAATGTATGTACATATATGCACTGTATATCCTTGAAGGAGGAGAGCATCTAAGATAGCAACTTGTGACATGAATGTGAAATTATGAAAACAATCCAGTAGCTGATGGAATGGTAGTAGAGAAAAAGCTCTGCTGATATTCTCAGCCTCTAAGATGGTGTGCAAATTTTACTTTCCAAGTGACTTTTAGATCCTTTTCTTGAGAAGACTTGTCATCTTTAGAAATACCCCTTTTCCCCTTTTACCCCTTGAAAAACCCTGACATGTGAATGGGATTGGTTCTTGTAAATGTTTGGCAAAGAATATGAAAAATAGCAGGTGTTATTTCCCCTAATATTTGTGTTTTTCTAACAATATTTGCCTTCTGGTGTGTGCTTCCTATGTTCATGAATTTGTAAGCAAAAGCCAGCATGAGATGAAGGCAGATGATGAACTGGCACCAAGCTTCTTAAAGTGCTTTCCTCTTCCAAACAGCATCACTGCTGACTTCTAAACTCATTTGTTTCTCTTAATGTTGTCTGCAATATTTAGTTCTATAGCTGTTCATCCTCCCATTGACATCCATCCTCTTACTCTTTAAATAAATGATGCAGTTGATTTTGTGCAGACCAAGCTTGCTGGTTTTGAGGCTTTCTGAGGAATGTGCTGAGCTGGGCTCATCCTACTCCAGATTTGCTGCTCTCCACAGCATAGTAGGTCTCTTCATCAGAGGGGGCAGATTATGAAACAGAGATAACTCCCTTAAAATTTGTCTTTTCCTTATGTTTCTTAGCCAAGAGATTAGAAAGAAGAGGCGGTTGTTCAGGATTTCTGATAGAGGCATGCTGTCTGCATGTGAATTGCATTGAGACAGCAGTCCTTGGCGGTGATCAGAATTAGTCACAGGGATGAAATGGATGTGGACAGAATTGGTTAGCAGCCTTCTGAAAGGCTCATTCTTTCTTTGATATGTTCCTTGTGGTTTTGAAATGCATCACTACCATGTTTGGTATTTTATTAACAATAATTGTATTTCCCTCTTTTTCTTTTGAGCATTTCAAGGAGTTTTAGAAGTATTAATTGAGTATCTGCCCTCTGACTTCTGTGAAGAAAGTGAAAATAAGGTCTTGTCAAATATGTTTGTTGAGAAAAAGTATTAAGAATAGTATAGAGAATATTAAGAATACCACCGAGAATAAA
Source organism: Rhabdornis inornatus (assembly GCA_013397075.1). Classification (NCBI taxonomy): domain Eukaryota; kingdom Metazoa; phylum Chordata; class Aves; order Passeriformes; family Rhabdornithidae; genus Rhabdornis; species Rhabdornis inornatus. The sequence continues at coordinate 640,523 of VWZS01007739.1, read as the reverse complement.
CAGTTCAGTAGTGATTATTGAGTCAACTCTCTCACAACACTTGTGCTGGTTTGTAATGTCCAAGCCTAATACCTTCCTGGTTTGTACTTTCTTGTTCTTCAGAGACGTCTGTGTTCTCTGAAATCCCAGGGGACTGTCTTGCAGCTCTACACAGCACCTTCTTCTGGGATGAAAATCCTACAGATAACAAATAAATGGTCACAGAACCTTCATGTGGCCACTTCTTGAGGTCATTAAGAAGCATTGCAGACCTGGGCACCTGAGAGCTGTTGTTATCTGTAGGTATCTCATTATGGAAGGCAGCAACATTCGTAGCAGGGAGAATCTGGAGGTTGCTTCCATTAGGGAGCCCTGTCCCACTGTGTCTGTGCCCTGTACTGGGAGACAGAGAAAGTGTCCTCAGTGAACCAGAACAGCACTGGTGTTTCTGGGGAAGTAGAGCTGTAAAGAAATCAGGATATGGCTAGCAACACTTGTACCAAACTCCTGCTAAGAGGAAACACAGAGTAATGTGCTTTTCAACATTCATCCCCTGTTCTCCACCATGCCTGGCTGGCCCACGTTCTCCCTTCCATGAACAGAAGGTGCTCTGTGACAGAGACCTTTCTGTGGTGGTGCTGCTGATAAAAGGTTTCTCCCTTCGGAGAGTTTTCTTATTTAAAAGGGAAGATGTAACTGAATTTCAACCACAAATACCTACAGCCCTTAAATTGTAGATATCAATAGGTTTACAGGTGATGAGCTATGAATTTATGGGCTTTGCTCTCCACAGCTTTTCTCCCTCTCTCTCAGTGCATTTCTTCCTGAAATGGCTTTCCTGATGTGTCCAGCATAGAATTCACTTACTGTAATCTTCACATTTGAAAAACTCTTCAGTCCCTGCTCCTCTAATGCCTTGGCTTCCGGAGAATCCATCAATTATAAAATATTTTAAGACATTTTTTGGGTGTTTCTGTCAGTATAATCTCAGCTGCACATTAAGTGTACTTTAAACCTGAGATTAAGTTTTATTTAGTGCAAGATGAATGTTAAAACATGCAGGAGAGAATTCTTATATTCTTTTTGCTGCTGTTGGGCACTTGAATGCGGATACAACAGATTTCAGTAGATCTAGGGAAGAATAGATTGAGTTAGGGTTGGTTAAGATTTTCTGTGGGTTTTCTTAAATGTGAAAGCCACTCTGAAAATGAGTGTTTATCCTCTAGATTTCTGAACACTGGCAAAAACAGGACTGAAAGGCACCACGTTAACCCCCAGCATTTGCTCAGCACCTGCTCACAGATGTGTCTGAATATTAAGAAGAAATTCATATGGTGCTCAACAGCATAAAAAGTGTCAGGATGTGTGTGAACAAGCAGGAGGAAATATCGATGTGAGCATGTAGGAGGGGAAAGACAATTACAAGGGCAATCCAATTAATGCAAATGATGCATGCAGATGTCTGTGGCTTTTTAGTGCCTCCACTGTTGTACTCCATGAGCTGTGCATTAGGGATGAGGGAGGGCAGTGCTGCCTTCCCTTGTGTGGCAGTGGTGTTTTCAAACCTGGGTATCCCACTCCTGCCAGGAGGTGAAGAGGGGACACCTTCCCCTGCCTGGTTGTGGAGCTGCCAGACAGGAATGTGAGAGTAAAACAGCTCCTAAAGCAAGGGCTGCTTCCATGGGGTAACTTAATCTCACCTTCTGCAAACAGCAGTGTGTCTGTTGACTCCTGGCACTTCAGGGCAGCACTGTCACTACTCTAAAAGTCAAACAAGATAATTGAAAGAGAACCCCAGGTTTTTGGGGCTGTATGCTCAGGGCCAGCGTGTTTGATTTCCTCTGGTATTGGCTTAACAGGACTGTTCACCTAAAGGAAGCAGGATTTGAGCTGGAAAATAGACATCCTTGCAGCTACATATTGATCCTTGGAGCTGGATCTTGTCCATCCTTATGATGTACCTTCTGGGAAAAAAGGCTTCTTCTCTTATTTCAGCATCTGGTGACTTTGATTAAGGACAAGACCTGGCCAATTGGTTTTTCTGATGAGATACATGGGAAACACAAATATGTGGCCTGAGCAGCTCAAAATTTTTGCTTTTTATTGCTTCCCTTATAAAATCTCATTCTCAAGAAACAAACCAGACTGACCTTGCTCTGCTGAAGTGAACAGAAACTCTGCTGTTGAGTCCAGTGAATGCAGAACCACCACAGTAGGCACTGTAGGAAAACAATGGAAAATTTCTCCTATTTACTCCAAAGAGTTTTGATTCAGGCTGTGGCACTAATAAACAGATAATGAAATAAATATTAAATTTATTTAATAAATAAATTAACAACCTCATCAAATCAACAGTCTCAATTTACAAAATCTTTTCTGTCAGAACTTGTGCCACCTTTTCTCCGAGCATTGCCATATCAGGTATTTTGAAGAACAACACTTTGGGATGAAGTGGCAAATTTACTTTCTTTTTTGTGTGTTTGTTTTCCATATTGACTCACAGAGAAGCTGCTGTCCTCCTGACCAGNCTAAATCTCTGTATATATAATTTTTTAAAAGTTGAGTGCTCAAGTAGAACACTACATTTCCACTCCAAGATTGAATATGCATAGTTTCTTGTCCATTGAGGTTGTTATGAATACAAATTTGGCAACAAAATTCAGGCAGCCAAGTGTTTTCACAAGTATTTCAGCTGTGCTTGAAATACTTGTGAAACCAAAACATACACAGCAAGGAACACTGCCAAGCCAACTTTTTAAAAAGTTGCATGTATGTATTTAATACTTTTTTTAAAAAAGAACCCCCATAGAAGCCTAAATTTCATTGCTAACTCTTTTTAAAAGTTAAGATTTCACACCTAATCAAGTCATAACATTTTCTGCACAAAAGTTACAGTGATCTCAATCCCTCAGTAAAATTTCATTTGTAAAGGTGTGCCTGATGTTAGTCACCAGCAGATACTGTAAAAAACAAAGAAAAAAACCCAAACCAACCCAAAATACCCAAACAAAAACCTGCAAACAGGGAGTGAGGAGAAGCAGGATAATTTTCAGGTTCGTCACTTGGAGGACTGTCTGTTTGTGGAGAGTTCTCTCCCTTCTCCCTGCATTTCTTTGTTCTCTGTGCCTTTGATATCAGCCCCAGCTACACCAATATCTGCTCTGTCTCTCTTCTCAGACTTTGTGCTGCTTTGATGGTGACTATTTTTATTATTCTCAGTGTTGTCTCTCTGTCTCGCTCTCTTATGAAATAACTCACCCTGCTCTGCAGTGCTGTTAATTTACAAGGTGCTTTACAAACACAGATAAGAGCCATCCAAGGCTCTACTCTAAATAAGAAAAGACAAACTGCAAGATGAAGCACTTGAAGGCTGTTCAGGAAAGTGAGGACATGGAAATGACTTATGCAAGGAGCTGAGGGGCTTGTGGAGTTTCTGAGAGAAGGTTTAGGCAGGATGGAGAGGATGCTTGGCAGTGGAGTAAAATGATCAGCTACAACGAGCAGTGAGGTGAGATGTGAAGGCAAGAGCAAGGAAGAGAAAGGGAGGGGAAAAATAAACTTGGAGAAATAGGGGACAGTGAATCATGAGAAAAGCAGGACACTATTTATCAGAGGTTTGTTCAGAATGGTCTGGGAGGGAACTGAATAAAACCATACTGGTTTTTTGTTTTGTTTTGGTTTGGTTTTTTTTGGACAAAACTTGACTATCCATGACAGCTTTACAGCCTACCTTGTTCTCAGCCTGTCTGTCATGACAAGCATAGCAAGCAGTGCTTACATGTTGACGTGTTACGTTTCCCTACTATTTAAGATGTCTCTCTTGTATTAAATATTATCCTATCTATTCTGTCCATTTATGAAGGGAAAGAATTAAACATAAAACCTAATGGATGTTAGGAAGGCAGAGGAAGAGGGGTGTGTTCTGTCTGCCTGTCTTTTTGCCTTCATCATGTAATTGAATACTCCAACCTGCTCTTCTCCCTGTGGCTTTGTAAGGGTGAGAGAAGACAGACTGAAAAACTGACTTATAAAAACTAGTTTTATAAGAAAAAATAGTATATAAACTTAGGAAATGAGCCTGACATCCTACAAGACATCCTACAAGGCTCTTTGCTTCTTTGCATTCCTGGGATTTAACTGGCGCTGGGGAGATTCTGTACCTTGTAGGACTGCCCAACCTGACTCCTTCTTAAGGGACTGATGTGTTTTTTTTTTTTTTCCTCTCCATCCCTTACCTCTGGAATTCCTAGGCCAGCACCAGGTGAAGCAGGGCACATGTGAAGTGGTGGCTGTGCACAGGTGCTGCAACAAGAACCGGATCGAGGAGCGCTCCCAGACCGTGAAGTGCTCCTGCTTCCCAGGACAGGTGGCTGGCACCACACGGGCTCAGCCCTCCTGTGTGGAAGGTGAGAGGCTCTGCTCTGCTCTGCTCTGCTCACTCCTGGCTCCTCACCATTATTTGAGTTTAGTCTCCCTGATGTCTGACTCCCCACTGCCTCAAAAAGCCTAATCCTTCCTTTTGTTAATTTCAGAAACATCTCTGCGTGTTGATGATAATGAGCCTGTGCATAAATCTTGGTGTAATTAATCCTCTTAATATATGTACTGGTCCATTTCATGTCTGTGCCAATAAAACTTCTTAATTTTTTTGCACAAGAATTCTCCTCTAAAACTAGTTTGAAAACAGCATAAGCCAAGAAATTCAAGCTTATGATATTAACTCTTCCAGATGGCTTAAAACTTAGTAGCTTGGCTAAAAATTCACTGGATAATAAATGCAACCCTAAGACTGGGCATGCAGATGGTGCTGGGACATCTGATATGGAGAGCTTTTCTCTAGATCAATATTGCACCATTTAAGGTGCCTGTTTTTTGTAGAGGCTGCTGCTCTTGATAAGTTAGTAAATCTACTCCAAGACAGATTTTTTTAATCTTAAAGTTACCAAAATTCCTCATTTCATTAATTCATAAGCAAGATCCTGTTTTCATTCTCTTGCATATAAGGTTGCAACCAATTCACTTAAACATGAAACAAAAAAGCTTTGAAGTACAATTCTAATCTAATATTCAGAAATATTTAATGTCAGACAGAAAACTCTACGTACATATGAATCTGTTTTTTGAGGATTTTTTCACCTGTTATGAAGCTGTCAAAAGAGATATTTAAAAAAGTGGATTTTTGAGAATTTTTTAGATTCCTAGTGCTTTTATGCTTTGTAATTCAGCAATACGTTTAAGTTTAACTGTGCATTTTCCTAGGGAGTTTTCTTTTTACATCAGAAGTGTCTCTGCATTTTTAGGTGACATATCTAATAGCAGAAATACTTTTATATATAACAGATAATAGAAGTCAGGCATTATTTTAATTATCACTTAAGGACTGCAAAAGTGACACTGTCATTCTTTGGCAGAGATACATAAATACTGTAGAAGCTTGATTCAGTCAACAGTTGCTGAAGGAATTTAATAGCTGTTTTTTTCTTCAAGTATAGTTGCAATTAAGTGCAACAAAATATTATGAATGTAAGGTTTTGACTTTTAAAGTGAAAGCCTTTGATTCCCCCTCATTCCTTAGGGTAATGCTTTAGCAGGCTTTGCTTATTTTTGCAAGCATCTGGGACTACAGTGAGTTGCTGCAGCACAGAAACTCTAACCCTCCTTCCTTAGCCTCAGGATTAGATGTATTTTTCTCTCACTCTATACATACCCTTCAGTAGACTCTCACACTGTGAAAGTAAAAACTGTTTGGGTCTTAAATTTGCATATTACAGACATTTAGGGTCTTCTTCCAGTACCTTTGTCCTGAATTCAGGCTTGTTTAATTTACCTATAACTTACCCTGATTTTAAAGGGAAGGATACACTCAAAGCATAGAGTTTTTTCTCCAACCAAAATAAAAAACAAAAACAAAAACAAACAAACAAACAAAAAAAACCACCCAGCCCTACTTGCCCCAGCAGGCCTGTGGCTTGCCATTCCTCATTCCCACTCCTCCAGGAAGGATCATGGTGTCTCCTTCCAACCCACAATCCCTTGTTTTGTGTTTTTCTCTGTGCCAGGAGCCCTGCTGGATGCTGCCTTCTTCTCTGGGTGTTTTTCACCCCATCCTTACTGACAGAAGTAATTTCTTATTGTCAGAAATGATCTCTCACCTCCCAGGAAGCACAGCCAGGTTTCACCCATTTTTTTGTCCATAATCAATCAGTATCAATGTAAATGATCAGAGACCCAAATAACTGGTGGAAGTTCATACATTTATTTTGTAATGCTATAAGACTGAAATATTAGTTTATAAAAGCCAAAGCAGTATTCCAGAAGTGTACTTTTTCATAATGCTTTTCAGTAAAAGTACAAAACGAAAAATAATTGAATGAACATTTCGGCAATATCCTGATGTCAGCTTGCCTGCTTGACACCCTAATTTTAAGGTTGCAGAAGAACAAATATGTCTTGAAATTAAAAGGAAAAAAGTGCTTTACAAGAAGTAGACTCCATTATTTTTGTTCATCTTTTCTGAATGTGTTATCTTTTAAGGCATGCAATTCAATAGTTTGTACACATAGTAGCACAGTGCAGACTAGCTGAATCAACATTTTAAGCCATACTTTATTTTGAAATTCAATATAGATTATGTAGGATTGTGTACTGATATATTTCATAATAATTTTCTGGGATTTGATGAGTGCCATGAACAATGCAAAACTGAGAAATGCATGCAGGTGCTGTTGTTAACAGCAGGTTTATAAAGTCATGACTACATTTCTAAAAATAATAGGTCTTAATAGAAATTGGCTTAAGGGTAGAAAATTAATAAATTTGCCTAGTTAGGTTGTACAACTGTAGCCTTCCAAAACATATTGCAAAAGTGGCACTGTGACTGCAACTAGATTTTTATTTGATATTCTATTTGATTTTTATTTGATATTCTATTTGATTTTTATTTGATATTCTGGTTTTATTTGATATTCTAGTGCTTGTCAGAGGTTTCCCCGTTCTTACCTGCAGTATTTGCTGGCACACCTCATGGGTTTACATCTCTGTGCAGTTCTATTTTCTCACCCAGTGAAGGAAGAAACTGGCATTTCTCTGTCCAGTCTCCCATATGCATGTATGGGTTAAACAAGAAGCCTCAGCCTCATTCCCCCCTACAGCAGGTACTTGACTGAAGCATGCAAATGAAGGAGACAAGTCATTTTTGTAGTCAGTGGAGATGGAAAGGCACTTGCAGAGGTCAATTCAAGTGATGGAGTCAGCCTCTTGTGGTGCCTGCCTCTTTACCATTTCATATGGCATTTACCCTTCTGAGGGCTGGTGAAGTGTTCAGCCACTTTTTTACCTCAAACACACTCCATGTAATTCACTATTAAACCAGTAGTTGCTGTTTCTCCCTTTTGAAATCAACCAACTGAACATGGCACAGCCAAACTCCCTTCAAAAAAAACAGAACCAAAACCAACAGTGATAAAAAAGATATTGTCTCTCTTTCTTGCTTCTTTTTTTCTAGCTTCCATTGTTCTGCAGAAGTGGTGGTGTCACATGAACCCCTGTTTGGATGGAGAGGACTGTAAAGTACTACCAGACTATTCAGGTTGGTCTTGCAGCAGTGGAAATAAAGTCAAAACCACAAAGGCAAGTACAGAGATCACCTATATTTAAAGGTGCCAGTCTCCTGATTGCTCTTATTGCATTGTGTCTGTGGGTGTGAGCACCAGTCTTGGCCTTCTCTAAGTTTTGGAAAGCTGTGATTAATGTAGTTACTCTCAGAGAGGAAATATTAGATGAGAACTGCCCTTTCACTTCTGCAGTCAAACTGAAAGTGGTCCTGATTCAGTCTTCAGTGAGCCAAAGAAACTATTTTGTTGTGCTCAGTGCCAGAGGGATAATCATGTTCCAGAAGCAATTCTTCAATTTGCAGACTGAGTACAGGGATCCAAGATCTTTAGCACTGTCACCTGAAGTTAGATTCCTGTGCTGGACAGCCTTTTACCTTTGGAAAGTAGCAGCCTGGCTTGGGAGTTGTTAGAAACCTGCACTGATGCCACTGTGCCACTGAGCACCACTGGAAATCAGGCTGGTTCAGAATATTTCTAATTAAAGACTACCCTGTAGCTGGCCTCATTTTTTTTTTTAATCCAGACCTTTGCTATGTCATCTTATTTCCTAATTAATGGAGAGAAAATACCATGTCCTTTGTCTGCTTGGCAATTTAAAATTAGTTCAGTGCATTGAAGTTCAACAAGTCACAGCAAACTGCATGTCTAAACACATCATAAAGCATTTAGCAGGCAACAGCAAGGAGAGACATGCTCAGGTTTTCCCTTTACAGCCTCTTCTAGCTGGGAAAGAATGTTGTTCATTAGGTTACAGTCTGAGTTAATAAGCAATACTGTCACCAAATGTTCTTTAGTAAAGGCTGTTCTGAGGAGTGAAAACTGCACTAATTTCTGGATGTGTGAGAGGAAATTGGATGTTTTGGGCAGCTGTGGTTTTTATACTGGTGGTTTATAGACATTGCACAGAGGAAGTAGCATCCCTGCATGTGGCAGAGGGGCTGGAACTAGAAGACCTTCAAGAGCATTTTCAACCCAAACCTTTCTATGATTCTGTGGCCAATGTTATTTATCAAATGCCAAAGATATAGTCTATAGCATGCCTGGGTCCTGCTGTTCTCCTGTGCTGGACACTACACCTGGAATTTGGCCTGCAAACTCTGGAGTCAATGTGGATAACTGAGACTCAGTTATTGCAAGATAAAGGTTACCCTCAGCCTTTCAGTTTTTTCCCGGTGCTGATTTTTAACTACTCATGTGTAGATAAGGAGTAGCGTTGTAGCATCACATTGAAGGGTGAGACTGGTGAATTAGGAGTTCTAGATATTGTACAAGAAAACTTCATCTCTGGACATACCAAAAGAGAGCTGACAATTTATACTAAAAGGACCTTATTGGAGAAGAGTGAGTCAGGTTAATTATCCTTTGAGTGAGTTAATTATCCTTGATGCCTTTGACAGATACTCGAGGGGTGGGGGGGCAGAACAAAGACTTTTATGTTGGCACTGATGACTGAAGGGCTGAGATGTTAAATCCTCATTCATGCACCTGCCTCTTCCTTCCTAGGGACAGTAGTAAGGAAACTAGAATGGAAAGACAAGTTTCCTTGTCACAGGGAAAAGGGAAGTATGACGTACCTTATATTTTTACTTTGAAAACGAACCAAAGATTTGTTTCAGATCAAGAAACAAAATATTTCTTAGATATATTGTTAAAATTTTACACGAAGAGGACTATTTGAACTGTCAGACCAGTAGCCCAAACTGTTCAGCCACTTGTAAGTCTCAGCAATAGGATGCTCAAATCAGACACAGCAAAACCCTTGGGGGACAATTACAGAAAGTGTACACATCCATAAATTTTTTCCAACTTAATAGTTGCCTTATGTCTAAAACACAATAGTTGAGATCCATTCCATACTGATTTTTTTTCTGTGTTATGCACCAGAGATGATCTCATTACCATTTAAATTTGTAATAAATTTTTAAAGCTTTTCAAGACCCTGGGATCTGTGCTACGTGGGACAGTGACTTCCACGGGTTAATTATACACAGAAAGAGGAAATGCCATTTAATCAACTTTAAGTCCTCTATCTTTTCAATCCGTGAAAATAAGGAAAAAAAGTGTAACTAAAATATTTGAAGCACAGGAGACTGCCGACACTACTCAGTATTTAGATGAATAGTTAGTGTCTGAGTGGGACAGTTAAAATGTGCAAAGCTGAGGAATTTGCATCTTCCATCAGTTCCCTCAGGGAAGGAAATAAAATCTCTATGCTGAGTGTCTGTTTAGTTTTGTGACACATGTAGACACTGCAGAGCAGAGCTGACAAAGCTTTCCTCCTTCCAGCTGCCTGTTCTCATCCATTTCCAGGACAGGAAATCCAACAGGACCCTCCTCACTGCGCAGCCAGAGCTGCTGGGTTTGTGCCCTGTGTGTGCATTAAAACCTGAGCACATCCCTGCAACCCCTCCAGGGTCCTGTGGGAGTTCTGCTGTCTGGGAGAGATTTCTTCTGCAAGAACAATTTATTCCCTCCATGTGCTGCCTGGTCCCTGATTCCCTCCCATAGGATAGACCACAGGGAATGGGCAGCAGTTTGCACGAATGGCCCTTTGGGATGGAAACCCTACACTTGTGCTGGAGGCATTGCTGTTGGGAATGACATGAAGCAAAGGAAAATACGAGATTTCCAGGAGATGCCGGTGGCAAATTTAATGATGAACTGCCATTTCTTTATTTGCAAACCCCCTCATGCTAGCAAATAACAGCATAATTAACATTTATATAGAGATTCTGCTCCTCTGTGTGGTATAAAGGTGTGGTTGGGGCAAGTTCATTCATTGTCTATTTGTGTGCACAGTTCTTTTGCAGTAACAATGCACCTGAAATAAACCTTTTTTTTCTGGTCAATTCTGTGTAAGTAGAATTTCTCTTTCATCTTCTTTCACAGGTAACACGGTAGCAAAGGCTAAACCTGAGGGTCACTCCCAGGACTATGGCATGTGGAACTGCTCCTTGGCTTACACAGAGACCCTTTTTTGTCATGGCGTTATTGACTTCATCCTTCAAACTTGCAAAGGAGTTGGGAAAAAGGACAGCGCCTCCCCTTTCAACTGTGGCTGCAGTTCCTGAGCCTGGATTTTGCTATTCAGTGGTACATTATAATTTCACAAGAAAAAACAAGAAGATTTGGTTCTACCTGAAATGCACCTTGGATTCCCAAGGATCTGAGACCTGGCTGGAAATTGTGGAAGAACACACCTGAGCTTCTTGTGGTGCACCAAGGAAAAGACTTTCTGAATGACACAAAGATATGTAAAATTGTTTTAAATGAGTTTAGGTCGTGAATGTAACTTAGGGGATCATAGAAAGAGAATGCTGATGCTAGAACTGGTACAGATGATCTCTAAGGTCTTTTCAACCTACCTGATTCTATGGATTTGTCTGAGGTGTTTCTTACAGTACAACCTAAAAATACAAAGCTGATCCCAGTGAATTGATGGGACTGTGTTATAAATTATGTCTTAGTGTATTTTCAACTGTAATTTAGTACCTATCAAGGTGGTATGAAGGTGAAAAGATGGAACTTATAGAATTAGTAGCAATTATTGTAGGGCAAACTTTGGTTATAACTGTGCAATTAGATTTATTTCCTTAGATAGTTCTAGGTAGTTTAACCTTTACATTCATAAGTGATGGCAGGAAAGCATGAGGAAGAGATAAAATTTGAAAGCAGGCATAGTTTTTCTTGTCCTAAAATAAATCCATTCTCTAGGGGAATAGCAAAGTATACATATTCCTTGCCTCTTTGAATCTAGATATGGAAAAGAATTTAGCCATTAGCTAGAAATATTCATTGAGATGCCTCAAAAAAAGGAGAGCAGGCTTGTACTGCATAAGGAAGGCTTACTCGAAGGGGAATAATTTGTTCGGATTTTCATAGCTTTGGTTATATCCTAATAGGTAACATACTTAAAATTCATAAGCAAAATTCTAGATAAAAGTGAATCTTCAGTTTCAATTAGTTCTTGTTTTGAATGATTATAATAATTAAATGTCCAGTTCCTTGACAGACTGAATTTCCAAGTGGTTACATTTTGAGACACATAATTGTTCCCTATTATTGTAGATGCATTTCATGCTCTTTTTCTTATTTGCCTGTTAGAATTTTTTTGTCATCAGTTTTCATAAATAGAATAGAGGGTAGAGGTGAAGCTGTAGCCAGTCTGTCCCCCCTGACATTGCAGCAGACTGAAGTGCAGTGGCACAGATGAACTGCTGGTGACCCAGAGACAGAAGTCATTGTTGTGCTTTATGTAAATATTGGGGTAACAATGCACATCCAATTTTTATGTAGACAGAAAGTTGAAAAAAAAAAAGATGTCTTGTAGTAATGTAAGTCGTTTTGCATAAGCTTTCTTATGTATGTGGAAGATCCCACCAGCAGTGGGAAGCTGTTCAGGGTCAAAATTATTAACTTCTGATTAGCTGGAGTGAGTGGGAGCATTCAGCCAGTTAATTCCACCAGTCAGTGGTGGAAAGATCTGGCCCTGTGTTTCTCGGTTTTGATTTCCTTGGTTTAGGTCACTTTCAATTGTGTATCTGATTACAGATGGGATCATAGTGGTCATTGTACTCAGTGATAAACAAACAAGAGATTTTCTGCTCTGTGCTTGGACAGCTGAACAGTTAATAGACTCTGCTTGCCCTAATGAGCTCTACATTCCCAATATTTTTCCATTGTTTTGATTTTCTGATTAAATTTTAAAATTACCTTTACTATTTCTATTGTTTTTCTGTATATATATTCATGGTGTCATTGGGGAAGATCCTTTTCATTTGCTATTTGTAGAGTGTTGACCCATAACTGGAATTTATTTATTTATTTTGATAAGTGCTCTGTGGTGATGCTTAGTTAAAACTATTGCTGAGATGTTCTAGGTGGGAAAAAAAAGTTTTAGAGAAAAGTTTAGAAGGCAAATACTTCTGTGAAATTTTGAAAAATTTTTGAAAGTAAATACAAAAGAAATTAAGTTACTTTCCTGTGGTCATACACTGGATTTGTGGTGGAACTGAGAACAAAACCAAAATTTCTCTAATTCAGTCCTACCCCAAAGGGGTGCAGTATATGTCATGTGCCCTGAAACTGTCCCCTGGAAGGTGCCTTTGCTGTCATTGAGGAAGGGGAGAAACTATAATGTAAATTTGGTAGCACGGGATTATGAAATATGGCCCAGATGAATGACTCGCCTTCCTAGAAGCCCAGCCCATGACAGAGATTTTTATATTCCTAAAGAAGCTTTGTTCCAGAGGATCTCGAGTCGATTTACAACCTTTTCTGCCTCATTGCACAAATGCTGTGATGTGTGCCTGCCTCTTTTTTTGGAGGATTGCTGCTGCTTCCGATGCTGTTGTCTGGCTCTGCCCTTCTACTGAGAGACAGCAGAATTAGAGTCTGTGCCAGCTGCTCTGTTGGTGGAAGAGATCAGTGCCTCAGATCCTTGGTGTGCTCTCTCTGGAACAGTTTATCTTTAACTACTGGTTCTAGAAGAGCAGTTTTGTAAGCAGCAATCCTCACCACCTCTTTGCAACCTCAGTGTGCTCCCACTGTTAAGCTTCTGTGGGGTTAAATCCTGTGGGTCATCATGACCAGGGTTTTGTCTGGACACTCTCCTGTCCTGGTTCAGAGAATAATCCTCTTGCTCTAAACGTGGCAATGTCTTGCCATGCAATCAAACATAGATTATTGCAGACACTCACTTCTCTGATGATATATCAATATCCAAGCTGAACTGATTAATATCCTGATTATACCTATGTCTTATTTCTTAACTGTGTTATTTTTGTCCCTCATCAGGATGACCCTGATGCCTTTCCTTTCATCCAGGTGACATTTCAGTAGGCTGTGGCTTCTTCATGTACTCTTTTCTCCCCTCTGCCTGTCTTTGTAGCCCTCCTTGCAGTTTTGGTGAATATTTTTGTACACAGATTGCAGAATTATGTGCTTTATTTGGCATCTGCCATTGCTGGTTCTTGGGAGTGTTGAACACTGCCAGGGCTGATTGGTGAGGAGCTCCATCCTGTCTCACTTTGAGCAGGAAGTGCCACTGTTCACTCCTCAGCCATTCCTTACCACCATCCTTGTCTTCCCCAGTTAGATAAGGAAATATCTGTGGTATCAAAATAAATGCTTGGATATACAGATTAAGCTAAATATATGGCATTTTATTTATCTAGAAATTAAATTATCATAATATAACTCCCTTTAAGGTTTCCCTTGCATCCTACAACTCTCTTAAATTCATGATAGATTTTTTCCATTTTCTATTTACCTCTGAGTCTGTTATCTTCAAGGATTTTTGTTCAAATCTGGATCTAAAGAGAGTGGATAAATTTTTTACACTTGCTGTAAATTTTCTCAAGGGTTAGTTTATAACAAACCTACAACAATAGAAAATGGCTTTGAAGACTCACAATTTGCTTGCAGACTGAAAAGACCCTGAGGTAAGAGAACAGTTAAAAGTTCTGTCATAACAATAGATGCTTCTGTATCTATTGAGATAGAGATGATCCTGTAACAAATATTTGGGATAAATTAGTACCTCTAAACTGTAATAATGTCATTTAAAGGACTGCTTTTTTGCAGCACAGTGTCTCTCAGAAATGCATTGGGATAATAATTCTAGACTAAATCAGAATGGATCTGCTCACCTTGGAATTTGGAATATATTGGTTATGTTCTGGAGGGTGGTTTTTTGAAGGTTGAGGTTGCAGGGATTCTCACTGTCTGGAAATGAGAATCCTACACCTGAAAACATGAAGTATGTACTGTTTTTCACTTCAGTTACCTTAGAGTTTTGTTGAATCCTATTTGCAAAAGCAGGATTAACTAGACAATAATAAAACTAGGAGCTTTTTTTCCAAATGATGACTTTGCCTTGATGAATAAGCAGCATATCTCCAAATAATTTCCTTGATGTCTTTTGCTGTTAAAGTTACTTAAAAAGACAACCAACCAAAAAAGTGCCTGGGCAGAGTCAACAGCTTGTACTTCAGAGTCCAGAACTTTACTGTGGGAATATGTCTCAGTTACCAGATTTTTCTAATTTGGGTGAAATTTCACAAATGGGGATTAGAATAGTAGTGTGTACCAACCTTCAGGAGACCTTTTGCATTTTATAAAGTACCACAGCTTTATAATGGTTATAAGGACAAAGTCACCCACCAGGAGAAATTGAGTAAAAACACTTCAGGGGCCATTCTGCCCTGCTCTGTGTGTGAGTGTGACATTCCCATTAATACATAGAAATCACATCACTCAAAAGAAGAGCAGTTTTGATAGCATGTTTTATTGGTAGCATATTGTTATTACAATCATTTATACAAAATGATAGGCAGTGAAATGTTGCTGGAAAAATCACTACAGGCTGCTCTGAATGTGGAGGCTCAAGTCTGTGAAAAGCCATTGTTGCATTTTACCAGCCCAAGATGGGTCCTGGAAATGAATATATATTTCTGGGTCTTTGAGATGTAATGACTTGTAAAAGGTGCAGACATGAGGGAGAATTAAGCGGAAAATCAGCTCTGTTTTCACTCTCCTGTCCCATTCCACAATAGAGAAGAAAACACTTGCACCTTCAGTCTTTGTACACTTTTCCAGGACTGAAGCTCAGGGATTTATAAATCTCTTCTGGCCAGTGTAAGTTTTCCGTTTTGGAAGTTATCTAAGAGCATGGTCAGATTACAAGTAGTTAAGCAGACAAGACACTGAGCTTTAGCTGAAAGGCAGGTACCATATTTCCTTGTGGGCATAAAGTGAGGTACCTCAAGCTGCTCTGAAGGTTGCAGCTTTCAAAGCTCTCTTAACTCTCTCAATTGTCAGCCTCAGCCATAACCTGCGTTGTCTTTGCCTCATAGGGGTTATTTAGGGACACTGGATAATCCAGCACTGGCAGTGACTCCTTAATTTTGGGATATAAAAGGTTTTTATCTTTGTAAATTAAATTTTGCAGAACTGACCCTACTTACATGCTTGGTATTTAGGCATTGAAGTCCTCCAGTAGAGAAATAGGAACACAAATGTCTTGTTTGCTCAGTGGAGTTGTGCTTCACTTAATGACAATCCATGCTGCCATGAGGTTTCATGAGTTGGTACAGGAATGTTCACAAAACTATAAACTGGTAATTCAGCATCCCTTCTGCCCTTCAGTGTTCTCACTGGGTGAAGGTTTGGGAATCCCATCATGGCTCTTGGCTATAGAATCCTGATCGTGTTCTTTGCAGTTCAAGGTTGTGGGTGGATGTACATTTTTTTTCCATTAAAAAAAAAAATAAATGAATCATCAGAGAGGTTTTTCACAGAAATGCTTTCCAGTCAGAAAACTTCTTACTGGATCTGCTGAGCAGAGGGAATGGTTGGCTCAGACATGAAAAGAAATCTGTGAGGGGCAAAGTTCATCCAGCTCCACAAATGCTCTCAGTGAGCCAGAAGAGTGACAATGTGACACGGGTGAGATAACTTTACCCCAGTGTACTTCATGTTATTTATACCAACCATTATTCAAGACATTCCAAAAATTGCTAACCTGTGGCCTTCATATGGCTGACGCCTTGGAGAGCCACAATAAATTGCAAAATAACTTTCATGCACCTTGAAGGAACATCTACGATGCCATCCATGAGCCACTGTGAAAAAGAGATGAACATTACAGCAGTGGGAAAACAGCCTCAAAGATAACACAAAATTAGGTACAGAATCTATTTGTCTGCAGTACAGTACTCTGCAGACCCATCCAAGCTTGTGCACTGGGTTGTTTCCCAGTTTACAGAATCATGATGATTTTTTCTTTATCATGTTTTTCGACAAATACGCCCATTGCTTAAAATTCACAAGAACAAGTGATTTGCAAGCAAAATTGTCAGCTGTTTGCTTACCCTTTAAATTAAGTAGCTCACAAAGTAATCTACTACAGTGGTAAAATCAATGTAAAATGCGTTACTCTAACTCCCAACAAAATAAAATCGGTGCTTTGTAAAACAGCCCAGCTATTCACAGGACTAAACTCTGCTGTCACTCGGATTCCTGTGGAGCTCCTGGAGCTGATGAGTTCACACGGGTGCAGATGAATGCACAATGATGTTCTCTATCTGCCTTTTGAAGATGTGCCTGTAGCCAGCAGGAGGCATTAGCAAATCCATGAGGAATATTGCAGGAAGAGCAGAGGAATGTTCTGCTGCTTTCAACAACTTTTCCAGGGCCTTTGGAAAGTCATGGGAAAACTGCTTCATTCTACAGTAGCCCATGGCTTTCACAGCCTGAGGATTAGCCCCTACCCCTGCAGAGAGCACAAGTGCCTGCCCGTGGTTAGCAGTGAGCTCAGGGTTTGCTGGCTCTGGTTAATGTGCATTTTTTACACAGGGATGGTGCAAGGTGTAATGTGGCTGTGCTGAGTGTCTAAATATGCATTCCAGGCCTTGGAAAGCCTGGAGTTAAATGGGGATACTCTGTCCTCTCAGATGGAGCAGGGTGTGTGTGCAAGGATTGAGCTTTCCCCCCACATTGTGCTGTGTCCAGAGACATTCTCCCTGCTCATGTGCTAAAAATCCAATCTTCTGACAGCAGGAAAACACAAACAATTGCAGAAGGGGATGTGGATTCCTGCAGCAAGGGCTAGAAAGAACGTTTTTTGTCACTTAAAGCAAAGCAGACAAGGTAGCACATCCCACAGGACACTAATGAGCCACCTGATAACACCAAGTGCACACCTGACCTCCTGACACGGGAAGCAAGGATGACAGATGTACTGTCAAAATACAAATCTATCAACTTCATCATGTAAATCTACCCACAGATGCTTTACAGTAGAGATCTGAGGGCAAACAAACATTTTAACTTACAGAGTAACCTTGTAAACAGGAACTTTTTACAAAAGACTCCTGTTAATAATTTATGAATTGTAACAGTGTCACGAGAAAAGGCTACTTGAGCATTGATTTTTGGCATTGAATGACAACAAAGCCAATCCCCCAGTTTCTACAATAATGATGCACTCACTGTTCTCGTGTTGGGGTGTATTGATATTCATATTGCATTTGCATAAAATCCTGTCTCTCATCTTTTATATTATTCATTTAGTGCTTTCCATCTCTTTCCCAAATGTGTTGAGCTGTTCCCTTAAACACACAGATTTCTATTCTGCAAGTGGGGAGGCATCTCAGAGTCACTTCAGGATTCTGATTTTTGCTCTTTAATTAGGTCTGTAAAGAATTTGGTGCTTAGATCAGGAACTAATTTTGTTTTCTTGTTTATAAGTAATTTATTGTGACCTCTTGAAATGATAGTATTTGCCTGTGTGAAGACAGTTAATTTTCCAAGATGTGACGAGCAGAGTTTTTAATTAGATTAGGGTAATCATGTCAAAAAAGGAACTTTCTTTTATGAAGCACAGGGATATTTGCATTCTTTTAGTAAAACCTCTTTTTTTCCCCCATGATTGGACATTAAGCCTAGCAACGAATAGATCTGGAGTGTTGGTGTTCATGCAAGAAGAAATTTTTTAAGCTGTTTATAATACCTTTCAAGACTCTTACAGAGCCGCATTTGTGGTACATGTTTATTTATGATTAACGTATCAATATTTTAGTTTCTATTTTAGAGAAGCTTTATTCAAATATCTGCAAGTATTTTTGCAGAGAAACCTTTAAAATATGGATTGGGCATAGCTCTAAATGTTGTGTCTTTTCCCCCTTGAGCAGTGATGGCACAAATCCAATCCCTTTTGGACATCCTCTCTTTGGGGAAAGACCCTGATGGAGAAAGCTGGCTGGGCTATGTAGGGAGGCTTTTCTGTGTTGTGTTGACATGAATTCATAAATAGAATCTTGGTTTATCCACTGGAGTTCTGGATTCGTGGCATGAAAAAAGTGTGGGGTTTTCAATGAGATCTAAAGCCCCCATAAGCACCTTTGAAGATATTTTAGTTAATAGTTCTGATGAGGCTATTTGAGTCTGCCAAATCAAATCAGGTTTTGCTCCTCCTTTAGAGAGAGGTGCTTCTGTAGAGCTGTGGTTTAATGGGCTGATGGCAGTTTCAGAAATGCTACAGTTTTCTGAATTGTGCAGGTGCACTGATGGGTGAGACCCTATAGGCCTATTCTGAGCCATTAATGCTCACCACATCAAGAATATTTCAGCAGAGTTATGTTCCTGGATCATTGATCTGCTGGTCCATAGGTGTGCAGAGTTATGTTCTGTCAGACAAGCTGAAAGAGGTAAGAATATTTTCTGTATTCTCCAAGAATATTTTTTTTTCCCTTATGGGAGGCTCAATTCAAAGATTGTTTTGGAGATTCTAGAAGTGTTTTTAATGAAGGAATGACATGATTGAGTCTACCAGTTGTGTTTTGTCTGCTTGATAAGTAGCTATATATATACATAGCTGCCATTCATATATATATATTAATAAATAGCCTGTGAAATTATAAAGTATTTCCCTTCTTAATGCTTTTTCCCACTGCACATTATGTTCTAGAGTATGATTCCTTGTATCCTCAGATCTAGGACAAATCAATATTTGATGAATGACAAAGTCAGTCCTTTAATTTTTTTTTTTTGTCTTTCAAGTTCATAAATGTCCTGTTCTGTACCTGTGGGGTTTGGCTCTCAGCTGATTTCAGGGAGTGGCCAAGCAGCAGGCTGGCAGAGAGTGCCACCAACTTGAGAGGAATGCTGGGTTTGGTGCTGCTCCAGCCAGAGACCTGCCATGGAGATTGTGTGTGAGATCCAGCTTCAGGCTGTGACACACAAGCAATGCCAAGCTGGTTGAATAAATGCAGATAGCTTGGTAAATGTAGTGGATATCTTGGTGTGATCCATAGGAATCCTGCATGAATGATGGAGCCCAAATGTTTTCCATCAATGTTGGAAAGCAATTCTATCCCTCTCTGCTTTATTGCTTGTGACAGTGAGTGCTGAGAAGCCAGGGCTGTTCCCATCCTGTCCCCAGGGCACAGGTCCAAGGGAGAAGCCAGACTGTGGTGTTTCCCTAGTGTGGATTCCTGCAGCCCAACTGCCTACAACCCAGTCTGCTGTGTAGCAAACAGGTAATGTGAGATGTGAGAGCTTTGCCAACTTGTCTATCAAATATTGACTGTGTGCAGCTACTGTGAGGCTTTACAGGCAGTGGAAAACTTGGCTGCATGGTAAAAGCTGCTGCTATGCTCATTCAACCCGAGATGTAGATCTAAATTTTCCTCATTTCTGTTCTCCTTTTCCTTCCACTCCTTATATCCAAACTGTGCATAAACACACATTCAAAAGGCAATGGAGAGATAACCATTAAAGCCTCTTGCACTGCTCTTGCATGGACAGAATTAGATGAGAGTCATTTATCCTTTCAAAAGAGCACAGTTTGTGCTTCAGGAATATTTACAGTATTGTGCAGCCAGGGAAACTCTTCATAGAGCATTTGGTTCTTACAGACAGGTGCTGCAGGATGGTTTCCTGTAAAGGGCTAAAGGTTTGCCAGCTGCTCTGTAGCTGCAATCCTGACACAGCAGAGCCATCCTGGGAGGTGTGGGAGGCTGGTGGATCACTGACCCTCTCTCAGTTGTCTGTGGTGGTAGAGGTCACAACAAGCCACTGTGGAACCCCCTGGAAGGGTTTCCTTCCATGCTGCTGGCAAGGCTGTGACACTGAGGCTGCAGCACGCATGGCACAGCAGAACCTGCATTATCACTTCTGCTGTTGGCCCTGGTCACAGCTCCTGCTGGGATGGATTTGCATCGCTGGTAGATGAAAGCATGACTGGCATGTAAGGGAGAGCCAGTGTCAGGAGGGAGACAGGTGGAGATTTTCCAGTGGCAGAGGAATCAGCTGCTGGCTTTCATCCCTCTCCAGCACCGGCTTAGCAGTTGGGTGCTGTAAAGGAACAAGGAGAATCCCATTGATCAGTATTTTGCTTATTTGTGTGGCAGGGAAGGATTGAATGCACAATGCTGTGCTGCAATCAGATTGCAGGAAGGGAGAGAAAGACAATGCTAGATGAGAAATGGTGGAATGTAAGCACTGTTTTTAAACCTCTTTCTAATTTTTCTAAATTATCTTGATATTCAGAGGTAGAATCATAGAATAACCTGAGTTGGAAGAGACCCTCAAGGATCATCAAGGTCCAGCTCCTGGTCCTGTTCACAACAGCCCCAAAAATCACATCATGTCCTTGAGAGTGCTGTCCAAACACTTCTTGAATCTTCAATCTCGTAGGTTAAAGTAGTGTTAACTGAAGATAAAATGTAATACTTTATTAGATATTATGAGTGACAACCCTTTCCTTTTCATGTGTTTACTAAATAAAATGTTGGATTTGCAGAGGTATTCCTTTATAATTGAAAGTATTACTGAAATCTGAAATAATTTTATTCAGCTCTATAAGCCAACAGGAACTTTTCTTACTTTGTATTTGGTTTCTGCAACCCAAGGAGACTGTCTTCTGTGGCCCTGGAGATGTCTCTGCAAATCTTAATAAATCTTCAAACTTCAGTTAATGTCTGATGTGTATTAGTCACATGTGAGTTTAATCGCCATTATGAGAGCTATCATGGGTCATGGTGAGCCATTTCCCTTGGAAATAATTACCCTCAGTTGCGGCATAATGTGTTAATAGAATTGCTTTAAAGCAGGAGAGCAGCCCCATTAGCACTTGTCAGTGCTCCGTGTATTTGCAGGATGTCTCTCACTTCTATTGTGAGCCATTAGAATGCACAGGGCTGGGATGCGGTAAATAGTGTGGTGCACACTGGCAGCTGTGAGCAATGAACTGACAAGTGATTTATTCCAAAGGAGGCACCTAACACTCCAAAGGGGGCTGTTTCCCAGTCCAGCTCTGCAGCCCAGGTGAAGTGGTCTGTGTTTCTGCTCGGGCTGTCAGAGCTGCTGAACCAGGCAGTGCAGCTGCACATACCAGCAGTGGTCCACAGTGAGCTTTTCTTAGATCAAATCACCTCAAAACCAGAAAATGGAAAGGAAGTGTGAGCAGGAGGCTTCTCAAACACACCGGAGAGTGTACAGGTGCTGCCTCTGCCTGCCCCAGTAATCCTGGAGCTGCCTGCACAATGTGCAGCTGGTTGGAGTGAGGATGTCTGTCCCAAAGCTGCAGCAAATGGCCAAAGGTGTGTCCTGGGGAGCTCTGGGCTGAGCTCCTTCACATGGAGAAAGTGACTGACCCATGTCCCACACCCTGTGGAAGATGGAAGAAATGAACAGTGCAAGAGGTGCAAGCAAAGGGGAGAGTTGGCAGCATGATGGTATTGCTCAGAGACAGAATTTATTTTCCGTGGCATCTGCAATCTTCCTTCATGAAAGTCTCTGTTCATTACATTAAATTGGAAGCAAACGTAGAAAATATGTGACTATGGTTCAGTATATATTTCCATTGCTTTGCTTTTGCAATTAACTTGTTGGCATAAAAATCATTATCTGATGACATTTGGGAACAAAAAAACCAATATTGTCTGGGGCAGAGGAATCTTACCCATCTTTTCTGCAAGCATTAAGACAAACACTTCTCTCTCTGGTTTTGTGCAAAAAACCTGATCTTTTTTTGGCAATTTAAATCAGCTGCTGTCATCACCCTGCTCCAGACTCCATCTCAGTGCCAAAGGTTGATAAGTAATAAATGTTCAAGTCAAAGCTGACCTAATGCAGGCCTCTTAGAGCTTCAAAAAAGCTCACAATATTTCAGCCACAGCAGGTGCATTCTGTAATCCTTTATTAAAAAATCCTGCCACACATCCCCCCAACATGAGGTGGGGTCTTATGCAGATTAAATCTGACATGCTACGAAATCACTACAACTTTTTCCTTACTCCTAATTAAAGGAAAGAAAGCCAAGAACAGAATGAAATACTCCTAAAGAGAAATGTGAGGCAGGTGGGTAGAAATGATTGTTTTGTGTGACAACCACTAAGCTTCAGGTTCACAAGATGGGGAAGGAGTTTGACCTGCTGTTCTTCCTGTGTGTGTGCTTAAATTAAATCGTAGGCTTTCTGTGAAAGGTAACTGACTTTGTTTAATTAAAAGCCTCTCTCCTGTTCTACCTGGACTTCTAATTCCAGCACGATGTGTAGGCACACGGTGCTTTGTCTTCTCAGGGTAATTAGACTTAGTAATGCAGCTGTCCTGTTTACAGTGTAAATCCCCCTAATGATGAATGGAGTAGACTTTTGGAGAAACCCTGATGATACTTCAGACAGGGAGAGTGGATGATCTTTGCAAATAACTGGTGGGTAGAAAGTAAATAATTATCTGCTAATAAGTCTCTGATTGCTGGGTGTTTTGTACTGTAGAAGATTAGAGTATTTGACTTTGCTTTATTTTAGTCTTGGCTGTGGAGCTGGAGCAACTGGTTTGTTTATGGGTGAGATTCTGACCTTGTGTCTTGAGAACATCTTTGAGAGTTCACACTATGGCAGAAACTCTTCTGTGGTGCTGGTGAGAAAAATGTGACAGAAAGGCTTTAGAAATGGATAGTCTGTAGTGATATGGGGGCAGATTCTGTGCTGTGAAGCACCCAGTGACCTCAACCAGGTGAAAGGACTTGCTTAATACCAGCTAAATAACAGGACACCTCTGTGTCCCAAAAAACCCACAGCATCAGGAGAGAGAGCTGATTAAGGGTGGAACGAGGACATGCTTTTACCCTTGTTTGCAGGTGTGTTCCTGAGGAGAGCAGAGTGTGCCAACTGCAGTCCCTGACTTCTGCTGAGGCAGAGCTGGGGACCGGGAGGGGGAGGTCACTTCAGCTGTCAGATTTCAGAGACCAGAGACTGCTCAGCAGGGAGGAGAGGAGGAACATATGGTGTGGCGGGAGGAGGTGAAAGTGGCAGGGAAGATCAAGAAATATAATGAGAAGCAAACTTTTTGTGGGGTGCTGCCTTTAGGAATGTGGTATCAGAGGGCAGGAACTGGTGAGAGTGGGGCTGTTTGTGCAAAGGGGAATCAAATAGGGTAAAGACAGGAGCTGTGAACAGGGATGAGCCTTGGGATGGAAATTGCCTTCTGTCAGATGTGTTCTTCCTGTCAGCCTGGAGGCCATGGGGAGCTGTGGTGTGAACTGGAGGAGCATCTTAAAGATGGATGTTCTATGTCCATAGGTTGATCTCCAGAGAAATAAAACCGGGCCCTCTGGTTATTCTCTACGTCTGGCTTTGATTCAGAAGGGGACAGGAGGTATTTTTCTGGCACAGATGATTGTATGAGTACAGCCCTGGGAGGCGGGAATGGCCATGGGAAGAGATGTGCCACCAGCCCATCCTGCCTGGGACTCACTGGGACCACGGGGGCAGCTCTGGGAGGAGTTCCTTCAACTGGACTGAATTTCTCCTAATTTCAGCTTATATTCTCCTTGCTCCATTAGATTTCAGCTACAAGGCATTAGCTGGGAGACATTACCTTTGCTTGTTACATGTTACATCACGCTGCCATTGTGGCTGGTGTAGCCTTGCACAAAATAATTCTCTCCACAATGTCTGATGCTGATCCCAAATGTTTTCAGGCCACCAAAGAGAACTCAAGGACCCCACCATGTTCACTGACCATACTCCAGAACTTCTGGACATCTGAGTATCTGCTACAATTTGTTGTAGAGCTCTTGTGGCTGTTATGGCACCATGGGAATTGTTTCCTAATGCTGAGAAATTCAAGATTTGAAAAATGCTGTTGCCTCAAATCAAGACAGAAACCCAAAATCTCAACCATTCTTATTCATCAGCTGAGGAAATTTAAAGGAAGGAACAGGCTTGGTTGAAAAAACCTGTTTCAGCAAATTGCAATTACTGCAGTTTGAGTTCAGACTTTTAAAAATGTAAATGAAGTATTTGCTGATAGTTATAAATTTCAGAGAAAGAAAGCAGGTCTATGTGAAATTCAGTCTGTTTCAAGTAAAAAAGTATATTAAAAAGTAGTTTGGGTTATAGATTTTTTTTCTCCCTAGCTAACAAATTTTTGAACAATTCTTCATTTACAATATTTTGAATTAGGTGAAATGGCATTTTCTGATCTTTCCTCAAAAAATTCCCAAATTGTTTTAATGACCTAACCAGCAACACTCTTCTGTGGCTTTTTGCCAATATGTTGGTTTATGTATAATTATACTGGAATTATATTAAAAGTTTATTTCATAAGGAAAATAACCTCAAGAGGAAGGAAAATGGATATGGAGTTGCATATGAAAACTGTGCAAAAAGTGAAATTTGCTCTGCAAGGAAATCTGTGCTCCACTTTCAGGTCTGAGACGGTAATAAATTGAACACAGAACATTTCACAGACAGTGTCAGATATAAAATATATTAATCTTGTCAGAGAGTGTACTAACTCTCCCAGATTTATGATCAGGTGCACTTAAGTACTGTTCTTCTCATTAATCTTGATTTACAAACAGTAGCCTTCAGAACAAGGGTCAGAAGAGACAAGAGACTCACGGATGTGTTGCTTGGATAACTCACCTTCCCCTGCTGCCCTGTACCTTTCAATGACACCCTTCCATCTTTAATTACTGAAAGGTCTTTAATCTTGTCTGGGTAAGGGTAGAATATGATGAATGTGAGGGGTTGCCTGTGCTACTCTGGGTTTGTTTTTTAACAAGAGATGTCATGAATGTTGGTGGGAACAGCAAGATAATGACATCTACCACTAGCAAGACTTGATGCTGAGAAACTTCAAGAGGAGAGGGATGCACTGGGAAGGGGGGAAAAACAACAGGAGAATTATTGAGTGAAATACAGCCATGTAGAAAAATACAGTTTCTGAAGAAATGGCATTTTAAAGTCTGCTTAACGCACATAATGTGTATAAAATCCTGTCCATCTGCAAAAGAATGTCTCTTTGTAATTCTTAAAATTATGGAGAACTGGAAAACCAAGCTTTCACAGGAAATGAACCTGGTAATTCCACTAGGTGATACTGGAGAAAAATCAGTCTGCCTGCAGGCTGGTGTGCTAGGTAGGATAATATCACCCTGGTTTTGTCAAGGTGCTTAACCTGGAGGAGTAAATAACAAACCTCCCAAACCTACTTGTAATTTGTAACAGGAATCAAACAAAAAAATTCATCTGATGAAACTGCAAAACTGCCAGATGTGAGAAGGTAGGTGTATACCAAATGGAAATGATTTTTAACTTCCTCTCTGGTATGGTCTGTCATCCAAAAAAATGTCAAGGATTAATCGAAGCATTCAGCATGTTTTTCCTGCTCTTGCTTTTCTGTACTTCCTCTATGGGAATTGAGCATCTGTATGTTGTGGGCAGTGTGGGCTAATGGACTTTGTAGGGCCTCTTCCAGATCTTCCAAATTGGAGTAGAAACTAGTGGCATTTGATATGATGAGGGCTTTGGGAAGAGTTTTGGCATGAAACAGTTTTCTGAGCTGTGAATTTAGGTCAGGAAGTAAATCCACCTTAAAGAAATACGCCTGAAGTGTACCAGAGTCTGGACTTGCCTGATATCCACAGGAAAAATATTCCACAGCTATTGATAAGACCCACCTTATTTTCTTCACAGCTCTCCTAGATGCTTTGTTCTGAGATTTAAGACCTCTCGAAAGCTCACAGATGCCATGGGGGTTCATGGATGAGAATTCAGACTTTGATGTGGTTGGAACTTGAGACACTAATTGCTTCGAAAAATAGAACTGGGGCCTTAAGCTGGCATCAGATACTGGCTGGGAGCCATGGGAAAGACTTGAGCACAAACCAGATATGCCCTTGGCAACATAAGCCATGAAATAAGCAGTTGTTCTCCATTCCCAACCAGCTGGAGCTGGTGTACAGTTTCCACACTGAGTTTCAAACCACATTGAGTTATTATAATCCAGCCCAGAGGTGACAAATTCATGGATTACTGATGCCACCTAAGCAGCCAGACTTTGCAAGGTGTCAGACCCAAGGCACAGCCCTGACAAATATGAGCAGCATGCTTTTCCACAGAGGGGGAGATGATGTTTCCAAGAGCTGTTCAAAGAAATCCTTCCCCTCATCCTGCATTTTGGCTATGCTTGGATTCATTCACTTCAGCCTCCTTGGATGCAGTTCAAGCCATCTGCTCCTCTCCAAGAGCTGTGCTCCTGGAGGTGTTCTGGTGTGCTGTGAGTGTCAGTGGTGGACAGTGAGGACACTGTCATCTGCAAGCCTGCAGCACCTTCTCCATCTCTCCCAATCATCCTTCCTGATTAAAGAGAGGAAGAAGGGTTATGTGGATGTCTATGGGCTGTTCAAGAATGGGAGAACAGAGCCTGCCTCCAGCTCTGCTGGACACCACTGGCAGCAGCTATGTTGGTGTTGAACTGTCCACTGCTGGTGTTATTGTCATTAACAGTTCCTTCAATTTTTGTATCAAAGGCTGCAGACTAATCTAGGAGTGGAAGGGAGGTGACAACAAGAACTGGGTGTCAGCAGTGCTCTCTGTGTTGTTTCAGGGGCTGCATCCCTGTTCTGTGCATAATGTTGGCTAAAGTGAGACAGCTGGCAGGGAGCAGGGAGGTGTCAACAGGAGAACACATGTCAAAATCTTCAAGGTCAAGGATCAGCTTTTAAAAAGGTTGAAGAAATTATTTATCATTGAAAGAAGGACTCTGAAGACTTGATTCCTTTGATATTTATTTGGAATCCTGGCTTTTTTTGGAAAAAAAAAAGAACTTTGCTGGAGCACAGAAACACAGACATCAGTTTGGTTGTAGGTGAAAGTTTCTTTTCCAGAGAAAGCCATATGTACTTGATTAATAAGCTTACACTTCTCCACGACTTTTTCTTTTGCTGGCTTTCAGATTCATGGAGTGACCTTCTTGGTAGGGATGAAGAGAATAGGCAGAGTAAGGGCATCTATACAGTAAAAGAAAATACATAATGATTTTTTTTCTGACTGGTTTGCTCATTTAGGACAAATTGAGGCTTCTTTGAAAGGCAAAGCAGTTCCTGTTTTTCTCAGCCATGCTGGTGTGTAGTTTAACCTCTGATCTCTGTTCTTATTAGTTGGTAATAATTCCAACAGAGTCTGAGGTTCCTAGTGCTTCCAGAATACAAGATTTCAGATTTTGTATTGAAAATATGATGCAAAATATGTTCATCTCATAAGAAAATCCAGATAATAACATGATAGCTGAATGCCTTCATACAAAGTTTCCATGTGGTCGTAGGCAGCTGATCTATAATTTCATTGAGAGAGTTAGAAGTCTTTCTTTTTGGAGGCGAACATGCTGCTGATCATCTCATTTTCTTGCTGTATGGGTTTTCTTCATATATTTATTTTTAATTCTGATTATTCAATGCAGGAATGCTTTCTGCATCTGAAACTGAGGAACAGTTAACCCCTCCTCTTCATTTGTCTGGTATGTACTAAAATATATCCTAGAGTGTGGAATGTATCCTAGACTTTTTGATGAGAAGGAGCAAAGGTGAGAGAGGTGCCTTTTCAAGAGTCTATAGCATCGAGTTGTGTCTCAGTGAGGCACTCATGACTAAATACAGCAGCCAAACTGAAATCCTGCCCAGTCTGGCTTGTTTTATTGCCATCTGATCTTGCAGTCACCTGACAGTGGCAGGCGTTTCTCCCTTTCTGTTCTGCTTAATGGTGTTGCAGAATGAGCAACTGTCTTCAGAACTGATTCAACAAATGGTGAAGTTGGAAGAAATATTTTATGCAATTTGAGAAGTTTAGGGCACTGCTATCACAGCAACTTCATCCTGGTGGTTTCTATTTCCTGAGCCCTAGTGGGATTGGCTTCTCTCTGCTCTACTGGACTCTGTGCAAGATTTGCATTTCTTCCTCAACTGGGTGCAACTGGTTTAACAAACTACACATCAAATAATTTGATGTTCTTTTAAAGTGACAGAGTCAATGCTCAAAGGCCTTCCTCCCACGAATGTCACCAAGGCCAGAGCTGTGGGTGGAAGGAGATGGCCATCAGTGGTTGGGAAAAACAATTATTCAGCAAAGCCCCATCCCTTGCTAAATTAGCAAGTGTTGGTAGTAACTGCAAATGCACCATGCTCAGTCCTTAGATCCACCAGTGCTTCTCTGTGTATTGCCCAAGTGTCACTCAGAGTGAGATGCAATAGCAGGTTTCCAAGTTAAAAATTCAATGTTTTTTAAAATATGTAAAGCATAAATTAACACATATAATGAAAAGCTGGATTTTTATCCTGTAGAACTGCTGCTCAGACTGTTTCTTTGTTTTGTCAGATTGGAAAGGCATCAAATTGTTTTATTCATCATTTCTCCCCATAGGTTACTTTCCAACTTCATGTGTTTTGCACTGTATAGTTTGGAATCTTTTCAGATTGGAAAGTGCAGACAGAGAAACTCCCAGTTTGTTTTGATAGTGTCTTGTGTATTTTATGCACCAGTTTAAAGCAAACACCACCCCTTGACACCCCCTCAAAAATAATGATCTTGATTTGATTCACTCTATGGACCTAGAATTGATTTGAAAACCTGTGCAAGGACTAAACCATGTGAATAATTAAAAAATTGTGTAAATACAAATGCAGCAGGGTTCACCCCTGCAAACTCTCAAAAGAGCTTAAAGAAGACCTTTCATGAATAGTTTAAGAAGATATGGTTCTCTGGTGGGATTGGGGGAACAGGCTGGTAACCTTTTCTGTCCCCTTGTGGATCTGTCTTCCATAATTATCTAACTCACTGCTTTAAATTTATTTCCAAATAAGGAAGGATTGTTTTTATATGGAAAGCTTAGTAACATTACAGCTTACTTGGTCAGAGAAGCATGACAGCAGGATAAAGAAGAATATGCCTAGTGCCAGAGGTTTCCCAGGAGTTTCAGTCAGACCTAGGCTAGGCTCAGTGTGGAGAGGGATCAGCAGGACACGAGGCTGAGCTGGATTTATGGGTGTAGTTATCTAGCAGTAGCTTTTTCCTCTCAAGGTCAGCCCACCTGAAGTGCATGTACACAGTGATGTTACAGAGGAATAAGCCATAAAACCATAAAATGTACGGCAGACTGAGGAGATGTCAAGTGGATTATTACTTTGACAGACTCAGGAGAACAAAGCACAGGTGCAGTCTAACAGCAGCTGATAAAGTAAGTGCTGACTGCTAATGAGAGCTCCCAAAACGTGGAACTGCTCATGCTCCAACGAGACCATGCCTTGGATAGGAGCTGTTCCTTCCAAGGATAAGGGTAGGCTAAGACACTCCTGAATGGTGGATAACCCTGCTAATCCAAACACAGCTTGCTCTCTCCATCCTTGAGAAGCTGTGTGATTTTCACCAGAGCTGTGTAATCCCTGGTATGAGTGAGCATTCCTTTGGAAGTTTTGGGAGGGCTGAGGACAGCATCTCCTATGGCAGCAGCCTTGGTGGACTTTAGCCATTAGTAATGGAAAACCTGTGCTCCTGTGGGAGAGAGAGAGGACTGGGGAGAGAAAAAGGTGCTGTGTTTTTTTTGGTTTGTTTGTTTCTACCAGTAGGGGTTAAAGGAGTTGCTGTGTTATATGTGCAGCACCATCCTGGCACCTGTGTGCCAGAGGAAGGTGGTGTCTGCTGAGCCTTTTCCTGCACACCCTCCCCTTGTAGGAGCTGGTTAAATCTGTCAAAGAAAAAACCAAGACTCTGAGAGATGGCTTTTCTGTCTTCAGTTGTTCCTAGGTGTAGGTTTTACCTGCACTAGCTGTACCATGTACCTCACTGACTAATTTGATGGAACAAGCTTTTTAAAACCAGATTAAACTATTTTCCATTCACTTCAGGAAGGGATAATTAGGTGGGAACAGAACAGACAGGAACAAGTCACAAGTACTGCACTATCAGACACTGCCTTTGATCATCGTGTTACTCCCAGGTTTGCAGTCACAAATTAGGGTGTTCTATTTGCAGTGGATGGGGCTTCAAGCACGTTGTGCTCAAAGCTGCATTTTTCCTTGATTTTCTCTTCAAATACCTTTTTTCTCATGCAGAAATTTTCAGGCTGCTCTGGACTCAGAGAAACTGTGCTATCTCCATTAGGTGTTCACAGGGGAAAAGGCAACTTTCCCAGTCTCCAGGAACATAAAGTTTGCCTTCACTGAGTTTGAACTAAAAAGTAGGCTCTCATTTGTGCTTCTTTGAGGTGCTTTCTCAGAACCAAAATTAATTATTTAATCCTCTGTTCTTTGAGCCCTGTCTCTGCTCTGTATACTAAGTTTCCTTTTTACATAGCTGTGACTGTGAACGCTGTGTGGCTCATGAAGGTCTAATAAAAGCAGAAAATGTAGTAACATTCAGCAAATTGACTCAGTGGCCAGGGCTGTGAGTGGTGAGCTACAGCTGGGAGTTCTGGAATTGAACTGGACAGACTCGCAGACCTGTCTTGTATGGTTTGCTCTGTTCCCCCTCCAAGTCCTCAATCAGTGGGATAAGGAAAACCTTCATTTCTGTCCTTTAGGTGTGTCTTTAGGTTTGTCCTCAGGGGAAGGTCTTGATGACAAATGCAGTGAGTCCAATACAGGAGTGAAAAATAACCAGCTTCCTTTTGTAGTGTGTGAGTTAGAAAGGAGGAAGGTGAAGGAGAGACTCTGGGGCTGCTTTATCCTATTGCTTTTGAAACTGTGAAGGAAAACTCTGTTAAGTCTGAGTCTGCCAGGTTTGGCAGACAGATCCTCTGTTATCGAGTCTCTTGAAACTAAATGTGATGTCTTGGTTCCCTGGTGAGGGCCCTGGGGGGAAATGAAGACACTGGAAGGCTCTCAAGAAAAACACAGTGAGGCTGTCACAGGGTGAAAGTCCCCACAGCCTTTGAGAGAAGGCTCAAATAAATGCTTGAAGAGAAAATTTTAAAGGGACTCAAAGGCAGGGAGGCCTTCAAGTATTAGGAGAGATGGAGGAGAATACTCGTAATGATTTGTCAGTTTAGCATACGGAAAATTTCCCTCTGGGACCAGTGTGGGGGAGGTTGGGTTTGAAGTATGGGGCTCAACTCAAGCTGTTGGCATCTCTCCATCAGTGCTGGGTGAGTGTAATGATATCCTGTTCCAGTGGCAGCTAGGTCAGCCAAAACATGATGATTTTCATGTTTCCTCCAGAAAAACACTGACATATGTGCCCCAAGCACAGGTAGTTTCTACTGCCAGTTCTCACCTGACGAGTGAAGACTCTCCAAAATATTAATTTGGTTTGAAACAGGGAATATTTTCTGTCCAAACACCTGGGCTCTGTTTTTATAAAAAATTAAATCCAGGCACTTAGGCCTTAGCAACATAAAAAATATCCCCTCTAGGTTGAGGTGTGATAGAGTTCTTCATGGAGTTTATCATTTCACAATATTGCTGGAAAACAAGGAGACAGATTGCATTGAAACCGTGGGGAGATGCTGATGAAAGCAATTTGTGCTGTGGGAAAGTGAGATATGTGTGATGGAAATGAGAGGGCTGAGGGCTGGAGCAGCGGCTGTGAGGAGCACAGCAGCTTCCTCCTGCTCAGGTGTCCCTGTGAGATGCTGCAAGGAGCAGCAAGGGCAGCTCTCGGTCCATGGTGCTTTCCACATGTGAATTCCAGCCCTCAAGTTCTCAGCTCTCTGCTGGGTAACACAGAAAGCTCCAGGTGCCCACTGGACAGGGGGTTTTTCACGAGTGCCACACCTTCCTGTGCCTCACCTTGCTTGGCCATCCTCAAGCCAACACTCCCTTGGGTGGCCAAAGCCCTGGATGTGAGCAGGGCCTAAGGCAGCAGGTTGACTTTGTATCATTTTCCATTCTTTTTGCCTCATTCCCATGACAGAGATTGCATTAGAAGCTGAGAAGCTTATAAATTCTGAGTTATAGCTGTAGGCAGTTCATGAAGGGGAAATTGGGACTGGGGAGGGTTTGAAATTTGCATATATACCACACCCACTGCTATTTAATTTGCATTTTGTTTGCATATATCATGGTTAAATAATACCCATGCAGCACGTTTAAGGGGTAAGGACTGTATCAGTTTTTCTATGATTTATATAATTTTTGCTTTAAGTGTAATTTTATAGAGTAGTTTGGAGAGCATGCAGTATGAACTTAAATTTAATTTCACAAAAATGATCAAATGACACTTATCAGCCATAAATAGAGAGTTCTCTTTGAAAATAATGTTGTTTTCATAAAGATCTTAGATTAATAGCACTGCAGTCTGCTGGTTAACAGCTGAAAAACCATGATCCAGTACAATAGCAAATCTTCACACACACTGGGATTGAAGAGGCATCTGCCCTGAAGTGGGTGGGAACTCAGGACTCATGTCTGTTCAGTGGTGTGTGATTGCTCCAACTTTAGGGACCGTGAGTTTGGATAGTGTTTTAAAGCATGTTCCTTCCTTGTTTGCATTACATGAATGATTTTCCAGGATGAGTGCAGCAGCAGAGTGACAGTGTCTGTCCTTCCCAGGGTGGCAAATGGCTGTAACATAATTATTAGATAATTGTGACTAGTGTCTCATGTGGGAAGAGAGAGGCCAAAGTTATTTCAAAGTTATACTTTTCATATTTTTTTTTACCATGAACTTGTCACAAATTCAAATATAAGATGTAAAACCACCTGACACTCTTTGCTTTGTACCTGCCCCAGTGGCACAGGAATTGCAACATCCTATTTAATATTTGTTTTCTCCTTTTAGTTTTGCAGCTATTCTTCAGCACAAAGACCAGTTCTGCAGAGCTATTTTTGCAATATTAAGAAGCAGAGAGGTGCCACGCTCCTGTCATTGCATTTCTCTTGACTGGGAGGACTTGAAAATTCCTCTAACCCCATCCCAGGAAAAACTCTCTTCCTCAGAGGTCTGGTCCCATATGTTTCCCTGCATTTTTAGGCACCTAGTCATCTTTTAGCAGTAAGTACATCTTTGGTCATGTATTAAAACCCTTGGAGTACCATGTACTGCCACCTCCTCCTCTGCACACCCTCAGGAATCTCACTCTGTAACCACCCTCTCTGCTCCTTTTCATTAAGGGCACCTCTTCCCTGGCAGCCCAGCCATGAATCTGCTCTCAGGCAGAGAATATTCCTCTGTGGCAGCACAGGGCTCTTTTTGTGTCCTTTTGGTGGCAGTGGCCTCTGACCTGCAGTGCTGCAGCCACACACACCAGCCCCTTCCCCTCTCTGTGTGCTGGGCTGCCCACAGGCTTCCTGCAGGGCTGCAGTTTGCCTTGAATGATCTCTCAGCTAAGAAATAACAACGTGTCACTCTGGCAACCTGAGCTTAAATTGGTTTGAGTCAGTAAGGAATGCTCTTGGTTTCTCTCTAACCTCCCAGCACGGGCAATAATTCAGTTCTGAATGTGCAGCCTGTTATTACTGTGGGCTTTCGACACATGGATGTGAAACCTCCTCTTAACCTGGCTGAGCCTTGCCAGCATGATGGACATCAGGAGGGTCTGCTCTGTTTTGATCAGCACCAAAGTGCTTGGGAGCACGTCCCTAATCGGCCACCTCTGTCAGCATCTGAGTGCTCCAGCACAGCCTCAGGGGCCAGTGAGGGATCTCACCCATCTCTCATTTTGTCCCTAACCTCAGGCACTTGCAGATCTCACCCATCTCTCATTTTGTCCCTAACCTCAGGCACTTGCACAAATTTTATCTGGAGGGGAGGCTGGACATGTGCTGTTAAACAAGTTGCAGACACTCTATTTAGCAAAATGGACCAAGTGTGGGTTTGTGTGCTTGAGATCCAAGCGTTTTCCTTAGAATTTTATATATTTCTTGTTGTTTTATAGCATTCAAAAGCAATTTGAATTTCTTGTGTTTCTTGATCTTTCTCATAGTCTTCCAGCTTTGCTGCTTTGTTTCTGTGCTCACATGTGGCATCAAAACCAGTGCACTTGCTGCTTCTCTTTCTCCAGGTGGCCTCCAGCCCCTCTGCAAATTACAAATGGGTGTCAGTCTTCTGTCTTGCTTTGTCTTGATGGGAAAACAAGTATGCTCATGTAAGCTCTGAACAAATCCTCTAACACTATCACCTGTGTTTGCACCTGAATGATTATTTTAAAATTTGAGATGTGAGCTATCAAAGCTGTGGAAGAATACAAGCATGGGTTTGCTTGGTGGGCTGCTAAATAGGATTTCTGAGTAAAGCCTCAGCAATTTAGGAGCCCTGGACAACCTTTAGAGTTCTGAGCCCATGGAGATATCTGTATGGAATGTACTGAACACAGGCACAGCACTGAGGACATCACCCTGTGCCTTTCTACCCTGTCATCTGCTAGCTGTGGTATTTTCAAGCTTGCTCAGGTGTTGCTACAACCTTAAAATCCCCTTGTTTACCTGCAAGCATCCTTGGTGCCATCAGCAGCTGCCTGGCCTGATGTGCTCCTGAGCCCCCAGCGATGGAGTGGAGCTGCTTTCTGCCTCCATCTGTCTTTGCTCATGGCTGAGGCTGTGGCTGCATGTGCAGGGCACTGAGTGAGGCTCAGAGAGCAGTCTGAAAGCCAGCCAGGCACTCAATGTCTGCTGAGCAACAGGAGCATGCCACAAGCACCAGCCCTTCCACAGTTTGAGTGAGACAGAGCAAGACACCAGGTCAAGGAGAGACGTGCAGCAGAGGGGGAAGTGGGAAAGAAATCCATAAATATTCAATGAAGGAAGCGGGAAAACACATTCTGATTACAACTCTGGCTCTAATGTATGCAAATGTAACAGTTTCCACCCCTACTAAGGAATCATGTATTACATACATTACATGATGTAGTACTGTGTAGCAACATAGTTTATGACTCCTAGGAGAAGAAAATCATAATTCACTGCCATTAACAAAAATAATAGTGCTTTCACCCAGAGGAGCTTTCCTTCCAAAGCCTGTGCAGATTCTATCTAACCTAATTTAAGCAATGTCATGAGTTGGAACAGATTGCTATCAAGTCTGTCATGCTTGTCATAACATGGCACTTGAATCGAAGACATCCCTTCCCAGGAGAAATCCCTGTGAAGGAACTGTATTATTTAATGGAGTTTAAGATTC
Source organism: Rhabdornis inornatus (assembly GCA_013397075.1). Taxonomy (NCBI): domain Eukaryota; kingdom Metazoa; phylum Chordata; class Aves; order Passeriformes; family Rhabdornithidae; genus Rhabdornis; species Rhabdornis inornatus. The sequence continues at coordinate 605,029 of VWZS01007739.1, read as the reverse complement.
CTTTTAAGTTTCAGAGCTTGTTTGTTTGAAAATTGTTCCAGTAAAACTCAACCGTTAGCCAGGTTTCATTGAAAGAGAAATGAGTTTGCAGGTCCATGATTATAGGATGCTATTCCTCGAAGTTGTAATTAACTGGGGGTGCAAAGGGGAAGTTGCTGAAGAGGAGCAGAGCACACACCACGTGCTTTGCAGCTGGCGTTTATTTTCTTAGGGACAAGGTTTTCTGGAGCCTGTGAATGGGCACCAGCATTTATGGGAAGAGACATTCCCTGGTGACAGCCACCTGTCTCTGTCACACCTTCTCTCATCCCTCCTGCATTTTATGCAAGCTGCTAATTAGCTTTCAGTTTTTAGTGTGTAACGAGGCAGAAAACCTAAGAAGGAAATGAGACTGTGGTCTCACCCCCCAAAAATACCTGGAGTCAAGCAGCATCTTAATGAGTTTAAATCCTTGGATGGTCACAGGCTCAGGCTCACGACTGCTCATTTAATTTCTGATTTAAAGCAGCAACAGTGGCTGTTGGGAGGTGTGGAAGTTCACATCCACTGCTCCAGTGCTGCTCCCATTGCCAGGCTTTTCCATCCCCCATTTGTTCCAGTGCTCCTGGTGCTGAGGGAGGCAGATTGCAGGCACAGCTCTGGGGTTGCTTCATTAGGAGCACGTGTGGGCTGTCCTCATTTAGTGAGGCTGCTCAGGAACCTCCTGTTTGCAGAAACTTTGGCAGCTTGTCACAGCCTGTCAAGATCTGCTCATCTCCCTGGATAGCAGAGTTAATGCATAATGCAATAAATAGAGATGGGGAGAATTGTGTTCTGTGCATTTAGCAGATTTCAGGCTGTGTGAGAGAGGAGTTAAATTAATGCCTTCCTGTCAACCTCTCAAAGCATTTAATCATCTTTTTTTGTGTTTACTTTCTTCACTCCCCTCATATTTATTTGTTTATTTATACAAAATCTTTCGGGTTTTACATCTGTCTGTTAAAAATGAGTCGATGTCTTTTTTCTTCTTGGATGCTTTAGGAGATGTTGGGGAATACCTGAAAAATAAATATATTGGGAGAGGCATGAGAAAAGTGTTTAAGGAACTGATAGCAGAGGGAACTGATAACAGCTGCCCTGCCTGTTCTCAAACTTCTGTGACCAGGCCACATGGTGGCCTTTGGAAACTTTGGTGTCTGATGCTGAAGCTGTGTTCAAAGCAAAGCCTGCCCAGTCCTGTGTGAGGCACAGAGCTGATCAAACCCCACTGAAGTCAATGAAAAGGCTTTCACTAAAGGCAGTGGGCTTTGGCTCAGATGCTAAAAGCATTATCATCACTCTCTGGCTGATCCTCTTGATACCAGCTCTCTCATCAAACCCTCTGACAGAAAAGGAGAGAAAATCCAGTCCCTGCTGGTTAAACCAGCAGCTAAACACAAAGTTTTGACAGATCTAAACCACTCCTATGGAGAAATCAGAGTTTTCCAGCACAGAGGTACAAAACCACAAGTGCTGGAAGCTGCACCAATCTTCAAAGCATCCGTACCCCCTAAACTCTTAAGGTGCAGCTTTTTCACGACCAGAAGAGCAGTAAATGCTGCAGGGTATTGTCTTGCATCCTGCCCAGCCTGTGGGCACTGTGGCAGGGGTGTGGGGGTGTGCCATGATCCCAGGAACAGGGCTGCCCCTTGGGGGAGGCTGAAAGATGGGGCAGTGGAGGGAGGCAGTGGGGGAGATCAGCCTGGGAGAGGGGAGACAGAGCTGGTGAGCCCTTACCAGGGAGAGGCAGGGAAACAGAGCTCAGAGCCCAAAGGGAAGAGATGTTTGATGAATATGCAAGACAAAAAAATTACATGATTAATCAGGACTGGCCTTATTTCTAGTCCTGGGATCTCGGTACTAAATGAGAGTGTAGCAGAGGGAACTTGAATCCTGACTTTTGTGCCTGTTCTTACTGCAAAGACTCAGCTCACAGGTTCAGTCACCCATAACCAAGAGCCAACAGTCAGGTGGTGGATGCAGGGACACAAACCCTGGCTACACATTTTTAAGCAGCTTCCAACTCAAAGAAGAAGACAGAGCTCAAAGACCCTCCTGATTCAATCAAATATCTCCTTCCAGCCAGCAAGAGAAACAGGCTTTGGGTGTTAGATGTCTGGTCTGAGTGGATTAATAACTTGCTTTATACTATCAGCCAACTTTCATCTAGAAATAAATCCTGCCTGATCTCTGTGAACATGACACAAGATTATTCCAGCAAGTGCAGAGGTTGGGATTTGTGCATTGAAACTGGTGGTGAGCAGGGCTGTAGGGGGAGAAGGTTGGGAGAGGATCTGTGCCAGGGGGGCTGCACTGGGCCAGGTTTTGGGAGAAGAGAGAGAGGATTGCAAAGGTGTCCCATGCCCCTGACCTGCAGAATCCAGCACATGACACATCCCTGGGACAAATTACCCTGAAAATTCTTATGAGAAGGAGCTGAGTGAGCTAGGGGTGTTAACCCTGGAGAAAAGCAGAGTCAGGGAGGATCTTCTCACTCCCCAAAAGAAGATTGTAGCAGGGTGGGGAGCAGTTTCTTCTCCCAGGAACAAGTAATAGGATAAGAAGAAATGGCCCCAAGTTGTGGCAGAGGAGATTAAGATTGGATGTTAGGAAACATTTCTTCACTGAAAGGGTGGACAGTGTGTGAGGTGTGTGGGAAGCTGGACTGAGAGACCATGGTGGAAAGAAGAATGGCACAGGATTTTGTCTGAGGGGTGGGCAGCTGTATCCAACCCCCCTATCAGAATTGTGCCACAAGGCTCAATTTCCATGATTCTTCCCATGGGAAATTCTGAATGGTGTTTTAATTAGCAATAGAAAGACATTTAAAGAAGCTCAAGGTTTCTTACTCCTTACTCATGCTTTACTTATCCACCAGACACACACCTCACAGCCTTTTATTCTTGGTCCACATTTGCACTTTCTGTTGTTTGTCTTTTGTTTGTTTTTTTTTCCGGCTTTGAAACAAAGAAATACAGAGCAAAATTTTAAATTACCTGGTTAAAGAAATACACTTGGGTTTTCAGCTGATTTTTGTATTACCCTGTCTCCTTGTTTGTATGGCAGTGGTGCCTAATTCTGGGAGTTAAGCCTTGTGTGACTCCCAAGAGAGCTTTTTGAGATCCTGTAGTGATGGCAGGCCTAGTCCATGCTGGTGCTCTGTCTTTCCACAGGATTTTTGGCCACTGCTGAGAACAAGCAGCAGTACTTGGTGTGCTAAACCCATCCTGGACTTGTATGAAAAGATTTGCTCCCAACTGGCAGGACCACTGAGGTGAGAAACAGCCCTTAGACTCCAAACCAGGCTTTTAATTTACTTTAAATCCCCCATCCCCAAATGAGTATGAAACAAAAATGTTTAATAATACCATCCTTTTTACTGAATTTAAAAAAAAGGATTTTTCCTCATTGGAACATTTCCCCCTCCCACAGCAAGTTGCTGTCTGGTTTGGAAATGCTTTCACAGATGTCAGTTAAAATGTCAGAGGCTTATGATCTGATCTGTGCCCTCCAAAGGATGCCTGTGTTTATTTTTCCCCTGTCTCTCACCTTGCCTCCTTTTGTCTGAGGAGCCCTCCAGCAGAAGCTGTCCTCCAGCCCTCTGTCTTTTGGTGTCTCGTGTGATTCTGCTCCATGGTGTTTTTGGCTGTCATTGCCTGGGAACCTGCCAGTCCAGAGCTGTGGGTGATGCTGGAGCTGCTCTGTCCCGGTGCCATCCCTCAGCCCCCGCAGCAGGAGCTGAGGAAAGGCAGGAGGAGGAACAAGTGCTCAGTGTAAGGGGGAAGAGGAGGGGATTGTGTCATGGGAGACCACGGGAATGGGGGCAGAAAGGAAGCAAGATAAAAGCAGGGATGAAAAATGAATGGGTGACCCAGCCCAGCTCTGGTGGCAGAGGGTGAATCTGTGCAGGTCATGTAAGCATCCGACTGGCTTTGCTTCTGCACCAAGGGAACACCAGGGGCTGGGAAGATTATTGCAAAGATACAAGCAAACAAAACTCAGTTACCTTTTCCCATAATTTTGATCCTCATTTTGGCAAAACCTCAATCTTTCCCTGTCTTGGCCAGCAAACCTGATTAAGATTACACAGCAGGATTTTTTTTTTCCTTTCCAGCTGGAAAAATATAATATTTTCTCTGTCCAAATGGAATGGGTGATTTTCTTGTCAGTGTTTAAATTGGCCTCCTTGGGAACGTACTCTGAGGTGGTGATGTCTACATTACAGAACTGAGACAACTCTTGCCTTGACAAAAGGAAAGAAAGATGGTGGCTAATGGAATAAAAATTGTGTTCAAAAGACATTATAATAAAACCCTACAGAGAGCTTTCTGACTGTGCCTTTCCTTAGGGTCTCAGCTACGAGTTCATCAGGGACTCTCAATCCAGATTAAACCCCTAAGGAGATTTATATATAAATATATATATATATATGTGTGTGTATATATATATCTATATATCTGTATGTATTTCTCTGTGTGTGTATATATGTAAATACCACATAAGCCTGTAAAAAATCCATAAGAATCTCTCTATTGACTTCAAAGGCATTTAAATCCATGGTAGTAATGCAACTATATATTTGTAGCTGATTTAAGGATTTAGGGAATCTCTCTCTGAACAACTTATGAAGGCTGTTTGAGATTATAGCATTACTCCAGGTAGCTCTATTAAATTACAAACGCTGTTCTGATTTCACTCCCAAGTCTGCCCGTGCTGCTGTCTTTTAATTTCTGCCTTGGACTCTAAGTCCCAGACATAGTGATGCTGGATTAGTAATGGATCACTGTCGCTGGAGCAAGGCTTGTTTTACTGCCCAGAGGGGGCATGGGGTTGGGAAGTGAGAAGTCATTTTGAGGGGAAGGAGTTAAAAGGTCAGATAGTGTGACTTGCCACTTGCCCAAGGGAGCTGGAAGGGAGCCCAGGGTCCTGAGCACCTTTTCTACAGCAGAAAAGTGATGAGTCAGTGTTGTGGTAGAGGGGGAAGAAGCAGGAGATTCAGTACTGTTATATTTTTAATGGAGCAACATAGAATCATAGAGAGATTTAGGTTGGAAGGGACCTTAAAGACTATCTTGTTCCACCCCCTGCCATGGCAGGGACACCTTCCACTATCTCAGGTTGTCCCAAGCCCCATCCAACCTGACCATGGACACTTCCAGGGATGGGGCAGCCACAGCTTCTCTGGGCACCCTGTGCCACAAGGCTCAATTTCCCCACCCCCACTGTGAAGAATTTCTTCCCAATATCTAATCTAAACCTGTTCTCTTTCAGTTTAAAGCCATTCCCCCTTGTGGAGATAACAGGGAATTGAACAGTGTCTGAAAACTCGGAGCCAATCCTGTGCTGGCACAAGTCCATGACAGGCAGTGGCATCTCACACGGTCCCTTTGCTAGGCTGGGACACCTGGGGCACAGCAGCAGCACAGAAATGAACTCTCCTTCTCTTTGCATATGGCTGAAGTGGACACGTGTTCCTCCTGCAAACCATCATCCTTTTTATCAGTGAGCTCATTCCAGAGAGCTCTCCAATATTAATGGTTTTGCCTGAGCATCTGTAAAATGAGCTCCAAGGATGAAAATCTTGCAAGTAAAAACAGGGACTGTTGGTCTGTGCTGTCTTTCACCTGGTGTGCTGTTTGGCTGTTTGGCAGGAAGAAGGTTTCCTTTTCTGTCTTCCTGGGCTTAATTTTAAATAGCTTTTATAAAACAGAGCAATCTCCTGAGCCTTAGGTAATTTTACCATATTAGATATTGAAGTATTGCTGAATCCTGTTAGGCAAATGCAGGCCAAAGAATACAAAACAAAACAATAATGTCCTAAATCTAGAACTCAACTCTTCAGGGATTTCATTTGCTTCTAGTGAGCGGTACTGAAAGACAGAAGTGTTTTTCTGGGGGTAAGTTCTGCCCCTGAATGGGTAACATATGTGTTAGCCACAGCCATATAGGACACAGGTTGCACCCAAATCACTAGGCTGGGTCGTGTTTCCTGCAGGGGATTTTTCCATTCCACTGAGCTCAAAGTTTTTTTCTATTAGCTGATTTATGCCTTTCAACATGAGCTGTATCAAAGTCAGCATTTAGTACTGTATATTTACTTTGGTTTGCATGCAATTTGCAAATGATATACTGTACTTTTATACAGTTAATACGTTCATTTTGGTGTATAATGCGTGCGTGAACTTTCTGGATTTTGAGCTGAAAATATGGTAAGTGGGTTGTATTATGCAGTGAAGGAGTTGTTATATGAAAACACTTCCATATCATCAATTATGTACCAGCTTAATACAAAATGGTATTAATACATGAATCAGGGAAGGAAGTTGTGTAATAAGATTCTTATGAGAACATGAGGCTGATATTTATTAAAGATGTAAGTTCCACGTTAAGAAGGAATACTTTGTTTTATTCATTTATTTGATAATCAGCTCTGCTACCCAGAAAGAAACAATTTCATTGTATGCTCACAAGCAACTCTTACATGTGTTTCTCATATTTCTCACAGAGTTCAGAAGTTTGATAAGCAACACAGATATCATAAAATCCAACTACTGGTTTATAGTCCACAAATATTGCTTTCATTTGAGCACAGAGAAACTCAGTGGCTTTGGAAATGACTTCTCAGCCAGCTGTAGAGCTGGGTGGGATCCCATCCTTGTAGAGCTGGTGGAATGCTCAGTGGGATCTCTCCTGTGCTGTTGCACAATGTGGTCCAAGCAGCTTCGTTGTTATTTTTGCCTGGCTGCTCTTCAATTTAATTCACCTGGATCCCAAACTGCAAATGTCCCTCCACCCCCCAAGTGTGTTTCAGAGCAGGCTGCACACCCAGAGAGCCCAGACCTGTTCAAGTCAGCAGAGGTGGATCTGGAGGTAAGAGAGTTCTGGAAGTGAGTGACATGTCTGGCTTGGGTGTTCAGGGTCAGCTGCAATGTTTTGTGTAGAAATGGTTGCAGCTCCTTATTTATCATCATGGACTGGACTGGAATGGAATGGAATGGAATGGACTGGAATGGAATGGAATGGAATGGAATGGAATGGAATGGAATGGAATGGAATGGAATGGAATGGAAGTAGTTCACTTGGAAGGGTCCTACGATGTTCATCTAGTCCAACTGCAAAGAGACCCAGTGTAAAACCCAGCACAAGTGAAGAGGAGGGGATGAGCCTTGTCCTGAGAACCACCTCATGGTGGCTCCCCTACCAGGCAGGTATTATGGAATATTGGACAGCGGTACATGTCAAAACAGTTCTTAAGACTGGAGGAATATGGGGGCTCAATTCTCCATATTTATACTAAGAAGTTAAAGTCTCTATTACTCCAAGGCACAGGCTTTTCCTTAAAACCCCGTGATGGGTGGGCATTAAAGTCTGAGCTGCTTTAAGAGTGATCAGAAGCCAAGAGCTGACTCTGCTAATGCTGTCAGTAGTTCCCATTCATCTCACTTTCAGCAATATTTGGAGCCAGCATTAAGATGCCTCAAGATGAATGGGAGCCACTGTGTACTGCCTTTGTTCTCATTTGATTAAAATCCAATAGTTTTTTGAGTACTACATTTGATGAGAGGGTGCTTATTATTGTTTTTAACAAACATTTAGATGCTCGGGTGATTTAAAGGCTGGCACAACCCTTTCATCTGTCTGCAGCTCACAACTGAATTATTTTCACCCATTTATTGTAATGTGCTACAGGCACCTGGATGCCAAGAAGAACCACGAATATTTTGGAAGGAAACCCTGCATTGCTGGAGGAGCTGAGAAAAGCAATCCTGTAAGGGAACAGTGTGAAATGCTGCACAGACAGCCATGGCAAGAGAGCAAAGCTTTGGAAACCACAGCACCGGAAGAATTAGGGGGAACTTGAGGTACCAGCACATTGCAGAGATTTTGTAGCACAGATTCAATCTAAAGGAGTCATTTACTGAATAATAGAAAATAGAAAGAAAAGCTTATACAATACCTAAACCAGGGTAAGAGTAGAGACTGACAACTGTATGATGAAAGGGAAAGGGAGAGAAGTCTGTGTGTGAGAGAAAGAAGAATGGTGATCAATATTAACAACTGCACCCTGTTTGTTGTAAAAAGTAATGGGATATACAGGAAAACATAAGCAGGGTGATGAAAGCATGGACGAGGTGATAAAAGAGCCCATGAAAGTCAGAGGGAATTTGTCTTCAAATTTCCCAGGCATTTGGTAAGAGTGACTCTGCAGAGAGCTCCAGGGTAGCAGTCTGGCAGTTTGCTTGCTTAATACGACACTGAAATTAAACAATAATTCCATTAAAAAGAAAAAAATCCCTGCTCCTCCCAGGAACCTTAGATGTAGTTGTTGTGGGGCAATTGACACAGAAATCACTCCAAAGCTGTTTTGCAGAGGTATAAAGCAAGAAAGATTGCTGCATAATTATTAATTTCCTTCCCTTCCCTTGGCAACTTCCAGCCCCCAAAACTGAGGACTACTTCAGTGTGCATATGACTCAGGAGAATATGCTGCTCCAGTGATGGCCCAGAGGACAGCAGTTGACAGCTGGGGACTCTGGAGTACGTCTAGAACCAGTGCTGAGCTGCCCAGACCCATTTTGGAGCAACCTGGTCTTTGGGAATTGTACCTTCCCATGGCAGTGGGTCGGGCCAAGATGAGCTTTAAGGTCTCTTCCAACCAAAACCACTCCATGATTTTGTGTTTTCCAGACATGTTGAAGCTGGAGGCAGGGACTGGTCCCAACAGTGTCGCCAGAGCAAATGTTACTGAAAATACCATCTTCCATGCAGCCCTGGAATCAGGCATGAGAGGTGGCCAAATTGTAGGAAATCTCAGTTCTTCCTGTAAGTTTATGTCCAATTTCTTGTCCACAGTGTGATGGATAAGCATCCAAACCTCAGACAAACCTGAAGCAAGGGAGCACTCCTACCACTAATGAAGACACATTGTCACTGGGCTTGGTTCAAAGACCATTAAAGTTTCTGAGTGGTTCCAGTGGGGACCAGAACAACCCTTTTCCTGAAGAAATAGAGGCATATATTAACCTTAATTGGGAACAGTCTCCACGAGGATTTTCCCTCTGAGGAAAAGGAGCATTTTGCAGATATAATTGTTTTGGAGGGAGTAATTATTCACTGGATACTTCCTGAGGTGAATGATGGCTCTTGTTATGTTTTTCCCTCTGAAACTGGAGGAGCTGTATGAGTCTTGTCAAAGACCAGTGGCATTACCTGGCAAGCAGGGGCCAGGCTGCTGTTCCAACACAGACACACACCAGTAGGAGAAACATTTGTACAGTTTGACTGAATATTTCTCTATTATTCTTTACCCTGCAGCACAACACAGTTTGCAGCAACTGACTGACTTAGCTGGACAGTGAGATAAAAAATGACAAATAAGACTGGGTGGGAGCTGTTCTTCTGCTGTGATTAGATGTAAAACAGCCCCAGCCAGAGCTATGTTTTGCCTGGGGTCAGATCAACAGAACACAGATCGTGGGGTTTCTAAGTGTTAATTTTTACTCAATTTCAGGAAGGTTGGGAATCATCATCCTAAAACACCTTTCAAGTGATGGGGCATGAGGGTAAGAGGGAGCCACAGGATAACCACTTTTTCCTCCCCATCAGGAAGATGATGCAGGGAGATGATGTGCAGTAGGGAGAGGATGACTAAGGAAAGAAAAAGGAATATAAATCAAATCAGGGATGGGGCAGACAGAATCAGACAAAACAAAGTAGGGAAGAAGATCCCCAGAAAGAGAGCTATATTCTGCATATCGCTCTGTGGTCACGTCCTGCTTCCAGCTTCAAGCAAAGTGTGTGAAATCCTAAAGGCGCCTTCCCATGTCTTGGTGGGGAAAGCTGCCCTTGGGAGATTGCCTGGATAAGGAGTGAGTCAGGGCTCATCACTACAACCCACCCCTCCTGAAAGAGTTACTGTGAGATGTGGTGGAGGCAAAAGACACTTGAAATGAGATAACTTAAAATCATTTTGTATACAATTTGCAGCGAAGTTTTCTTTCATCATTTCCCTCTTTTCTGCCCCAGATTTCCTATTTGTCTTACCAGCTCTTGGCAGAGATATTTGGATTGAATAGGGAGCTGCTGTTGAGAAACTGTGGTTTCAGCACTGCAATAAAGCAGTCTTACCCCAATGAATTTTAAAGGCTATTTTGGCTGCCTTGAGAAATGCTGATTTATGACTTGAATGTGTCAGGTTTTTTGCAATTAGCAGGACACTGTCTAGAAGTTACAGACCATCTTAGGAAGAAATAGGCAATTCTCTTTTTTCCGAGCTATTTTTATGAAACATTTTCCTTCATTCAAGCAGCAAGTTAAATACTCTCTGTTAATAAAGTGGCTTCCATATTCAGATGAAGAAAATTTTGCTAGATTTTTTTTCAGAGTTGACATTATCACCAAGCATTGCTCTCTGCAAGAAATTAAAGCTGTGGGCAGGTTGGTTGATTTGTTGGTACCATGCCTAATATCCCCTTGGACAATTCCATAAGCCTCATCCTGAAACCCTGTAAAACTCAGTTGCATTACATGCTAATACAGCAATTTTAAAAATAGTGTGTCAAATATTGCATTTCTATAGATGTGAGAGGCTGTCTGTACCACATGGCATTATCAGATACGAGAGCAGACAATGAGGTTGGCTTGAATGCCACACAATTCATTATGCAAAATAATTTCCATTTGGAGACATTCAGACCTGTCACATTTCTTTTAATGAAACCCTGCATTTTTTTTAATAAAAAAGCTTAGTAAGAATAGAATTTCAATAATGAATCGGATAACATATTCAAGCAGATATCAATTAAAATTTTAATTATAAGGAACAGTTTTTCTTGAATTTTTCACAAGATGTTAAATTTTTAATCAGTTATTTCTGGGGAGAAAAAAAAAGGTTTTCTGAGAAGAGAACTTCGCAAAGTTTAGACTTTGTATAAAAAAGACACAAAGACTGTGTATAAAACCTGAATCACTGTGCATAAAACCTGAATCATGATAAAGAAAACATACTTAGGAGATCTTGTGATCTAAGGGACAGAACCTGCCTAAATGAGACACCCTGTGTGAGCCAGCAAGGACAATTGTTGCATCAACCTACATTATTTCATTCCTGAAAACAGGTTGAAAATCCAAAAAATTCAAATTTTTAAGATGTTTTCCATTCCGTTTTGGGATGCGAAGGATGGAAAAAAGCTTTTCATTTTCCCAAGGACAGGAATTCTACATAAGCACATTTTGCTGAATGGCATAAAAAGAGAACATCAAGGCAACAGCACCCACTTGATACATTTTCAGCAACTGCACATCCATGAGGACCATACAGCTCTGAATAAAGCTCTGCACTTGTTACAGGCAAGTGTTCCTGAATTTGCTGTTAAAATGCTCCCATTAGTGCTTGGTGTTGGCATTTCTAGAGATACCACAGAACGAGGAGAAAGAGGTGGAGTGAAGACAAAGCAGAGAAGAGGATGTGTGCCTCAAATGTGATATTTGGGAATTGGTGAGTAGGGAGGAGGTAGGTCGGCTGGGCAAGGCTAACACAAGAACTAAATCATTTGCTTATGCTCCATCTTAGTGTTAATTATTGCAAATACATTAAAAAAAGATGCTTTCTGTCCCCTCAGAGTTATGGGGTGGAAATGTGGCCCATTTTGGCATTTGAAATAAACACATTATCCTTTGCTTTGCTATTTATAGTAGGAATCACTCACAGTTATTCCAATAGCATTTGTCCTTGGTGAAGGTACCTTTTGGTTTACTGGTAATGCACATTGCCTCAATGATTAACTTCATAAAGAGGAATAATTGAAAGCCCAATGTTAAACTATGTTGGTTTATCAGACTCCAGCTCTGTCTTTTATGTGCAGATTTTGATGTAGACAAGCAGTAATGGGCAGTTCAGAACATGCAAACCTTAATGATGGCTCTGGCTCAGCATCCACCCTATTTACAGCAAAAAGTCCCATTTTAAAAGCAAAGTGTTACCTCAGGAAATATAAGGTTTATATTCCTGCCAATTCCTACTGCACTTTCCCAGGGAGGTGTTAAACCCATTATCGGCCATCATGGACAAAATCAGCATTTCCACCTTTCAATGCCATTTGATTGAGCAGATGTGGTGAGTGACAGGCTTGAAGTACAAAGTGGGTACTTTGCACTGCTGTCCACATGTCCTGCAGCCCATGGAGATGAAGGGCCCAGCCTAAGCTCCACATGTTATTCATCATGCAGGATTGCTTCATAAAGCAGATTTTCCTTTGCTTCTTTCAAAGCCTCCTGTAATTGAAGCTTCAACTCTTTTCTTCCTAGGTCTGTAGTGAGTATAGAAAAAGACAAATTATAGTGTTGAAAAATGAAGTTTTTATAAATTTCCCAATTTTGTGACAGAAATAAAGCAAGGAAATATCAGAATTCTTTACGGATATGCTGCATGGGCCGCGGGTTTTGTCGGTATTTCTTATATATATGGATTTTATCCTTTGGCCATTTTATAATTGCGTTGCTTGGAAAACTTGGTTCAGGGAACATCATCTTTTTGTTGTTTTCATAGAAGTAGGACAACCCAGAGCAGACTGTGGACTGCTCATGCCTGCCACAGAGATCCAATTGCCATGTTTCATTTCCAAACCCTCTGCTGCCTGAGGCACGTGCAGCTTGTGAGACAGGCAATGAAGTTTTTGAGATTAAAGAAGTTGGCCAGCAGCTGGCACAGCAGTCTGCCAGGGATGCACTACTGTGGGGATCATGTGTGGGGCTTGCAGCAGGCTTCAGTGAGACCCAGCCAGGAGTGTCAATGTTAAAAGTGCTTTTTTGAGGGAAATCAAAGCCCGGTGGAAGTGCTGGTTGATAACATGCTCCGTCATTCTTTGAGGTAGGCAAGAAGCATCCTGTTACCAGCTGACACGGAGATACATCCAAGTGCACTTACACTTGTACTTTAAAGACTCTGTAAGCCAGAGTGGTACAAAGCAGTCGTAGCATCAGAGAATTAAGCCCCGAGGCACAAAGGCCAGATCTGTACTTGAAAAGGCTCCTTTGTGTTGCTGTGCTGGCAAACCCTCCAAGAAGGAAGGAGGCGTTTGTAATCCCACACAGAGTAGGGAGAGAGATCTTAGATAGGGATACCCGGTTTTGTATGCCAGGACTTGTGTGGCTAACGCAGGGTTCACAGAGGATGTGAGGGTCACCGAGTAACCTTGCTGTGCACACAGAAACTTGTGAGTGGCTTAGTAGAGGTAGATATGAGCAAAACAAGCTCTTGCCAGCCTTGTCAGGCTGACTGCTGCTGTTTGTGGAGGTGCACTGAAAGACCCTCTCAACAGCAGCCCACACACCCCAGCATCTGCTCTAACGAGGTGCTTGTTCTCATTCCTACACTGCTTTCCATATCCTGCCCACGGGGACCTTTGCTGGAATGAAAATTTTCCTGTTTATTTCACCTCTTTGTTCTCTCATGTCTCCATTCCGAATGGCTTTGTTTCAATCCTTTTCTACTAAGATTCAGAGCTTTTCTGCTGAGTAAGAACCAGCAACCTTTTCAGGCATCAGCCACCACAGCAGTGCCTCCCTTTCCTCATACACAGCCTCTGTGCCAGACACTCCTTCAGAGCAGAAGCTGTCTCAAAGGGTGGGTTTATTGAGGAAAAGGAGGTGGCTAAAGTTATTTCCTCTTGAGAATCTCTGCAAGTTTCTGTCTGCTTTTTAGAGCCACAATTCTGCAGAAACAAAGGAGCAACCAAACAAGTGACAAACAAGTCAGAGTGTGCGGCTGCTTGTTTTGTGCAGAGCTCAGAGCTTTTGGGTTTGTGCCTGCAGAGTCACCATATTTTAAACATGGTAATTTCTGAGACCAGTCTAAAAAGGCTAATTGTTGCTGTTACTGATCTGCTTTAAAAGCCATGATTAAAGCTGAAGAGAACAGTCACAATTCCTGCCAGCTGTGGGAAGCTTTGTGGCTGCCTTGTCCCAATTACAGGGTTTTTTGTAGAGAGCACACTGTATTAGCATAGCTGCAGCTCCCTTCTAACAACAAGCAATCATGAGAAACATTGAATGGCAGGCTTTGGACCACGTCTTTCTTTTCTGTACGATGTGAGTAGTGAGGGTATCTGGTGCCTATAAAACATATTTTTTTCCCCTCAGTTAATTAACAGGTTTGGAAAATGAAAGTCAGGGTTCAAGTTGATATATTAACTGTATTTATTTCTTTTTCCAAAAAGAAGCAGCTGTCCAAAAGTTTAGGTGGCAGTTTCCATTTGTTCATCTCAAGTGGCATCATGTTCTGCTTTAATAGCAACGGTAGAAGAAGCAGAGAGGAGAATTTGCTTAGTGCTCAAAAAAACCCTCCAGCTCTACACTCTCTTGAGGTCCTATCCAGAGACTTCAAGGCAGGGAAAACAACTGTGAGAAAATGTGGTTAGTAACACCTAGGGTTGACTCAGTCACTGTAAAAGGAAGATTGGACTAGACCAAACTGTCTGCTCCCTGTCTCTCACTTGCTTTCAAGAGCCAGCAGCTCAAGAAGCTGCCTTCAAAAACCAGCCAGACAATCCTCCCAGTACCCCAGGCTCTCCATTAGAAAGCTGCTCACTAGAAACACTTCTGTCATGGGCAAGGAAATCTTCTAGGAACATTGTTTTGCAGTAGCACTGTCTAGTTTGGTCATATTCTTCCTGGGAGTTGATCCAAAGCCCACCAAGGTCAATCAGAACCTCCCACTGACTTTATAATGGCTTAAGCTCTGTTTAGTGGGAGCTGCTAATCCAATTTCCACGCCAGTGCTACTGTGAAGTCCCACTGCTGACACATGAAATTTAGCTCACTGCCAGCCCTAGCATCCTTACAGTTCCTGCTGCTCTCAGCTCTCTCTGATGCAGATTTGCTCACATATCTGCAGCCACAGAAGCTTGGGCAGAAGTCCTGCAAGGCAAGCTGATTTGGGTCTTGTCCATTGTGAATGGAAGACCTCCAGGAAGAGCCTGGGATACAGGTGAAGTTGCCCATGTGATTCAATGAGGTGGCACTCAGTGCTGGTCCCATGGCTCGGGGCAGGTTCCTCTGCTGTGAGCAATGTCACCACTAGGAAGGGGTATGAAATATGTCAGCAGAGACCATTGAACACTTTTTCCAAAACAAGGGCCATTTCTAACCAGGTTTGTCACCAATTTCCTCAGCCCTTTGAATGGAGAGAACTGAAAGATGTTTTAGTAGTTGATGGTGTAGCACTTGACAGCTGAATACGGATGCACTAACCCTCATGGGCAGCTGCAACCTTTTCCCCAGAGACCTTGCAAAACTACACTCATCTGTGCTGGAGGTCAAGAGTGTTGATGAGTTTCTCAAATTAATTTCTGGTTTGGACTTAGTTTTATCTTCTAGTCAGACTTACAGATTTTGAAACTTCCTCTTCCTTTTTTTGGTTACCCTCAGGAGCCACCCAGCTGGATGCACAACTCTAGGGCTCAATAGTTAGTGTTTTCTCACGTAAAATTCCCTTCCTGCAAGCCATTAAGGTGTGAGATTGATCCTTTTAGTGTTCATGAGGAGTTAAAACACATGGGGGTAGAGAAAAACTGAGAAGATATTTATTTGAGGACCCAGGCCTATACTGAGGAAAATGATTCAGCTATAATGTCCAGCTGGATGTGAGATAAAGCACATCAGTGGTTATATCTTGCTTTCCAGACCAGTTGTGCATAACCACAATGATGGGGTTTCCCATAGGTAACATCATACCTTAGGAATTTTTGAAAATTAAAAGGTCTTATGACTGGAAATAATTATAGTTCACAAAAGAAAGATTTGCTTCCACAGCAAAATGGTCATTGAAATTGTGTTAAATCTTACAGTTCAGGATTTCCTGTGTTTCTTCTAATTTCCAAGAAAACTGGAGACGAAACAGCCATTGTAAATCCTGTAAGTCCAAAATGCCAGGTGTATAGCATTTTATCAGATTCTGTTTATCTGGGTTTTCTTAAAGCTTGTCAGATACGATGATGATCAGCACTGACTTCCTACCAAATAGGTCAATAGAGGCTGCAGTCTCTGATCCAGATGCCAGATGAGTTGTCCACAAAACATCCATTAGGACACAGACCTCAGGTGTAGGAAAACAACAAACAATTACAGAGACTTCCTGGAATAAAAGCATTTAATCCATGATCACCTGCTTGCTTAGAAATAACTGATGAAATTGGTGACATGATTTCTTGTGATGGCCTGCCTGTTTTGTGCCAGGAAGATTCACCTTTGTAATGTCTCATCAGATGTTTTTAAGCCTGCACCACTGTGCTGAGATGAGGTTTTAGCAAGAGTGTTTTGCCATCCTTGTCCAGGGCAGAAGTGAAATGCTGACCCATGAGAGGTGCTGGCCAGGATGCCATGCATGGCATGAAAAGGAAATATTTCTGTGGAGGAAATCTGCATCTGGTACTGCTGGGCTGTGCAGAAGGTAAGGGGTGGCCCTTGAGAGTAGTTGTAATGTGTGCTGTGGGCACAGGAGTTTTGGAGTGGCAGTGGGATAAGATAGTTCTGTAGTCTGAAAACACATTTGTCTGTTGAGTCATCCATTATATTGTTAAAATGTGATAATTGGAATCCACGCATTACCAAGCCAAAAAGACAATAATTAAAGCCAAGGCACAAAAGGGAGTTAATGCTCCAAAATTATTTTGTGCAGAGTTATTTGATAAAGTAAGTCTTTGTGTTTCCATATGAAAACCCCTGCTCTACAATGAATCTTTCTAACTCTCTGGAAAATAATCTAATTATAGTTAACACTATTATGTTCTTTGGTGCTTTGAATGGAGCTGTGGGTAATATTGTGCTTACTCCAAAGCAAATAGCTGCGTGCTTCAGTCTTACATTTCATATTGATAGGAACAAAACCATTTTGTTAAAAACAATGGATAAGGGAAATAATTCATTTTCTAGATAATATAACAAAAGAGGAAAAGCACCATCATGTTCTCAACAACAGCAGAAATATGCTTTGCCAGACACTCTTCTATAAATACATTTAATTAAAACATTGTATTCTCCTTCTCTAGGAGAAAGCAGGTGATACCTAACTTTCTCTTTCCTGAAATCTTCCCATATACATTCCCAAACAAATGAATATCTTAAGACTCAGGCATTGTGATCACTCAAAAGCTTATAACAACACTGGAAAAAGAAAGATTAAATATGAAGGAATGGTATAAAGTCTGAAAATGTGCACTTAAATCTTTTAGTTCAATCTCAAACAGACAAGCCTCATCTTTATTTTTCTTCTTTTTTGTTTAGTAAAGCCCCAACTGGAAGCCAATGAAATTGGAAATGTATTGACTTTGTTTCATTTCTGGTATAATTAGTCACCTATAGTTGAATACTGACATTAGATGCACAGTTACCACCCTCAGCCTCTCTACAGAAATGGAAATGCAATTGGAATTTGCTGCTGTCTCTGAAACAGGTTTTGTTGAATCTGATTTGTTTTCACAGCAAACATGTTGCTAAATGTTAGAGCAGGGAGGTTAAGTAACCTGATGTATCCTGTGTTCATGTAGGCATGGCTGCACAGAGAAATTTCTGGTAATCTAAGTCCCAAACCCAACAATTTTTGGTGGTTATGGAACGAGAAATGTGTCAGGAAACTGGGCTAAGGATGCTCAGGGGGCTGGTGATGTGGGAAACTCTCAGCAATCCCCTTTTTCCCTGTGGGACACCATGGAGATGGTATCAGGACAAACCCATTTGGGCATCCTGTGCAGTCCCTGCTGCTGCCCAGCCCCACAAGAACCACAGCCCTGCCAGAGCAGCACTGTGTGTGGCTCGTGAGCTGCCCGTGGTGGGTGAACTCTCCCTGGGCCATGCTGCCAGCACAGACCTTTTCTAAACTTGCAATCCTGCCCACTCTGCCCTGTCTGACCCATTCCACTTGCACCAGGAGATCTGCAAAGGGGCTCTTGGAGGTGTCTGCCCAGGGCTTGGGTTCATGTGCTGGGAAATGTGTAATAGAGTCAAACCAGACTTTGCTGAATTGGTGCTGGAGTGGAAGCCTGCCTGTCTGCTCTCTGACTAGAGGACTGACACATTAGATCTCCCGCTGTGAAAGCAAATATTTTTTTCTGTCAAAATGCCTGTAATACAATCCATTCTCACTCTTTCCTTGGTGTAGAAGCAAAAGCTTCTGATTTTAATCAGTGCCAGATTTTGTGCTCCTGTTAGTTTTAGAAATCCAAGAACACACAAAGCTGTACTCCACAGACAACTGCAGCTATTCCTTTTTAAGGTCACAGCAAATGTAATAATACCAACAGCTCATAGTGCTCTTCATCAGGCTGTGTAACTTCCCAGCACATCAATCACTCAGTGGAGGGTGTTTACTTACTTTCTTTAACAGGATGAGTGTATTTTTAAATTGGTAACCTAGTTTAATTCTCCTTTATGAGACAGATGTGTCTGACCCCGTTGCTGTGGGAATTCAGTGATGCAGAACACAGAGGCACAGTTGGGATTTCCCTACCCCAAAGAGGTAAACCCAGAGAGGTACCCAGAGCACTGTGCATCCACTTGTCCCTCCCTTCCATCACGTGGCTCAGCACTGGGTGGATGATAATTGAATATGTGGAATATGCACTTGAAAATGTCTTCTCTCTATGCAGGTGAGCTCTATACCAAGTCTCCGCTGTACACCAGGAGTTTCTGAGACTTTAGAAGGAAGGTTTTGGACTGTTGCAAACCCTGATTTGGTTTGGCATTTACCTCTAGGCTGAGTAAAAACTCAGAGGAATTTAGCAGAAAGTCACTCAAACCAGTGAAATGGGGCCCATTAGATGCTGGTGAGATGAGCACTGGGTGTTGCTGCTCCAGCTCTGTCTCCTGAGTGTTCTCTGGATGCCTTTTCTGGCCCCAAACAGCTCCTGTTCCTGCAGGATCTCTTCTTCCTGTCTCCTGGCCAAGAGCAGGGGACACTCTTGCATTTGGGGCTTCCCAGAGACTGCCAACCTTCCAGGTTCCCTGGCACACAGAAATTTGGATTATGTGCACTTTAGTGCTATTTAATCAGAAATTCGGGCTCAGGGGTTCGTTTTGGGTTTGTTTGCCCTTGTTTTCTAAATATTGGTAGAGAGCTCCTGGGAACTTGCTGTGGACAGGCACACTGACAGCTCTGGGCTTTGGTGTGTCCTGGGGCTCGCCAAAGCTCGCTGCTCACTCTTTCCTTAATTGAAGGTTGGGATGAGGATAAGGCTTGGCTCACACCTCTTGTGAGACCTCACACATGCAGAGAGCTGTGCTTGATGGGAAGGCAAAAAGAGCAGACTCCTTCCTGAGCTTTGGCTTTTTTCCCCAACCCCTCCTTGGGAAGCAGGGAAGATGTAAAGGTACTCCATGAGCAGCAGGAGGGGAGACCTTGCTGCTTCCCCATGTAGGGATTATATATTAATACATCAGGCTTCAATGACTTCTTTTGGTTACACAAAAACACACAGAGAGCAGCAGAGGGGCTGGGAAAAACATCGAGTCTCAACAGCTCTGTGATCCTCTGGCAGCTCAGGCACACAGCCCTGCTTCCACATGTGGGGCACTCAGAGAGGCAGGGACAGGGAGAAAGGAGAGAGGAAAGCAAACCCCTCAGCTACATGTCATGGCAACCAGAGCCACCACATCACTGCAACCCAAGGAGCATCTCTCTTCCTGCTGGATCCATATATGAGGACAGGAAGGAGCAATGCAAGAGGCAGCATCTGGAGAGCACAGCGTGTCCATGGCACAGCGTGTCCATGGCACAGCGTGTCTTTGGCACAGCTGCCCACCAGTGTGTGTGTGATTAAAATCACTGCTGGGGCTGGACAGTGTCCCTGAGAGGCAGCACCGTGGCTGGAAGGGTTCTAGCCTGCTCTGTAACCATATCAGATGTGTAAGAGCTCAATAGATGTGCTGCTACACTGAATTGATGTGAATTCACTCAAGTCACAGAGTGTCTTTATCTTAGTTCGAGTTGGTCATGTTGGAAGAGAGACAAATTATCGCAGGGCTGCTCCCAACCCCTTCATCCCCCAGCCTGTAGTGACACAGACAGGACCTTGCTCTTGGCCTTGTTGAACCTTGTGGGGTTCACATGGGTCCCCTCCTTGGGCTCACCCAGCTCCCTTTGGAGGCCACCCCATCCCTCAGGCGTGTCAGGCACAGCACTCAGCTTGGTGCCACGTGCAGACTGGCAGGGGCTGGTAACAAAAGGAGATGTGTGTTGTGCAGACCTGCTCTGCAGAGCTCTGTTTAATACAACAGCACTCGTGGGTGTGTGGTTGGGATGTGAACGGCTCCCATACCACATCTATTGTTTGACAAGAGTGGCAGTGTCCCTAGAGCAGCTGGGCAAGCAAAGAGAAGAGCAATTTTCTGAATACCTTGTGCTGAGAGGATGCAGGGCTACAATACAGCACAAGCACTTCATCTACCTGAAGTGCAGACCTACCGCTGCCAGTAGATTAGCCTTAATGCCCTTGGAACGTTTAATTCAAATAAGCAACCTTGTTTCTGGCTGTATACCGAAACATCTCTTTGTGGTGAAAATCTTTTTTGTGGAGATTATGTTTGCAAATGCCAGGAGGTGCTTGGCACTAAGTGCCTCATGCATTTGTATTCCTGCATAATCCACTCATTGCCTGAAGATGGTCTTCAGCTGCAAAATTCAGATCCTCATCTTAAAACACTTTGCTGTCCTGACATTCTCAGTTCCAGAAGTTTAGGTTTATCTGCTTAGTGTTTCTCCACCGTGGGAATTTGGTCTGGGACCAGCTGTTAATAAATTAAATAGCACTTTATTTTTTTTTTTTTGGTAATTCTTTTGCAACAAAGGCCCATCAGGGAATATGGAGATAATCAGCTTGAAGAAAATCCTGAGAAATCTGTCTGCACCTCTCCAAATAGGTCACCCACCAGGCAACATCCCTGAAAATTGTATGGGGTGCCTCTGAGATAGCCTCCAGATTATTTATGGTGTTATAATTCAATTAAGTGGTGGCAGGGGATCAGTGAGGGTGGCTATGAGATCCTCATGTGCTAGATATTTTTGGACCCTACAGAGGAAGAAATGAGAGTATTTAGGACTGAGTAATTACAATGGTGAGGACTTAACAGGGAATTTATACTGCAGTCTGTGGATATGAGTCTGGGTGGGTTACTTCATATGGAGGCACAGGAATGAAAGCACTTGTCAAACAGGTAGCTGGGATGATGCCTATAAATAATCAGTAAATGATCTATGGGAAAAGACAGTGGATATGTTTGGACAATGTTTTATGACCTTCCCTAAATTATGGAGATAGAAGCTCTGAAATGTGAGTCTGCCTTACAGGCAAGAGAATTTTAGGTCACTAAAGCAGAAAAAGGTTATGGGTTAAAGCCTGACAGATTCCTTTCTGCAAGATACTGAGAGCAGATTTTCCTTGAGTAATTTAAAGGAAATGGGGAAAAATTATGTAGCTGAGAGAATAACATGGTGCTTTAGAGTAAGGCAGTGAAATGCTGGCAAAACACTTTTGTTGGGAGAGAGCATGAACTATCAGGGTCAGAATAGTCCCACTGGAGGTGCAGATGAATCTTGACTGAGCTGAGAAAACAAGTAGAATGTTGCCTCGGTTCAGCTACAACAGGAAAATAGTGAAACACTTGTAAAATTGCTTCTTTTACACTCTGGCCAAGTTGAAGACACCTCTTTCAGAGGTGTTAAAGGTCTTTCAAACCTTCATCTCAGTGCAAGCCATCTTAGAGCAATAATAAACAATTTTCTTAAACCATGAGGTTTCACTACTGAGGGCTCTTTAACTGGTTTGTGAGAGCTCTGTCTGCCTTTCCTCGTAAGCAATCAAAGAGCAATGGCTCCATAAAATGTTAGAGTCTTACCCTCACCTTCACCAGTTCCCAGTGAACAGAAATTGTTTCCATTTGTTAAATCTGCTTGGTGAGGTGAGAGGGATGGCATGGATGGCCCTTCTGTGTTGGGTTACAGTGGCATTTCTGTATGTGGCTGCAGAGGATGTTGTTAATGACATCATTAAGTGCTCTAGAATTGAATCGTGACTTGTCACACTCTCAAGTCCCACGCAAGAGAGACTGTGTGCTTTCAGTCAGAATTATGGCTGAGCTGACCCCTCTTCCCTGTGCTGTTTGGGATGCCCTGCTCCCCACAGCAGCCCAGGGTGTGCTGCTCCTCTGACAAGTCACTCCTTGGTGATTCCTTTTGCCTTCCCTGCAGAGGTACTGGCATCATCTATTTCCTACATAAATTCAAGGGTATAGCTTGAATTTGGGACACTTCACTGGGGTGTTCACTGAGGTACAATGTAATTGTGAAGCCCACTGGTTTCCATGGCAGGTTGCAGGAAAGGGATGAGAAAGAAGATGAAAATCTGATTTTGAATTACCATTAGCAGAAAAGAAAAAAACAAATGTATACCTGGACCCAAATCTCCTAATATTCAATACCATATCTGGATTTCTCCAGTGGTGATAACTTCTGTATCAAAAGAAAAAACTAGAGAAAGAATAGCAGGTTCCTGGTATAAACCAGGAAATTTTTCTTGTTTAATGCTCCCTGTGGCAGGGGCATATAGTTCTGCCATGCTTCACACACCAAGAGAAGTCACTCCTGTTTCTCATTTCCTCCTATCTCTGGTCACTATTAATCATTAGGCAATTACGTTCTTTAAGATAAATCACCACAAGTTTCTCTTCTGTAAACAGAGAAACAGCTTTTCTTTGTAAAGATTGATTTAGTTGCCCTGCAATTTCCTGTTTAATTAAACAGGATCAGTCTGACAAATGCAGGTTTTTAAGCACTTTGTTTCTGTTTTTTTTTCATTCTTCTAGGAATATACAAAGGATGGAATTATTTTTCATGGCTTTGAGAGGGCAGCTAGGTTAATACCAGTCACTTTGCCCTTGGGCATCGATTATTATCAGCTATGCCAGATAATCTCTTACAAGAGAACTCCAAGAGTGATTCTTCACCATCATTTGTGGCCTCCAGCTGACAAAAAGTGAGTGTCAGACCTTCCTGAGGCAGCAGATGTGTTTTGTCCAGATGTGGGGCATCTTTTCTCTCCTCTCCTCAGCCACTCTGAGCCGTGCTCAAAGGAGTGGAAGATTTGTTCACGGACCTGCATGCTGGGTAGGTAAAGACCAGATGTTGAAGTGCTTTTTTGAGGGAAGTCAAAGCCAAATCCTCAGATGGATTTTGGGCTACTAACTTAGAAATAATATATCCCTACATAGGGCAACAAATGGAAGGGTTGGGCTGAGAGCTTGTGGTGTTGAGGGAAGCACTTTGAGGGACACCTGGGTTACCAAATATGAGCGTGGGAGATGCAGCTGGTGTGGGGCTGTTCATGCCCTCCAAAATCAGGACTATGGGTACCTTGTGGATGAGGCTGAATTATAAAGGGAATTAATTTGCACACAGGACAGTGAGGTGCTGGCACATCCCAGTGTGGGAACGGACGGACAGGTCCAGGAAAGGATCAGCCAAATTGATGAGCCTCATGGGGATAAGGGGAGGAAGAGGCTGGGGCAGTCAGAGGGGTGATGCAACCCAACCCCTGGGTGCCATTCCCTGTAGGAGCTGCCTGGGGCTGGAGGGAGCAGCAGTGGCAGTGGTGCTGCCCTGCCAGGGCTGTGCTGAGCAGCACAGATGTGAGCAGATGTGCCCTCCTGCACCGGCTGGTCTGAGCTGCAAACACTCGTCAAGGTGATGTTACACAGCCTGGGAAAACAGGAGACAGTCACATTTTTATTGGCTTTCAGATAAATGCTCCCTGACATTGGAGCCATCTGCAGATTCAGTCCTGACACTCCTTTCATTGATGCCTCTGTTTAAATGATTTCTTGAAAGGAAAAATCCAAAGAATTGTTTTTCCCCTTTCAACCCTGCCTTTGCAGCCACCTGGGAATATCACTGATCACCCAATGAACAATTAGCACTCAACCTTGCCATCCTCTCAGTACCATTATTACACCAACAAGGCAAAGGTGTCATGTTCCTTCTGCTTCTTCCTGAGATGGTAATAAGAGTGGGGATTTTTCTGGAAGAGATTTTCTTAAATACTCCCTTTGGGATTTTTCAAATGATACTCTTTAGACGCTGTGACATGAGCTAACCCTATTTTTTGTTGAAAATGCTTGTCTTTTTTTATTAGCTCTGTTCCAGAGTAAACAGTTGGAAATGTCCTACTGGTTCATATTAATGTCAGGTTTTGCATTTGGGGCTGTGGTTAGAAGCTGTGTCAGAGTAAGTCCTGACAGGTGTACATGGAATAAAGGGTGTTTTGATGCTTTTAGGAGAAAAGAGGGATAAAATTTCTTTCAGAGATGGAGGCTGTGCTCTCCTAGTTGTCTTTTACCCCTTTGTGATCCAAAAACAAAAGCCAAAATGTGCATGAAGGTCCTGCAAACACCAGTGTAGGATGGGAAAAAAGCAGGAACTATGGAGACTGGTACATCTGTGGCATCACTTCCCTGATCAACAATACCATAGTCCCACCAGCCTGTAGTGTCCTCTCCTCGCTTCCTGCAGGGAATTTAGGCCTATCAACATATGAGCTCTCCTGCTGTGTGTCACACAAAGGGTGGCAGCAGGTCAGGGCTGTCCTGGCACAGGGGTGCTGATAAACCCCAGGTACAGCCACACCTTCCCCTGGCACAGGGGGGTGTGGGGGATCTCTGACCACAGAGCAGCACTAGCAACAGTGACTCCCATCTTCCCAAGGGCTCAACCTCTCTGCAGGAATGCAAAGTGGAGAGGTGGCCCAGCAGGAGCTGTCAGGCTGGATGGGAATTCTGCAGGCTGGGGAGAGCTGTCCTCCTACACTGCAGCAGCTGGAGCTGCATGGGAGCATCACCCCTCTCTTTGAGGGTTTCCTTGCTGCTCACCCTGCTGAAACATCTTCTCCCCCAGGCTAAGTGGTTCATGGCTCTTGGCTTATTGCTGTTACAAGACATTTATGTTTCATGGCAGATGGTTTACTGCACAACTTGTTTTGCTTTTATTTTTTTAACCAAGGTGGATCAGCAGGCAGCGGTGCAGTCTCAGGCAGCTCTGGGTTGAGACATCAGTTTTATCCCACATTTCTTTGAAGCAAATGAAAGAAGAAAATAAAGTTTGTGAGAGAAATATTTTCATAGTCACAAGATTTATCAGTTTTACACTATATTTGGCACTTATTTTGTGATGGCCAAAGTAGGATGTCCCAAGCACCTTTAGAAAACTGTTAAGGTACAAAATAATGAGTGAACAGTACAAAGCTTTGTGACTGAATGCATGAAAATACACTGGCTTTAAGCTAAGCTGCATGGAATTTGACCTTGGCACAGATGATGGTGCTTCTCCACCTCCTTTCTGACCTGTCCCTTTTCAGACGATTTGCAGATTTAATTTACAATGCATTTCCATATACACAGGAAAAGTGCTACAACTTTATCTGTCCGTGGAGTCCCAGTAGTCTCAGCTCACCATATGTTCCTTACTCATTTAAACAGTGCATTGAGCTTTGCTTAGTGTGATAATTTTGAAATGCAGTGAGTATGGGGACACATAATGAGGAGTTAGAGGTAGTGGCTGTAAGGGTAAAAAGTTTCAAGGAAAAGATCATTTGCCTTGTGTCCAGCTGCATTACCATAACTGTGGCTATTAATTGTTGTGCAAACACCTACAGGTCACTCTGAGCATAAATTACGTCTTGATTTCTTTTATTAAGGCCAGAAACTTGATCAATAACCTTCATTTGAAAACAGGACCTCACTGCAAAGGAAGTGTTTAACTGAAAACCTTGTGATCACCAGATTGGATTTGCTGCAGCAGGGTTGTACCTGGCTCTGGGGTGAGAAGGAGTGTAAAGGACATTTTTTTCAGCCATGCCTTCCTACTCCCAGGAGCAGGAACAGCTGAAGTGTTTTTTCCAGGCTCTGACTCCTTTTGTAGCAATTCCTCCAGGAGCTTTATCAGGGGCTCTCTCACTCAGTCCATTTTCCCACCTGGCAGGGTGGAGGCAGTGGGAAGGCAGAGGGAGAAGATTCACAGCTACCCTGCAGAGACCTCCCCTTAGAGACTTCACTGTGATGTTCCATTCCAAGAAATAAAATGGAGAGAGATATTTATGTCTAGGACAACAGCCCATGGTGTGACAGGACCCTCCAAAGGACACAGAGAGGTTAAGGAACACCACCAATGGCAGCTGAGGGTGATTCTAACAAGTGGAATGACCCTTGTGTCACTGCCAGGTGTGTGCCATCCCTGAGCAGGCACCACCTCGGATGATGGATGGAAAGGTAAATGCATTGCTAGCCCCTGGCCAGACTTCTTGAAAAAGAAAAAACTCAGCGAAAAAATAAATTTCATTTTCCCCCAGTAGAGACAAAAAGAAAAAAAAAAAAAAAGAAAAAAAAAAAAAAAAAAAAAAAAAATTTATTTTCCCCCAAAAAAAAAAAAAAAAAAAAAAAAAAAAAAAAAAAAAAAAAAAAAAGAAAAAAAAGCAGCAGTATTTTCACCAGCTGAAAGGCAAACCAAGACTTCATGTTTCCTAAAGAAGTTGAAGTCTAAGAATCCACATAGTTACATGAATATTTTCCCCTTAAGGAAAGTCGAGGGTTTGTTTTTTAAAGCTTAAAATAGTTTCACCTCCCCTCCAATATCTTGCTGAAATAGTAAAAATTTCTCAATCTCACTCAAGCAATAAATTATTTTCACCCTGTATTTACAGCAAGGTCAATTTTTTCTCCCTGGATTTCTTGCATATAATTCATCTGAATGGGATGGCTTCTATGTCATCTTTAATCTTCTAAATGTATCTTAAGTCCAAATTACAAATCCTAGAAATGAGTGACCCATAATGAATTCTTAACCATAACTTTATGGCAGAACAAATATACTTCTCAAATATGCAAACTGTTAAATGTTTTCTTATCATACTAAAAGTGTGAATTAAATTATAATATGATGAAAAAGTAGCAGTTTGCAGTAATTCCAAAAGTGGCAAATCTTCAGTAGTGCATAAAATTATTCAGTGAACTGTGGAAAACATCAGAGCAATTCTAGCCTTAAAGCTTTTTTTCCAACAACCAAAAAGTGCCAAAAACAAGCAAGCATAGCTAAGCATTTCATCTTGGAAGCAGCTTATTGAATTAATAAGACAAGTCAATTAATGTAATGCTCTGTTGCTTCAGGATAAAACATGAAAAGGAAAAATATGGGGCTGTTTACTGTAGTGAGATCAAGCAACCATGAAGTCTGTAAAGTTGTTCATTTCTCTGAAACCTAAGGAAATGATCAGCACAGCCATTGTATAGACTCACTTCATATGGAATTCTTGAGTGAGATGTGGATCTTCTGCTGTCCAGACAGGATTTTCGTACCAATTTGCTCCTGCCAGGAGTCTGGTTTGCCTCTTTACTGCATAAACTGGAAACTGAATTGCTGGCATCATTCACACTGGGCAAACATTGGAACAGCCTGCCAGGGGAGTGGTGGAATCACCTGTCCTGGAAGTGCTCAAAAAAGCGTGTGGATGTGACACTCAGGGACGTGGTTTAGTGGTGGATCTGGCAGGGTTGGGTTAATGGCTGGATTGGATCATTGCAGAGGCCTTTTCCAACCCTCATGATTCTGGGATTCTCTCTAGGTTATGTTTGATGGGCTCCCCTGTGTCTGAGGGTGTTTCAGTGCTAACTGCTGAGGAAAGTTACCTCAGAGGTGTGCAGGGTGTTTCCAGCAGCTTACATTTAACCCCTGCATTGTAGAGCAGTGAAGAAAATCAAGAGCTGAGAGTTTCAAGTAGAAACTCTCTGTATTTCAGCAGAACACCCTGTGTTTAAATCATGGCAAGGTCCTGATAAATTGAAAGTTAAGGTTGGTAATCTTTGCTTTTAGGTCAGTTCCTCAATTTTCATTTAACTTAATGCTAGGCTTGTATGTGCTCAGAAACCCTGATTCCAGGTGTCTGTGAAAAAGTGTCTGAGAAGGATGGAGTCAATTAATGGGGAACAGCTGGTTTTCTGTGTAATAGACCTTATCTTCCCAGAAATACTCATTATGCAAACTTTGGGTTTGATTTTAAAAAGATTATAATAATCCTCATCAAGAACTTTACCAGTTGTGAAGTCCCATATTTCAAATCTTCTGCCCAAACCACCACCTTTGATTGCAAGGGACTAATTAGATCAATTTAAACAGGGCTGCTGGGAGTTGAGAAGGACTACAGAAATGCCTGGCTGTTGGTAGGGATGAGTACCTCAATTATTCAGGCACAAGATGACTTTAATGTCTGACAGCAATTTGGGAGGAACAACTTTCTCATGGCTATTCTGGTAAAATTCTGTTGGGTGTGAAGGGCAGCAGGTGAAAGGGAAACAGCAACACACAGAGCAGGCCTACACTCATTTCTGTGAGGCTGGTTTTTGGGGCTCCTTTTCAATTGTCAAGGCTTCAAATGATAGAGCTACAGAAGGTGCTTGAAGGTGGAGCTGCTGTAGTCTCCAAGAAGATATTAAAGGAAGATCATGAGGACTAGAAATCAACGACAACTCTGTGTAAAACCAGTTTTAGTTTTGGGGCTAAACCATTCTAGCAGCTTTAGGCTGCTCTTCCTAATTTCACCAGGACTTCAACAGCACTGACTGTAAGAAATCTTTTCACTCTTATTTTCCTTTGCAGCTTCTTTCCATGGTGGAAAAAGGGATATACTGTGTAAGTATTTTTTGTAGATTGCTGCTAGATGCACAGTGGAGATGATATTGTTGAGAAAAGCCATTGTGACACTTCTAAGAGTTTTTGAGGGACATCTTTAACTCCAGTATCTCACAGATCATGTGCAATGAGCAGTCACAAAAGTCAAAATTAAATTAGTATTGGGGGGAAAAATATTTTTAAGTCAGCAGTGGGGCTGCAAAGCAACATTATGA
Organism: Rhabdornis inornatus; assembly: GCA_013397075.1. NCBI lineage: Eukaryota > Metazoa > Chordata > Aves > Passeriformes > Rhabdornithidae > Rhabdornis > Rhabdornis inornatus. The sequence continues at coordinate 576,079 of VWZS01007739.1, read as the reverse complement.
ACCAGCAAACACTATGGATCAGATCCAGTGATGAGGGAAACTGAGGTACCTGCAGAGAGCAGGTATTGACCCTTACTATCCACTCTTTCGGGGTGAATTCAGAAAATTCAGCCCAGAAAATATTCCTGGGCAACAGGTACAATGTATGTGGATAACTCTCTCCTGTTCTGATCCTGTCCCAATTGTTCTGCTTGCCTTGCTGGGCATTGGTGAAACTTTTGCCATGCTCTGCTTGAGGTCAGTGCCTAAAGGATAAAGACTAGTGAAAATATGAAACAATCTAACCTTCATTTTAATTTATCTAATATATGAATACCTGGACTATCATTTCAGAGTTGGCTGTTTCAGTTTTTTTGGTGTTGACTGTAACAAGGTACTGTTGGAAAGAGTATTGTAAGGTGGAAGTCGCAGGTTAGATGGATACAATATCTGCAGGGGAAAATGGTAGGATTAGGCCCACTATTTTAAAAAACTGCATTCAATTCTGCTCAAATCAGAGAAATAGACACAGGTTACATGAGCTAGAGCTGTAAACAAATCAAAGTGGTCTGGTGATAGTAAAAACAAAAATTGATATAAAAAAGGTCTTTCAGTTATGGGAGTGGATTGGAATGCTTCTTATAATCCAACAGTGAAGCAAATGATGAGAGTTTTGCTGAATAAAACCAACAGGCTCTTATCCCTTGTCTTGTTTTGTGTGCCAAGTAAAATAATAGGTTTTTGTGAAAGCAGAGTATAATTTTTTCTGCCTTGGACTAAGACAGAGTAGAGATGAGCTGAAAGGGAGATAGGCTATAATAACATTTAGAAATCAGGTGCTGAGAGAGTTTAAAAGCTAACTGAGATTGTGATATTCTTATAATAATCACATCTCAGCACAGATGAGCAGAAAATATCACTTCAGGCTTGTAAGAGTCTTGCATCTTTGGGTGCCAGAATTTCCCTGTCCTTGTGTTTATGAGACTTCTCTGTCTCCTATTCCAGATGAGGAGAAAGCAGTTCTAGGACATACCAACAACTGCTATGATTTGTTTAGCTTTGTTTTCCATCCAGTCACTGTTCTTTTTTGAGACTGTAAGTTTTTGGGAGTTGAAGTCAGGAGAAAATGAATCCAAATGAGTGAAGTGCTCATGGAAGCTGCCTCTGGCAGGTGTACACCCAGACTTCGAGACTTCTTTGTTGCACTGCCTGTTGCTGCTTAGCTGATGTGTCTTTGAGAGTCTGGTGGCCAAATAGAATGGGGAGATATAGCCAAGCTGCTGAGGAAAAACATAGCAGCCTGGTTGTTCCTCTTGAGTAGCTTTGAACATAGATGCCACCAAACTCTGCTCAAAGAGCAGCTAATTCAGCTGAGGTGGAAATGCCTTCCTCAGTAGGAAAGCTTTATTTAAACTGTTGTGCTGTATTGTGAAGACATGAGTGCTGTTATCACACATGCTCATCAGTCAAATCCAGACCAGACTAAGAGCAGGGAAAGTTGATGGAATACAAATCTGCTTACTGTGGATCCAGTGCTGAATGATAAACTTGCCTGTAGCAGAATTAAAGAAAAGCTGTAGAGTGCCTGGAGGTAGCACTGCAAGGCAGTGACGTCTTTGTGACAGGTCTCCTTCCCTGCTTACATTCATTACTGAGATTTAAGTGGGTCTCAGTGTGACCTATCAGTTCCTATTCCAGAAGTAAAGCTGGTGTAAGATTTGCCTAAGGGCTTGAATTCAAGAGCCAAGTGCACTTTTTATTTTAAGACATTTTTAGCTGATCTTTAGCATTAATTCAGTACTGAGGTTCTTCAGGTTGCAGAATGCTTGAAAGGCTGTTCAATTTCAAAAGTACTTTCAGGAAGTATTCTCTTCAAGCAGGGAAGGACACAGAGACCATTGTCTTTAGCCTGTAACATTTCCTAACTGTTTCTCTGCTCTGTATCAGTGTCTGTGAGACACCAGGAGGGCTTTAGAGACCTGGGGTCAGATCTGTAAAAACTCTGGACCATTCTACATGGGACATCATGAAGGCTCTACTAGTCTAGATAGCAGAGTCTTTCAGAGAGAAAAATGTAATTGAAAGAGCACCAGGGGGAAAAAAGCTCAGAAAAAGCATTGGAACAGGCTTCCCAGAGAAGTGATGGAATCACTGTCCCTGGAATTGTTGAAAAACCATGTAGTTGTGGTGCTCAGAGACACAGCTTAGTGCTGGACTTGATAGTGCTGGGTTAATGACTGGACTTGAATGATCTTAGAGGTCTTTTCCAATCCAAATGATTCTATGTCTGTGCTTGGATCCCACACTGTGCATTCCACAGCAGCTTGGCCAGTTCTTCGCCTTTAATTTCAAGTCTGGAAAAAGTCTGATCAAATCAATGGTGATAAATTTTCCTCCTGCAGAGGCTTAAACTGATGACAAGCCCCCAATAGCCGGCGTGCCGAGTTCTCAGATCTGGTCAAGGCAGAGGAGACCTTCGGAAAAGCAACAAACTGAACAGGTTCAGAGAAGGTGAGGAGCTGGCACTTCACTCCTCTGCTGCAGACCAAGGAGCAGCAGCACCTGCTTTGTACCCAGGACACTGAGAGGGACCCTGTGGCCCTGAGCTGGGCAGTGAAATACAGAGAGCTGCTGGCACAGATTGGCATCTCACCTTCCAAAGTGCACAGAGAAAAGGAAATTAGAGAAGATCACATAAATCACTGTTGTTGTGGGGGACAGCTCCCTGAAAGGGGTCTCTTCTTTAGTCTGTGGGGCAGTAATGGTGATAAAAAGCTAATAGAGATGGATGAATGTAATTGAGTGGTGTCCAAGAGAGGGGGAGAGATGAAATGGAAGTGAAATGAAACAGGAAATGAAGAGGAATGGCAGGTGGGAGGAAGAAATTACATATCCCCCTGAGCAATATTTTAGGTTATGGGTAGTTTGCTTCATATCTAGGTGGGCCTCTAGCCCTCACTTCTAACTGAATCAAGGACAGTAATCTGAGAAATAAAACAGATGAGAAATAATGGGAAACAGGTTAGTAACTTGATGCTCAAACATGTATTTTGTTTCTGGTCAGATAAATTTGGTCATATTGCTTCATGGTGGGAAAACAAAAATAATCCAACCATGAGTGTTGGATGAAAAGAAGCCATATCCAGGTCTCTTATGTGGGAAAGACCTCTGCACATTTCTGAGCTGCACACAAGAATTAGAGGTACACATCAAACAACAGTAAAAGGTTTAGCAAAGATCTGCCAAGTGCACCCACACAGAAATATTTGTCAAAAATATTTTTTTCCCATGACTTAATTGCTCTGCATAGTATCCTCTCCCATGGCAGTGGTGCTCACACTTTCAGGTGAGACCAAGTTATTTGTGCTCCTCATTGGCTAGTTCACCATTTTTCTGGTGGAAGTCAATGTGGGCTTTCTCCTTTAAGTCAGCTTTTACATGAAAATCATTCTCTCAGATGGATGTCTCCAAAAAATCGTGACCTCCAAAAGAACTGTTGGTCACTTTTTTCAGCCTGTCAGGGTTAAGCTCAGCCATTTGCTATCTCTGCTCTCATCTCAAAGGCTCAGAGCAGCTTCTGCTATGGAGCCATGAAACCAAACTAAGGCAGGACTGTGTCCCTGTGGGAGCAAAAGATGTTGGAGTAGAGCTGCTGGTGATCTTCCAAGCATCAGTGGTTTGAAAATCCCAGCTGAAGGGAGATGCACAAGCTCTGGTCAGCTGGTGCTTGCACAGGATTGTCCACACTTGACTGCAGGCCCCTAATTCCGCTCTCTGTGATTCAAGCTCAAATCCAGGGTCTGCTCTCAGTGAAATTTCACTGATGTGAGTCACAGATGACCTGAAATCCAGGAGCCCTCAGTTCTACTGCTGGGTCTGCTGCAGGTTTTTAGCATCACCTTGGGCAGGTCTCAGGTCTTATGAGTTTCAGTTTCCTGCCTGGAAAGCAGAGGATTCAGTTTGTTTCCTCAGAGCAGCATGGTTTTATAAAGTACAAATATTTGTGAAGTTAAGTGCTTTGACTGTGTGAGCCTCTGAGAAAAGAAACCATAAATATGTGTCAGGCCTATGATCTGAATTCAAACCAGTGAACTAGAAAAAGTGTTGACAGCCTGAAACCAACTGCCCTGTACACACATCTCCTTCTGTCTACCTGAAAGATTATTTGTGGAATGTGTTTCTATTTTTCTCTGACAAAAAAAATAGAATACCAAGCAAAGAAGCATGACCCATTTCTTTGTCAGGCAAGCTCTAAACCCTGCTTACTGGGATGTGACTGAGGTATTGATAAAAGAGAAGCTCATTTTAGGCCACAATATTCATCCTGCCCTTGAAGAAGAAACAAAGCCTGCCACCTTCAGATGAAATGGATGTGCTTTCCAAGCCAAAGTAGGTTATCTTCTCCACAACTTCTCTATGATCTATAATTATATATATATATAATTATATATAGCCAGTGAAACAGGTAAGTAGCAAATGAGAGTTAGAAATGTAAATAATTATTTTATAATAGGAAAACATCCAAGCAGTACACCACTGACAGTACCTGCAAACTCTGCTAATGGTCAGTCAATAGGTCTGATAAGAGCATCACTCATCATAAACTGCTTCACCTTCAGCAATTTTTCATGGTCCTTTTTCTGTGTAATGCCAAGTATGGGTGCACATCATGCTGTTCCTGATGCTGGCCATAGGAGTGGATTCCTTCAAAGTTTTGTTTTTGTCTTTTTTATATAGCATATAGTATATTCAAAACCATATCAAGTCATACCACACTGAGCTTTTTATTACCAGAGATTTTTGGACAGAAGCACATAATCTAAATTTTCTGAATTAATAGGCAGATGGTAGCTACCCTTTTTTTTTGGTTTTTTTTCCAACTTGTACATTTTAGATTTACAGAACTTGATTTCACACATCTGAAGGAACACTGACATAAATCTAAATTTATCTTTGATGCATTTACAAATATTATTTTTCTTTTTTTTTTTTTTAATATCCTGAAGTATCTCTGTCTAGACTTCTGCCAAAAAGCAGGAACTTTCACTTTCTCCTCTGTTAACATAAATATCTTTTAACATTATGCAGAGAATGGCATGACAGTCACTTTGCCATGAGGATATGAGGACCATTCACTCCACCACTGAAACACACCTGCTTTCCACTGGCCAGGACAAGTAGCTCTGACATCTTTCTGCTAGACCCTGTGCTACTGTGAATAACCCTGAAATGCAGAATATTTGTGACTCTAGGCTTGTTGAATTCCTTTTTATTATTGTTTTCAATTTGGTTCCCTGAAACAATGAAGGTTAGTTGCATCTGACTCTTAATTGGACCTCACATTCTATTAGTCATTATTTTTGCAAAGGCCTTAATTCCCCTCTAAAACATTTTAATTAAAACAGCAATTTCTCAGTGCCTCACTTCACGAGCAGATTTTTGCAGCAACTTCAAAGAGACGCAGATGTTTACTGAATTTGGTGGGGTGGTATTTGAGGCTGCCTACTGGCGAAGAAAAATTCATAAACATCTCAAAGAAACTTTCCTGTGGTAATGACAACATTTCCTTCTGATATTTTAGCAAGTCTAATATTTCCCAATCTCAACAGGCATATTTCACAGGCACAGCACAAGCAGCATTATCTACTCACACAATGAACCATGGCAGCTGCTCTGCTGTGGGGTAAAAACCTCCCAGTGGTGATACCTTGGGCTTTGGCAAAGGGTACAAGAGACCACACATTAATTTGTTTGTGGGGCTCCTCTAACAGAACATCAGTAGGCTGGGAATAAGAAAACAAAAGTTCAGTTTTTGCTGGATTTTCCACAGCTCCCCAGTGTGATTGTGGGAGGTCATTTAGCTTTGTGTGCCTCAGTTCTGGCTGGTAAAGGCTGATAACATGTCCTGGCTTTGAATGGACTTACCTGCTGGTCTATCTCCCAGTGCACCAAGGGGTGCTTGAGAGGGTCTTGGGGTTTATAAAGTGCTGTTTGAGTAAAATTCAGAAATGCTAGGAGTTTATTTTGGAGGAATTTCTCTTTACTAGTGGCAGCTGAGCCTGGAGCTGATCTTATAATCCATTACTGAGATGATGGTACTGGGGACACATGGCCATGGCAGACTACATCTAAAACACAGAGTAGGGTCCAGGTATCTTCTGTGGTTTGGGCAGGTGGCTGTCCCCAGAAAATGCCTGGCCTGTCCAGCTGGGACACCCACCAGGGAGGGTGGTCTCCATCACTCACAAGTGATGGTGAGGCTCACACTCCTTTCTGTGCACAGAGCCAGAATTCCTAATGCTGGAAATGACCTCTAAAATCATCAAGTCCAACTGTTAACCTCACACTGCCATCTTCACCACTAAACCATGTCCCCAAGTGCCACATTGAGGCCTTTTCCTGAACATTCCAGTGACAGTGATTCTACCACTTTCTGGGTAGTCTGTTTCTTCCCTGGATACTCTTCACTAATATTTTTGCAGGGGGATAATAGAAGTACTTAGAAACAGCTTATCCATTTCCACTGTGAGCACTGGGAAAAGACCAGCATGGAAAGCCAGCATGGAACATGGCGTGACACGTCATGTAGCTGCTTTAATCTATACTGTAATTACAGTGACAATTTCTGCCTCTTGAAGCATCAGGATTGAAGTGGTTACCCTGAAGGAGAAAGAAACTTAGTGGGAGAATTTCAACCAAATCTAGAATGGGAAGTGCAGCACTTCCTTTGCATTGGATTAAAAGTGATCAGCATGGCCAAAGGCATCCTGTGAGAGACAGGTAAGCAGGCTGAAAGGAAATTGGAAATATTAAAAGAATGAAGCTGGACTGGACAGAACTAGTTTTACAATTCCCTATTCCTCTTTGATTTGGTAGCATTAGGCAGACTGAAGGGTAGATTGCACAGACTTATGCATGACAGCAAGACACTTTTCCACACCAATAATCCCTCTGAAATTAATTGGACCACTCACAAAAGTGCCTGGGAATGTGAATTAGGCTTGCACATTTCAGCCCTCAGATTTGATCTTTCTTCAGCAATGCCAGGGCCAGACTGCCTGGTGAACAGCTACAGCTCAGCCAGAAATGGGAGCTCAGAGTGCTCGCAGTGACTGGGGCAAGGTCTCTGTGGACACATCCTTGCTGAGGAGCATCTCTGCTCAGCTGAACTCACCATAGCAAGAAACAGATTGACAATAAACTAAAGGAAGCTATTCTGGAGCAAAAGCAGGGATCAGCCACGAGTCTGTTCTTGCCACAAACTGTTGTGCATTTGCTATGCCGTAGAACTGCTTATGTATGCTTTTAGCTGGTGGCAAATGCTCTCAATGAGAATTAGCCTGGCCTGCAATGAGGGAAACTTAAATTTAGGTAGTTCTGCCACGTGTGCTGTGGATAAGAGCACACAGCCAGGTGTCCACAGAGGCATGCTTATGCTGAGGTGCCTGTTCACCAATTGCAAATGGGCTCCTGAAAAACCAAACCATATGAAAAATTCCCCTCATGTGCTTGGTCTGGAAAGAAATAGCTTTGTTGTTGTTTCAAAGAATTAGTGAGCCAACAATGCAAAGCTTTGGAGGTGGTTACTGGGTTTTTACTGGAGTCTCTACGAGCTATACAAAGTCTGAAGACATTGTACGTACAGTACATCTTTAATAAGAAGGGAGCTCACAGTCTACCAAACTCTGCCAAATGAACTTTTAATACATACTGTACTTCACTCAGTAGTTGTCCATCTCTTCTTCATGGAATATCTAGCAACTCTAAAAATATTTTCTTGGAGGAGGATAGAATTATCATTGTTATATATCAATCAAGTATGGTTAATGAAGCAAAGCCAGCATGCTAGTATTGCACAAGGGGAAAAGCCTCCAGAACACAAAGTGGAACAACAAATGCCCTCAAAATTCTGCTGAAGGGAACAGGAAGCTCTGGATGCTGCATCGGTAGGATTCGTGGAGCTCTTAGGCGTCCTTGTACCACAGCAGGTTTGCTTTGCCTCTTCACTGCCACATTTCTCTCTCAAACAGGTAGGGAACTTCCAGACCATTGCAAAAAAGAAAAAAAAAAAATACAGCAGCTGCAGCAAAGTGTGGTACTATTCAATTTCTTGAAGAGAGAGGCTTTTATTTCAAAATATCATATATTAATATATATATATTTCTATATATATATACTTTAATTGGTATAAAGTAAATTGTAGATCCAAACTTATACTGTTGCTTGTACTTTGCAATCTCAGAAACTTTACCAAAGGAACCACTTTCTTCATTTTTTATTTTCAGCTGTCAAAAATCAGGGCCATTATTTCCACCGAATCCTTTCTTTCACACAGTAAAGCCACTGTTGTTTTCTGGTAAACAGTCAAAGTGCAAATAAGAAATCCATTTGGCTTGTAAATGCTGAGATGGTTTTAAACTTTCAATACTTTGTCCTCATAAATCAGCAGGGCTTTCACTGTCTCCGTGCAGACGTGGGCGCTCTGTTAAGTCCTTGGGTGGATCTGCAGTGAGAAATGGGAAAGAGTCAGTTATGCATAATATGTTATTTTTAAAATATAGTCTTTTGGAAAAGAAAGACCCAGGCTCTGTGGGATATGGCTGATTGATATAGCCGAGTTTAAATGCAATACTAGAGGGGTGTGTGTCTTTTAGCACTGCAGGGGTGTAAAAATATGCAAGAGACAGATCCTGAGCAAGATCCTGCCTCTGCCTTGGGAGATATTGGATGTTCATTTACCGCCTGGGCTGGTGGTGCTGGACACCACAGAATCATAGAATGTCCTGGTTTGGCAGGGACACCTTCCACTGTCCCAGGTTGCTCCAAGCCCTGTCCAACCTTGGACACTTCCAGAGATGAGGCAGCCACGGCTGCTCTTGGCATCCTGTGCCAGAGCCTTACCACCCTTACAGGGAAGAATTCCTTCCTAATACCCAATCTAAACTTCCTAATACCCAATCTAAACTTGCTGTCTGCCAGTCTGAAGCCATTCATCCTTGTGCTGTTCCCTAATGTCCTTGTAAAGAGTCTCTCTCCATCTTCCTTGTAGGAGCCCTTGAAGTAAGGACATGCCAGGACAGCTTTGGGCCAGGGCTGTGCTCACCCCAGCCTTCAACCCTCCCCTTCTCAGAGTGATTCCAGTGACTTCTGCTGGACAAGGCAGGCAGGAGCATCCACCTTTCAGGTTTGTTTGGAACCCCACCATCCCATTTACCCAGAGGACAGGGCACAGCAGCTACTCCATCTACTCGCCTCAGGTGAGATAACACACCCTGCAACGGACCAAAACCCACCCCTCCTTGTGCCTACCACCAAAACTGATCTGAGTGCTGCACTAATGCTGCAAGAGGAAACACCAATGCCCAGGAGTTTTTTTTTTTTAGGATGCTGAAATAAGAACAACTGACCAACAGCAGAAATAGTGCTCTCAAGGAGATGCTCCTGTTTCTTTCCTGTACTGGTGCACCCAGATGAACACCATGAGGGGTTCAGCCCTTTTCCAGGCACCTGGGTCAGCAATGAAACTCACTTGAAACTTGAATATGATCAGGCTTGGCCATTAAATAAGGGCTACAAATGATTGTCTAAGCACGAGGTGATTAAATACAGCAGCAAATATTAGAGCAAGCGAGATTTACATGAGATCCAGCCGGTTCAAACGGAATGAAACTGAATCCCACTAGTTAAAACTGAAACAAATGGTTTAAACTAGATTAAACCAGTCAAAACCAGTTTGAACCAGATTAGACTGGTCAGAACAGGATAAAAATGGTAGAAATCAGTTTAAAACAGATCAAGCCAAATCAAACCTATCAAAGCCAGTTCGAAGTCGCTCAAAGTGGTCAGAACTAGTTCAGATGGGTCAAAACTTGTTCAAACTGGTTAACCTGATCAAACCAGGCTGTAACACAAGGCACAGGCTGAGAAACTGGAGAGAGACTTTGAGCTGAGTTCCTCTGCCCATTCCCAGCTGATCAGCACATTAATTTCCATGCTCCAGAATATCAGCAGCATCCAGCCTGAGATGCTGCTCTTCTATTTCCACTGGTGCCAGTTGCTGTGCTGAAAGTGGCAATGTGACCTCCAGCAGGTCCTAGTACAGCTCCAAGGGCCCCACATTTTTAAGGAAAGCATTGAAAGTCCNATTTCCTGTGGGCCTGGAACATTGTACTAATGGGTATCTTAATCCCAAGAGTCATAAATGTGAATGTTTTCCTTGTCAGGACAGCAGCTGCCTAACGTAAATGTCTTTAGTGTAAGGAAAAGCCTTCATTAAAACAGTTTACAGTTTACAGCCTATGGAGACCTGCTGTAGCTTTCTGCCTAATCACCTCAGAGAGAACTGGGATGTTGACTGATTTGTCTTGTTTCTTCTGCTTTAACTTCCTTAACTACTCAAGTAAGACACACATGGCCCAATCTTGGAACCTGGATTGTGGTCAGGGCAGATTACATTGTAATCTCATTCTCTGCTGCTGTCTGAAATGGCAAAACAAAGAAAAAAAGAAAAAAAAACTGTTTCAGGATCTGATTGCTTCCATTACTTTATATTCCTGTTGCTAGACTTGACGCAGTGGTANAAAAAAAAAGTGACGAGGGATTAAAAAAACATTGAAACTGCTCAAAAAATTGAATGACAAAATTATTTCCTTCCAGTGTTTGTCACCTGCCTGACCATCAATAGAAAACAAATCAATTTATGGAAGCTGTGAGCTTTATAACTTTGGCTTTAAAAACTTAATTAGTGAGCTACGCTAAAGGGCTAAACACAGAAATAAATGCATGAAAAGGAAGGAATGAAGAATGTGCTGGTAAAGACTTCACTGAGTCTGTTGTCCACCTCCTTGTGAAACTAATCAGTATTAACCACTTCTGAAACCCAATCATAAAGCTATGCACTACNGCAGTGGTACAGATTCCAGCAAAGTTTCAGGGACTAAGAAGTCGAATTTTTCCTTAGGAAATGCAAGAGACAGTTGCTGAGTGCATCATGTCATGTTGCCTTTGTCAATTGGGTTCTGTAATGATATTTTAAAGCAACAAAGCAAAATTCTACTGGAAGCAGCACCATAAGGTACTCCCCTCACATGCTAATTAAAATAACTCCTGTGGGTAAATGAAGAAATATTTTTTAAGTTATGAGCACTCACTCTGCAAGTATTTAATTCAAATGAAATACAATAATGCATACTGAATAGATTGGACCATACATCTGCATATTAATGAAGCTTCTAAATTTCTAGCAATCACTTCTATCGCCTAAAACTAGTTTATATGATGAGGATTGGGGGACTTAAGAGAAGGACAGCTTCACTGAATAAAGAAAATGCAATTCCTCAATTATATAACTTGTAGACAGACTGCAGAAGGGCTGAATTATTGTATAAGATACTTCATGTTGCTGCTTAGTTCTTCCACATCACTTTCTTCCATTTTAATTCCCCACTTTCCTCACTGGAAAGGACATGTAGCGAGTCTGTGGTCTGGGATTTTTAAATTTCACTGCAAGGCACATTCATTAAGAAACAGCTTTCCAGCAGGGCTGCAGCAGGAAGAGATCAGCTGTGGGCACAGAGAGATTTGCAGGAACAGCACCAGAGAAAGAAACTGAGCCAGGGAATCCCAGTTCCCTCCATTCTTCCTCCTTTTCTCTGGGAGGTGACAAAGAGATCATATGGATCTTGTTTTTGGGGGCCACTTCCTGCTTCCTATGAAGAAAACCTCCTAAGTCAGTAGGTCTCCTGATAATTTAATGTGTTGGTGTGGCTCTGCTCCAGAAATGAGGGTTGTAATACAAATCATTCATCCTGGGGTAGGTCCTATGGAGGGAAAGAAAAGGGTTCAGGTGGCATGGGATCAGTTAGGGTAAAATCTCCTCCTTCAACAAAAGGCCTAGAAGACATGAAAAATGACTGGAGTTGGGATTGGAGAGAAAGGAAGAAGTCAGGAAATCACAACACTACGCTGCACATTCCTGTCAATTAGCAGCTGGGCATGAGTATGTAGAATTTCTTATAAAACAGGGAAAAAATATGGAAAATTCTTTTGCATTTAGCAGGTTTCAAAAGCCATTTTCCAATTCACAGAAAATGAAAATCTATATATTTATAAAAGCATTTTGGGTTGACAACCGTGTAATTTTCTTGGGAAAAATCAATTGTTACATGGAAATTAGTTAATTAAAATTGTTGAATACAGGTATAGGTGACAATTTTAAGACAATGGCTGTGAAACAGTTGCACAATGCCAAAGAAAAGCTAGAGTCTATTTCTGAAAAACACTTTTATTCCCAAGGTAATCTCATAGTGGGAGTTTAGGCAGCTCATTCACACCGTCTCTTTGTAGCCCTGTCTCTGCCTTTTCCTGGCAGGGTGTGGTGAAAGCTGTTGTCACCTGTTGGCCTGTGTTACCTGAACCTGCAGCATCTCAAGAGCTTGTCACTAATGAGTTCATGGGGTTGGAGCTGCTCTGAAGTGAGACCTGCAGTGCAGAGAGTTGAGTCCTCTGCTACAAAGCACTTGTACAGCTGCTAATCCAGATGGGACCTGGAACAGCCAAGGAATGGATACAGGAGCCAGCAGGTCCCTCTGGGCTAACCTTCTTCCCTTTAGTCACCAGAAAGGGACTCAGATGTGTGAATTAGGGGTATTTTGGGGTTGCAATGTCTGTAAGAAAGTGACCTGGCAGTTCAGCAGCTCCAACCTGCTGGTTACCAAGCCTGGACCCAGCTGAACAGCCTGATCCGTCTGAATTTTCCCCAAATTATGGCCAGAAGCACTGGGTGATCATGACAGTGGTCTTTAAGACTTTTACAGCAGACATGATGATGGAAAAGCCATGGGTGAGAAGTCATTACTGATTCCCTTTCCTATGAAGACCTCCTGGGTGCAGACAGAAAGGAAACTTACTCTGGTGGTCTTGATTTTATTGCCAGTTGCACACATCCATCCAGAATTATCAGGCAACGTCTTACATTCCTCTCCTTCTAGGCAGGGCTCCATCTCACACCACCATTTCCCAATCACTATAGAAGCTAAAAGAGAAAAGACAATGTTCACAACTATGTTACAATGACCAAATCTAATTAAATAATGTCTCAAGGGTCTAACACTGCAATTAAAAGGCAGAGTGTCCCTTCAACTGGAGTTTAGTTGTAAGGATTTCATATTTAATTACTTGTTTGGCATCCTCTATTGCCTAAGACAGTGCACTGCTTGCCACAGCCTCCTCACACAGGAGATCTTGTCTGCTCCTGTGCTGTGGCTGCAGGGGATGCTGTGATGGCAGCAATTCTGCTGCAGGCCAAAGGACCAGCCAGCCTAACAGCCTCTGTCCCTGAGTGCCAATCTGATCTTCATGGACGTCTACAAGAACAAGGCAAGTCTAAAGAGATTTTCCTCAGAATATTCTCCAGGTCTTCAGGACTTCTGGTTCAGTGTACTCCACATAAAACTATGTCTGCTTTGTTTTCAGGACCTACAGCTGTAGTTTTTTTACCACACATCTGTCCAGAATTATTTGAACCCATGGAGACTTTCAGCTTTCCCAATACGCCATCACAGGGACCACCACAAGTAGAAATAGAGGGTAAGGTAACACTGAACAGGAGCAGAAGCTGTTTGTTGAAAACATGATTATGAATTTTATAGAAACCATATTATCTCTAAAAGTAACTTTTAATTTATAAATATTTAACATGATAAATAATGGCAGTGTTTGGACCCAGTTGTTTGAATTTAATTGGCACATATGTTTACAACCTTGAATGTACCTTAATGAAGTTTCTTGCCTGGGAATTGGTATCTGACTATATCCTTAACTGTATCTTAATGACATTTTTTGTCTGGGGATTTTGATAAACTTTAGCTAACCTTGCAACTGTGACGAGCTGGCTCATGAGTGGCTCTTTCTGTGGTTTGCTTTCTCCAGCAAGAATTAATTTCATGGTTGCACTCTGGAAGCCTGTCAGAATTTTCTGCACAGTCACTCAAAGAGAGATGCTTAACCCATTCATGTCATCCCTCATGGATGCTTCAAGCCCTCAAAATACCTTTGAAGCAGCTGCCTACCTTATACATATATATTAATATATATACACACACCAGCTGACTGCCTTCAGCTGTGGAAAATGCCCTGTTGTGCATGCATTGATTTAAGGACATTACAGAGCTTATAATTAAATTCTTGAACATAAAATTGAGTAAAATAGTTCAGTTTGAGGGGCCCTACAATGATCATATGGCTCTCAGTGTGGTCTTTCCTGGTTCTTCCCATGGTTTGTATCTGATTTTTATCATATAATGTATCATTAGCCATATATACAAGACACAAAAAAAGCTCTTTACACCTGTGCTGGCAAGGCAGTTTAATGATGCTATTCACACACCTTTTTCAGAAGGGTATCATTAATGCTGCTAACAGCAGAGAAAAGGGATCTTTCTCTTTGCTATGCATGAAAAGGTGTGAGGGCTGAATCTGTGCTCTAATAATAGATTGTGCAGTGGGCAAACTGAAAAACCATATCCTGCTAAATACTGGCCTTCACAGCAATCATCAGAGCAGAGCATCCTCAGGATGTGTGAGAAGAATCCTGTGACATGGAATCAAAAGTGATGATCTTCATTATTTACTAGGAGCAGTGCTGAAGCATTAAATAACCACGGAGAAGGATCCTATGGTGTGAGGTACTAAAACCCACAAACGTGAGCCTGGGCAGTTCACAGTGTAAAACAGAGATATGAGGTGAATGCAGACTGAGAGGCAGCATGGAGAAGCAATGCTGTTCATAGCAATTAAAAATATCTCAGTACTTATTGATGCTGTTAAATACAGCCCAAGTATTCAGATCATGACCTTGAAAAATACTCAAATGCAGTCAGTGCTGAACCTTAATGGCATGACTCATGTAGTGGTGTATAGGCTTTAGTATATACATATATATTTTTATTGATTTGTGATCACAGTGCCCATCAGTGAGCACGCTCACCTGGGCTGAAGACCAGGCTCCTTTTATGACGGGGGAAACTAAGGGGGAAAATTTGCAGATGAAAAGCTCCTCTTTGTCTCTAATATGTAAGTAGGCAAAATCCTTTGTAGTCTGAAGCACTACAGAGCTCACTGTGGTCTAGTCCTCAGCCCCATACCATGGCAGGGGCATCCAAAACCCAAAGAAAATTATTTTCTTTTATTCTTGTGTTTATAGGTTTTCTCTTCTATTAAGAGCCTTTTAATCTTTAGGACCAGTTGTCTTTCTTGGGTACTGCTGATCCTTTGAGTTCTACTTGATTTCAAAGTTTTACACCTCCAGCTCTGTTCAAAGAGGAAGGGAAAAGCTTTAAAATGAATCACAGTTCACAGCATTTGAGATTGGTGCCACCAGTCTGTAGGAGGAGGGAAGAAGCCTTCCCCAGGGAAAGGATGCAGCAGGAAAGGAAACTCTGCCTAGGTTATGTCACTTTGAGATGAGCTGAGGCAGTGGGGTGAGAGAGGGAATTGCTCAAATTAAGATGCTCCCCCTCAGGGTGGTTTTTATTTAAGAACTCCCAGCCCCCGAGGAACCTGAACTTCTCAGTGACCCGAACCACTCATCCTGGGTGAGAATTAGAGATTCCTGTTAATCACCAGGCAACACAGGCTGTGAGTGCTCACATCATGCTGAATTACACACCTGTAGCATTCTGGAGTGCTTCTCATGGTGTTCTTCTCATTGTCTGGGGAATACATGAAGCACAAGAGTTTCTTCATGCAAGGCTGAATTAACTGAGACAGATCCCTCTGCCATGGGGAAAGGAAAAGGACGTGGAACAGAAGAGCCTTGACTGCTCCTGCTTTGCTTGTGTTTTGTTTCATTGTTTTTGTTTTTTTCTTCTTTTTCCCCATCACCTTCTAGGTTAAATAAGGGATTGTTTATACCTGAACTATTTTCAAGAAAATGCTTCTTTTATAATATTTAACTCTTAACATATCACCAATGGAGCTGGGGGGAAAAAGCATCTTTCTTCAGGAAATTCTCAAGGTTTCTTTTTCAGCCCAATTCACACTTTTTAAAAATCTTTGTTTGCAAAGCCATAGAATAATTTTGATCAAAATATTTAACTTTTGATGTATTTAGTCTGCATGGATTAACACACACAAAAAGCATTCAGTTGAAATTACATTTGCAAATCATGGCTCCAGACAAATAAACTATAAATAAATAAGGAATCTGAAGATCAGATAGAATACAGGGAAAAAGCAATAGAATAGCTTATATTTTCTCATGTTTACACAATTCTACTGCATTTTAAAATAATTTTGTTCCCAAAGATAATTCCCAAAGCCTTAAATGGCTGCAGGGAACTGCCAGTTTAGCTTGGATTCAGTGGGATTCAGCCTTCAAAGTTCATGAGACCCTTTGGAGGTTGCACAAGGGTAGTGACCATGCTTTGACTTGCTCTTGTGCCTCATCTGGAGCACAAAGTTTTGATGCATGAAGGCAGCTGGCTGGGGAAAAGTTTTCCACTTGAATTTCAGTATTGAAGTATTCTATTAAGGGGCAGTAGAAATCCACTGAACACCTTCATATATCTCCACCTAAAAGATCAAATCGACATGGAAACACTAATTGTGCAATCACCTTCCTCTTGAGTCAAAGTTTGGAAAAAATACACATTCCATTGGATTGAAGCTGCCTGTTGAAGCTCCTGGATTTATAATATTTCACATTTCTCATCCTTCAAGTTTGTGCATTAAACTGAAGCTACTCAGTTACTCAAAGCCATTTTGCAGGTGATTAACAGGACATGGACAGAGAAAATGTGCACACACAGCCCAGACACTCACAGGCAATTGCTTCTGTCATTTTTGCTACTCCTGTCTGTAGAGAAAATGCAAGGGTGGTTGTTTTTGTTTTTGTTTTTGTTTTGTTGTTTGTTTGTTTGTTTGTTTTGTTTTGTTTTGGGGTTTTTTTGGTTTTTTTTGGTTGTTGTTTGTTTTTTGTTTTGCAGATAAAATTCTCCTTAACTTCTCTGCATTTGTATTTAGGAAATTGCTTTAACAATATGACAGAGTCTATATAGCAATAAGTATAAAGACATTATATTTAACAATGTAACAATAAGACCATCCTCACAGAGTAACAAATAACTTTAATTCATGTTTATGGAATACCCTGAAATATGAAAACAGAGCAAAGTATCATCATGCATTTTTCAACAGTTTAGAGGGAACATGCTATGTATTAAAATGTTCCAAGATTGTGTCTGCAGTTGCCATTATAAAGCCACAGCAGCTCTCTCTTTCTGCCTGTGATAAAGTGCACACATTTTGTTTATACAGAAATAGAATACAAAGGAATGGAGATATTAGATTGTAGTTCCTCCTGATCGTAGGTATCGTGTTACTGCAAGGAATAAGAAGCTCATTTTCAAAGCCAGTATGACACTCATTGCAGGATGGGGAAGTTTTCCCTGTAAGTACAGAGCATTCCGTTTTAATCTCATTTCCACCAGCGAAGATTGATATAAATAAAATTTAAATAGAGAACACATTTCACAGATGTCAGAAGTGAAAAAGACTTTGTCAGCTTAATGAAAAGATATCCATTTTCTTCACTTTATTCAATATATTGTGAGTCATTTTCTAAATGGATTAGATTAAAGGAAAGTTCAAACTCCCTGTGAGAGATTCTTGCACTGATGGAGATTTTGGCAATAGCAACAGCACAGAGGTGGGTAAAATTTTTCAAGTAGTTTGTCTTTTTTTTTTTTAAGGGTGTAAACTAGAATGGGAAAAACTGTAACCCTGTGCTCACCTATTCCGTTTACAACAAAATCTCAGAGAATTGAATGAGACATGCAGTTTCTCTTAGTTTATTGGAATGTCATGGGGAGCAGAATGAATTACAGGGGTGGGAACACACTTTCTGGGAGGATGAGAAAACTGGACTGAAAGAAGGTGTCATCTGAAGGGTTATGTATTTCATAAATAGACTGAGATAGCAACCACTCTGGGAGCTGCAGAGAAGTAATCTGATAAATTAAAGAATACAAATCTGAAACAAAAGATCTCAGGTTGAATATTGCTATCTGGGAGAAATGCAGGATGTTCCCTATAGGGAGTCCAAACTATCAAACTCTCTGCTTTTAATTCAATCTTACTCAACTTTAGAAGTATCAATCTAATGCTCCTGCAGTGCAATGCTTCACAGACTTTGATAACAGACCTCTCATAGCTGTGGGAAAATGGACATTTCTCTTGTTTAAAATACAAGCACAGTGCAATCAGTCTGGTAAGTGGTGTCTCATATCTCTAATTGCCTCAAATTCAGTCTTGCTGAGTTAATTTAATATTTTTTAATCGTAGTAAACATTAAAAAGACATCAACATGCTAAACTTCTTGTTTTTTTGATCACTCTGATCTTTACGATATTCTCCAGTTTTTTTTTTTAATGTTTTATTAATTCACTGGCAGAATTTAAAGAATTGAAGATTTAAATTTTTTTCCCCATTCAGAATTCCTGATTCTCCACTGCAAAATATTCAGCAGCTAGAGTAAGGTATTTTTAAGAGTGTATTACATATCTGAACAACACGGTGCGCTGCACCATGAAATATGAAAGGGCAGATTAAATGCAAAAGATCCATGAACAATTTCCTTTTAAGATACACATAAACCAGCAAAGAAGGGTGCTAATTCGACAGCATGGGAAGACTCCCTAGTGAAAAACCACTTACATTGCCATTTCCTAGCAGCTAACATACTGTTCGGTAAATTAGGAAAAATGACATAAACACGTTGTGTGCTTCCCTCGTAACAATGTGACCAATAGAGGTGGTGGTGCCTAATGGCCTGAGAGGCAGAAACTCCCAAAGCTTGCTTAATCCCAGCTTTGCTTCTCATTTGCTCTATTTCTACAGGTAAATCATCTCCTTGCTATACCCGTTTGCCATTTACAATTTTATTTACTCAGAGGATGAGTTATTCTTGCCGTGTTTCCTTGTACGTTGCCCTCTGTCTCTTCTGCCCTGCTGAACTTTAACACTGAATTGCAGGAGCTTGGGA
Source organism: Rhabdornis inornatus (assembly GCA_013397075.1). Taxonomy (NCBI): domain Eukaryota; kingdom Metazoa; phylum Chordata; class Aves; order Passeriformes; family Rhabdornithidae; genus Rhabdornis; species Rhabdornis inornatus. The sequence continues at coordinate 557,058 of VWZS01007739.1, read as the reverse complement.
CTGACAGTTTTTCTCCAACTGTACAACTTGAAGAATGGGTTTCTGAGGTACTAGGAAAATAAATTATAATACTAAAGTTATGTGAAGTGCTGCCAGAAAGTCCTTAAGCACATTCCTGCCTCTGAGCTGAATGGAGATGGTCCATTAAAGAGCAGATTTCACACAAAAAACTTAGATTTTGCCAAGGAATTTCCTGCCCTCAATGTTCAGATTGGGAGCATCAGCTGCTGCAGCTTTGTCACTTTTCCATGTCCCTTTCTTTGCACCTCTGGGAACAGCTGGTGCTTAGACATGGGGCTGAGGTGGGACCAGGATTCCTCCTGGGCAACACCTTCATGGTGAGTGAATGTGCCTCTTCACTTCCCTGAGCCCACTGACAGCACCCAGATCCTCTGGGCACCTGTAAAGTGTGCCCAGCTGTTCAGAGTAAAACACTCTGATTTTTTAGCTGGGCACACAGATAAAGCACCCAGAGATTAAGGAGAACTGTAGAATTTGCATAACCATTTTCTGGGTCAGGAAGATCTCAGCAGCAATGACAAGAAAAAATAAATCAAAATCTCTCACAGTTCAACTTGTGAGATCTTTTCAAAGTCTGGGATTTTTGGAAGTACAAAAATGGAGCCAGCAAGGAGCTGTCAGGCTGGGAGGCCTCTTGTGGCACTCCTTCAGGAGATGCCAGCAGGTCCCAGGCCAGTTGTGCTGGCAGCTGGCTCCCAGCCCTGTTCTCATTCAGTAATCCTGTACTCAAAAAGTGTGGTAGGCTTCTTTAAGCTGTAATTATTCCACATTCCACTGAACTCAGACATGACTAAACCTTGACACTTTTTTCTCTGAAAGTCATGGATCATAGTTGATATTCTAACAGAGCCCTCAGCACATTATCTATCAGGAAACTTGATTTCTGCAAAGGAAAGGCAGAGCAAGCCTCAACAAAACAGATTTTTGCAGATATCTGTGGCAGAGAGAAAGGACATGAAATGATAAAATAAATCATGTATGATTAACTTGTCTCCCCAAAAGTTCATAGTGTACTCTATGACCTTCCAGAGTGCTAGAACAGAGTCTTATATTTTTCACGCAATTTCCTGAATTCTTGCACAGCAGTATATATCCAAGGCAAGCATCAAACGGCCAACTTTATTTATAGTTTAATGTGTGTGAGTTTTTTGGTGGTTGACCTAACCTCTCTGCAAAGAGTGGGGCATTTGAGAGCAACCTGCTGGCACTAATGAGTGCTAATGAGGCTGATGAGGACATGAAATCCAACATTCAGGGAGCTGATGTGAATGCAGGTGACTGAGGACCCCCCCCAACCTGTCTGGGGTTCTTTTGTAGGTTAGGGAGACTCATTGCTGCTATTTATTATTGAAGTTTGGAACTGAATCCACCCTTCCCTGCAGAACAGGGCTGAGAGCAGGCTGCTAAAATATTCGTGCAATGAAGCAATGTTATTTACACCCTCTTTGAATGGCTTCAGATAACCTAGTGAGAGCTTAATATTATTGTTCTATATTTAATGAAATGCCTCTGAAATGCAACATATTTATATATATTTGGAAAGACAATAGGAAACCATTTATAAATATTCACAGACATGTTTCAGACCGGAGCTGAGGACTGGTGTGCCATCAAAGAGTTATATCCCCATGCACTGGTAATTTTTCAGGAATAAAAATTCATTAATAAGTAAATGAATGAGTTGAAATGCAGAGGGAGAAGTCCCAGGCTGTGAGATGAAGATTAGAGGGGTACACAGAAGTTTGTGGGTGGCCCTGCAGTGCTATTCCTTGCTATTATATATTGCAGTGCTATATATATATATGTATATATTTATTTATATATGTAAACCAACAATCTGTGTTTAATGTGTGATCCAACAGTTCCTGGAGAAATAAGGACAAAAATCCTCAGGTTTTGCAGACTTCAGACCAAACCTGGTGTCTGTAAAAGCTGCCATTTGCTCAAATCTGAGTTTCTGTGCTGTTGGTGTTGGGTTTGGGATGTGGAAGGGAAAAGCTGTGAGATGGGCTGGGAAGGGTGAAAGTCTATTGTGAAATTTTGACTGAATGAGGTGCCAGAATCACAGCCTAGCAGCAAAACACTCTATGAATCTGGAAATGAATAAATTATATAACTGCAATGCATTTATAAGGCATAACAAAGCATGCATAATATATTGGAGGGTTATCAGTTATGAAATTAAATTCTGGTGTACCACTTGGGTATAAATTGTGTAGTGTTTCTCTCATTACCAGAGAAACTCTTGTTAACAGAGAAATAAATAAATATGTAAATAAATACACATAGAAAATCCTTCCATCTAATCTACAAAAAATAATGGGATGTAATGTGATTATGTGTCATTAGTCAATGAAAAAAAACCTTCTTTTGTTTTGGTTTGGGTTTTTTCTGTGTATTCTTTTCCATTGAAAAATGTTTTTTGCTATGGCTTTCTTTTTGAAATGCAAGCCCTTATATTGTCCCTCTCTTCCTCTGTGAAAAATAAGTTCCCTGTGCTTCAGAGACCTGTGGCTGGAACTCCAAACTCAAAAAATGTTGAAATATGTGGCTGAGATTCCAAATGTCTCTGCAATAGTGGGGGCTATTATAATTATAATATAATTATAACAGATGGGTGCCTACTGCTGGAGAAAGCAAGGGAGGGCAGGAAAAGCGGCAAAAGAACTGAAAACATGAAAGAACCTGAGCAGTAAAAGGGTGAAAGAGGGCAGGTTTAGATTAGATATTGAGAAAAAATTCTTCCCTGCAAGGGTGGGCAGGCCCTGGCACAGGGTGCCCAGAGCAGCTGTGGCTGTCCCTGGATCCCTGGAATGTCCAAGGCCAGGTTGGACACCGGGGCTTGGGGCAACCTGGGGTAGTGGGAGGTGTCACTGCCTATGGCAGGGGTGGGACAGGATGGGCTTTAAGGTCCCTTCCAACCCAAACCATTCTGGGATTCTATGACTCTATATTTCTCCTAAAATCTGGATATCAAGGAGTTTTTGGGAAAAGAGACTGCTAAGAGGTTTGAAGTACTTTAAGCCATCTGCTATTTTCCCCTTAAAAAAGATAAAAAAAAGAATAATAATCAGACCTGGAAGATTCCTGGAGCGAAGTCCCAGGAAGGGTGGGAGCAGCCCTTTGCTGGTGTGTGTACCCACCAGATAATTTCAGTCCAGCTACAGAAATTTTTTTATTCAGACCTCACCAACCCAAACCCACCCTGCACGGGGCCAAGTGCCCTATGCTCTCATTGCAGGCATGATTCCATGTGAAAGGAAAATTAAGGGAGCTTTTATTGCTCTAATGATGGCACTCTGAACTTGCATGTGGTGCTTGCTGCTTTATGAACAGTGGTACCCAAAGGCAGAGCCTGCACATCTCTTGAGGAGATAGTTTAGTTAACTTGCAGTTATCTCTGCTGGGAAAAGACAATAAGGTCCAAATTCTCTTCCATGAACTGGGAATTGCTTTACAGCACTCATCTCTCCACAGTCCAGAAGAGCACATTTTAAAATCTGTGTGAAGGAAGTTGTTTTCAAAGGTCAAGTTAAATGAGCCAATTGGCACTACACAAGGTAATTACTGATTTATTAAAAGTGTTGTATTCATTCAGCTATCTTTGTTCTGTGATGTAAGACAAGCCTAATTTTGTTTCAAAGATTAAAGGAACATTTGTTTTTTGTAAACAGATCCCTAGCTGCTATTACAAATTACATCATGCATAATCTTGACATGACAGATTGGGAGATATTTCAGTGCAACAATGCCGATGCAATTGGAACAAGAACTGTGAGACTGAACAAAAATTGATGAATTGAGCACACAATATTTTGTATTTCATATCATAGCTTAATTACTGCTTCAATATGCATGGAATAAGAGAAGTAACTCAATTATAAAAGCTTATCAGCAAGACTTACAAACAGTGAAATTCATGTGTGGATATTAAACTGACCTTAACTGACAAACTTTCCTTTGAAATTATGTTTTCCTCCAGTGCTCATAATGCTTATTTACTCTGAGACCTTTTACAGAGCTGAGAAGTCTTTTAATGGGCACTTGAAATTTCATGGCCACGCTGCTATTGGCACAGCTCATGTCTTTTTGCCTCTGTTCAATTTAACTCTGAGTTGTATTAAAGATCAAATATTCACTACCATTCACAGTGATATTTTTCCTCTCTTTTTTTTTTTACCTTGGAAGAGGCCTGGATATCAGTTCTTCTAGGTAACTCTTTGCTACTAATAATTCATACAATGACCTTACCCTGTTGTCCTTAGAGTGAATAATCCTGAATTTATACAAAGATCATTATTTCCATTGTAATGCACGAGATGCTCAAGATGCACAAGATGCTTTTGAAAAAATAAGAAGGTGGAAGGAGCTGTGAGCCTCAGACTCCAGGTACTCTAGGAATCTTGTGCCCACTCTGCTCAGGTGATTCTCAGCTATGAAGCTGTAAGCTCTGTTCTCATCACTATAAAAGAGAGTTTGTTTTTCACAAACATCTGTCCTTGTTCTACTTGATCTCATTAATGCTCATACAAAATGAATGTATGTGGAGCCTGAGCGTGCCCAGCACAAGCTCTTTACTATTATGAGCATGAATCAGTGGAAAAGGTTTTGCAGAATGTGTTCAGCTCTGCCAGTTGCAAAATGTATGCAAGCAAGAGCCCTCCAAAGATAAATAGCTAAATAAAGATGCTGGGAATTGCTATAGTTACCAGAACACCGAACAGAAAGCTTTAGATGAAATTTTGTGATTTTATAATTTTTTATTTTTACAATACTCCCTCCCTCCATAATTTTAAAGCACTAAAACAGAACAAGATTGAAATAGCTGGGTTTTCTTTCTAAATATTAATCTTCAAAAATATCTGATCAAATAGGAAAGATAATTGCCTAGTGATCCCCCTAATTCTGGGCATTATGTTGCAGTCCTTAGACTTCATATTTCTGATTTTCTGCTTGATTAGTGATCTCCAATAGAAGAGAAGTGGATGAACAAGAGAAGCAGGTTGGTGGAAAAGTGCTGGGAGTAAAGATTGGCTGTGTGCAACTGATGTGAGCTGTCATTGCTTGGAGAGCTGAGTCCATCTCTAAAAGTGCTCTGGTTGTATCAACCATCACCTCAGGTCACACTCTGAGGATTTACATCCTGGTCCATCCTGCATGTCCACAAACTGATTTTACCAAATTGTCATGGGATCCACGTGCCCACCTCACGAGGCTCCTCGAACACAGGACAATTAAGAAAGAAGCACAGGGTGAAGGGGTTCATCACTGGACATCTCTTTCTATTTAATCAGTTTAATTATCCATTACCCAAATTCTGCAGAAGCACTTCTGTCCTGACTGGCACCTGCCATTTATAATGTGCAATGTCCTTGACAGCCAGACACGAGCATGTGCACACAGAATGAGACCCAAAAGATGGGAATGTCCACAAAATGACCCTTACCCACCAACGCTGCAAAACTGAGAGCTCCAGTAGGAAGCTTTCTTCCATCCAGAAAAGAATTTCCAGGAAAGTTTATCCAGAGAAGTTTTTAATATTTTGCTGCTGCGTTTTTCATACAATTTTATTTTTTCCATTTAATTTCGTATAAGAAATTCCTCTGCACTGCTGAAGCTGATCTGCCATAGGCTCTCAGGGTTGACATTCTTGCCAGCACCACTTAGAGCGTTTGACTTCTCCTTCAATCAATCAATCTGTGTGAGTGATTTCTCCTTCCACCTGCTTCAGACCTCTTCTTAGCACCAATCCTTCCCCTTCTGTCACTAATTCAGTCTCCACACCTGTAATCCCAAAGCTGAGGCTGGAAACTGATGGCTCCCTCATGAGACACTGAGCACAGATAAAGGAACGGTCCCATACTCACTCGTGTCATATTTAGTACAAACACTCTCAGATACAAATCTTGTTCTCCCACTTTGACTTTTAGGTGCTGATTTTTATGTTCTTTTCTGCTACTTAGACAAATTTCTCCTGTCTCAGACCTTGTGATGACAGGCAGCTGAAAAGGCTGTCTCACAAAAGTTCTTTAATTTAGCTTTCAATGAAGGTAGAATATAATAATTTATTATGAGCGCCTTTTGCATGGGCTTGCTCAAATATTTATAAACTCATTTAAATAATTAATACAGGAGTTTTAATAAACTGTTTATATTCACAAAAGGAGTGTAATTTGCAGAAAGGACAGTTCAGGTGCTAGGAAACACGGGTAGACCACATGAATTAAAAATAATGGCTTGCATCAAAAGTTTATATGACCTTTTTACAAGTTGTCTAAGGTTGCATTCCTGGGGTGAAAAAATGCTTCTATTGATCTGGATAAGCTGTGCACTACACAGGCTATTTTGGGGAGGAAAAAGAACAAATTTCTATTAACTTGGGGATTTTCAAGATCAAAGCTTATCCAAAGAAACAAAATATATTATGTTAAGTATGTCAGCATAAGTCTCCTTCTCCTTCCCCCCATCTTTTTTTTTTTTTTTAAATTGTTGCTACACTACTTTCAGGAAAGAGAAACAAATTTTTTATCCATTGGAACATGCTTGCATTTATCAGGCCATTATTTAATCAAGCATAAGCTATCTAAACCAGCCTGTGATCATCCTAATATGGATAATAACAATAAAATCCTATTAACAAAAGCAATTACCTCACAGGAATGCAGCCAGTTAGAGTTTTCCCAGCCTGCCTGGGCATCACTGATTTCCTCTCTCCACCTCTGGAGCTGAGTTGAGCGCACAGCTCCTGTAGGATGTCAGATTCCAGTCACTGAGTGTTGAGGAGGAGAAACCCTCTCTCCATCTGTTTTCTCCCTAGAGACTCTTCCATTGGGATGTGGGTGTTCAGCTCGTGCTGAGCTGAGCAGGTATCCTGGCATGGCAGGGCTGCAGGGAAAAACTTCCCTGCCTTCTCTTCCTGAGAAACCAGCCTGGACCTGTCTCTCAATATGTGCATGGGAAAGGCTGCCTTTCATCCTGGTATAATTTATCCTCTTCAAGGTCACCTTTAAACTCTGCGTGAAGTAGCTGGACGCAGCTCTTTCTGAAGCAGCTCCTCCCATTCTGGCTTTCCCTTATTCCAGCTGCCATCCCTTTGAGATACCAACTACTCTCACTGCTCCAGGCAGCACCAACTCAAAGTCGCACGAACACAAACTTTCCACACAGAAATAGAAGGAGCAAAGGAGGCAGAATTTTCCCCCCCCTCTTCTTTTTCCCCTCACCTCATCTATGTAAGCACTAAAACCCCCCGCACCATCACATTTAGAAAGGCAATCACAGCTATTTCAAACACCAAACAAACCCAAGCTTATCTGTAACTTCTTCTGCTATCTTAAAACTCAGGGGTGCTATGTTCTGCAAACACCTCCTCTTTGCATAAAGCACCAGCAATCTCCAGCTTCAGCCCTGGAGAGAGCACTGGCAACTAAACCAAGGTGGAAATAGCAGGGAAGGAGAGCAAAGTATGCAAATTTCACTGGGCACACTGTAATTACTAATTCATAGCAGAACTGATCACAGTATTTCACGCTTATCCCATGTAATTCAGTCACAGCAGTATCCATTTTACTATTAATTTTAATAGAATAATTACCTTTATAAAGAAGAAAGGAACTACTGTTAGAGGGTCAGATCCTCAGGTGGGGAAGATATGGTGATTTATACTAGCTTGATGAATTCTGTAATCTTCCTTTTCCCTTCCTTTGAATGGAATTCAGTAATTGACTAGTTGCCAGACTTACTGAGATAATCTATGCTAAATGAAGCAAAATAAGAAGAAATGGGGAAGCAAAGAGGTGCAAACACTTAATGGTAAAATTTCCATGTCTGCATTAGAATGTTTCTGTGTGTGCCTGCCTGGCAGACACACAGACACAGACACACACACATGCCTGAGCAGCCAGTTCCCAGCTCATTCCCAACCCTGTCTGGCAGCAGAAACAGTTCCCATAGTGACACACGGTGCTGAATTTATAATGCTTTGTGTCCAGATTCTGCTCTGCAAAATGGCAAAGAGGTTGGGATTCCAAGAACATCCTGTTTGGATATTAGCAGACAGAAGTGTTTAGAATATGAGCTGTATTAAAGACCTACAAAAAAATGAGCAGACAGCTATATTATTATCTCAAGAGCCCGGAGAGATATGTAAATCACTTAAAAATTTTGCTCTTGGTCACCAGAAAGTTTTGATAGAAATGTTTCATACCTGCAGCTGCCATAGTTCATGTATTTTTCAGAATAAACTTAGATCTCAACCCCCTGACACTTGCTGCCCTCATAGAAAATCTGTTTTTCCTCCTGTTTTTCCTGACATTTTTGTTTCCTTTTCCTTTTTCTTCATTCTCCTAGCTCATAGGAGCAGATCTGCCTTTTGTCTGGAATGGTGTGTCAGAGAGGAGGCAGAAGAAGTTAGAATTTGCCACCAGGAGCTGCTGGGCAGCTTCTGCATCTGCCTCTGGCCATTAAGCATCTTCAGCTGCTGTAATTTGGATACTTGAAGGTGCTGCATTATATTATAATGAATTTCTTTGTGAATTACTATGGAGATTAATTGAATTTATGGCTCCATCCTGGAGTATTGCCCTCTTGTTGTAATTAAGAAAATGCATTGCTTGAAACAGAAGTTAAAATACACGTCAATTTTGGCAGTCAGCAGTGCTGTCATTGAAGTTTTTTACCTCCCAAAAAATAAAAAAGAAATTTCAAGATAATTGTTTCCTTTCTCTCTGCTAGGGATTTAAATTCAAGTATTTTATTTCAGGGTTCTGTTTAAATTGAAACTACTGCAGCATTATATGCAAAGAGAAACCAATCTCAGAGGGGGAAAAAAGAAGAACCAAATATAGATTAAAAAGCTGCCTCTCCAAAGGTTTTGAAATATGAGAAGCCTGGCTCTGCATGTAAGATTAATGACAGCTACGTGTGTGATGAATAGTTCAGCTCAAATCAGGGGAAAGTTTTGCCCTAAGTATCTGCTGCTCCAAATGTTGAAACCCTGATACCGCCCAACCCTGCAGCAGGAGAACTCCACATCCTGATTGTCCTGCTCTGCACAGGCAAGTGAACAACAGAGAGAAATAATACCTATGCTTATAACCAACCCACATCACCTTATGACAAAAACATAATTTCTCTCCCTGGATATCTCTTTTTCATTATTTTTATATGTGGTAATACATCAGCTTTGTTGTCTTCCTATTAAGAAACGCAGACACGGCACCGGTGGCAGAGGCTTTGCTCACATTGTGGCTCATGAATAGAGCTATTCTTGTGCTTCAAATTGTAACTATTTTTCTAAAGAATGGACAAAATGAATATTCAGTTACTGTGCATTCAGGGCTTCAATTTGTGGCCAGGGAGCATTCAAGGCTTCAATTCTGTGTTGGGAGCTCATGGGGAGACCTCCCAGCTCTGCCCTGCAGGGAGAAGCAGCCCTGGCCAGAGAAATGCAGAAGGGCTTCTGCAAGGAAGAGTCTTTAGCGACTGATGTGCTTCAAGATTTTGTATTTTAATATCAATGAATAATTCAAACACTATCAGATTCTTTCTATTAAAAAGCAGATGGAAATAGTCAAATTAGGACAGCTTTTGACCTCCAAAGGCTTCTGTAGTAATGAGGAGGCTCATGCAGCAGTCAGGTTGATGTTCATCACACCAGAGCAGTACCCTGTGCCTTTTCAACACTTCTACTGCAAGGATCTCAAAGCACTTTTCAGGCCCTACCTTGACATTGTAAAATCCTGCCAAGGTAGAAGGGAAAGCATATTCTTGTCCTTGCATCACTGTGGATTGTACAAGCTGCTCTGCAGGACATGGGGGAAAATGGTAAAAATATCCCTGATCCTTCAGTGAAAATATTGGGTTGTATTTGTGTTCTCTGTCAGAGAGAGAAGCAGAGGGAATCCTTTCCATTTTCCTTGAGCAACAGAATAGAAAGGAGCTCATGAGTTCCTTAAGAATGGCCATAAAATTTTATCTCACTAAATAAGAATAATATTAAAAAAAAAATCTGACCCCAGAGAAATCTCTTGATGTACACATGTACATTTCTTACTACTGTTTGGGAGGAAATTCTTCAAAAGCTAACAAGTTATGCAAATTTATTTGTTACACTCATTGTGTGTGGTCTTCATTTCAAGTGGATTAAATATAAGAAAATGAATTGTATAGATAATGCTTTTTTGTTTTAAATTGTAATTTTTAATTTAGAAACCCATCGAGGGCAAGTTGTTTAGGTGCTCAAACGTAGAATTTAGGTAACTCACTGGAAGCCCTCAGTCTCTGAAAGGGAGTTCTAGATTATCATTTTGTACTAAGGGGAGAGAGGGAGGAGCAGACTGTGTTTGCAGCTGCAGCAGTGCAACTGAGGTGTGTTTGTGTTCTTCAGCAGCCTGCAGCACCCACCAAAGCATCACTCATCGGGGTGCCAAATGGCTCCACTTGATGTGGACCTGAAAAAATGTCACAGGATGGGAAAGAAAAACATCTAGACACAGCTGTGAAATAGATTACACACCAATATGTATCTAGATCTACGTGTCTAATCCTGTTTTCTTTTTTCCAGGGCGCTGAAAGAGATGGGAAAGAGGGACACACCTTTGCAGCATCTTCCCCCCATGCAGAGATGCTGGGAGATATCACAATGAAGCCAAATCCCAGCAGCGTTTCAGCAAGAGCCTGCTAAACTCTGGTGAAGCAAAAGGGAGTCAGATCAGCACAAAGACAATAGAACTGTGTATTTAATATCCCTAAGGGGTTGCCTGGGACTGGTCTCTCAGAGAGCACACTGCATTACATTTGTGTTCTGCAAGGGGACAGTAACAAATGGAATTATCAGAAAGGGCCAGGGATACCTCCTCTGTCATTTTGAAGAAAACTAGAATTGTGAGAAGTCAGCCACACTGTATGCAAAAAAGGGTCTAAATGTACTGGAATAAGATTGAAGAGTTGACATTTAAATTGCAAGGCTGACATTTTTATTCATTTTTACATGCATGCTCTCATGGCTCTGTGGGTAGATGGAGGCTAGGAATGAGGAGGTGATACCATCACCTCCTGATGATAGCTTGCAAAAAAAAAAAGAGAAATTGTTATTTATGGCAGTGCAGAACATATAATGCACTTGCTTGCCATTCAGGACAAAAATGTGGAAGTGTTGTTTTGCTGAAACTCTTGGAAAATATGTGCAAATAGATGGCAAGGTTTCACACATATTTCCAGTGATGCCATATAAAGTCCTTTCCCTTGTCAACCTGTTAAACAGTTTTCCTGCAGCCATCATTTGTTAATTCTGCTGGCCATGAGACTAATGGCAAAGCTTCTTCCAGAAACTGAAGCTTCCCTTCAGCTCCCCCTCAGCAGAGTCCAAAGGTCTTACACCTGCCAGTACCAATGTTTTGAGAAACTCCAAAGTGCCACAAAAACACTCTTTAGACTGAACAACAAGACAGAGTTGAAAACAGTTTATGCATAAGAATCAATGCACTCGGTTTGAACAGTTATGCAAAGAAAATATTATTGCTTGGAATCCCCAAAACTACCTTGCAAAACCTCTGAAGAGCTGGACCTCTTTGGAAAGATACTTTTTTTTCTCCTTTCTTTTGGGTTTTGTGGTGTTGTTGTTGTTGCTGTTGTTGTTGTTGTGTGGAGGTTTTGGATCATAAATTGAAAAAATTTCTTAGTACTGCAAAGAGCATGCACAAAAAAATCCTACTTTCCAAAATGTCTTGTCTGACTGTTTCTCAGGAAAGCAAGTGGTGAGCAGTGGATAAGTTTCTGGGCATAAAAATGGTGCAAATACACTTCTGGATTTAGGGATCAGCAGAAAACCTCACAGCTCCAATCCTGATCCTTTTACAAACACAGCAGAGAATAGAGAGAGCAGCAACAATTGCAGTGCCCATCCTAACCATGATGTGAATTGTGTATTCCACAGGCAGACTTCTGTTGAGGCTAAGCTGTAAAACCTCCAGCACTTCTCAAAAAACAAAAACTCACTGCCTTGATTGAACTGGAAGGTGATGACTGCAAATATGCTTTGCAAATGTGCATGACAAATAAGGGTAGAATTGAACATTAAATCCACCAGCATTTCATAACCCAGGACTTCTTTCCAACCAGAAATGCAATCTGTTAGCTCGCTAATTTTGATCCTGTCTTTTTCCATCTTCTTTGTTTTAGTGGTGAGTAGATCTGATTGAGAATTAGTTTGCTCCATTTAATCCTAATTCATGTGTGTCTCTGACACTTCCTACCTTGTCTGCCTCTCCTGCTGTGGGAACCTAAAATGCAATAATCTATGGTTCACAAAGTTTTTATGGTGACAGCAAGTCAGAGAAGGAGCTTAAACTGCACCAAACTGTCCTTGTAATCAACCTTAACATAAATGTTGTCTTATTATGCACCTCTCTTCTCCAGCAGGGCAGAGTTGTTCCTGCAGAGATTTCCATGGCTGTGGGCAGCAGTCTTTCCAGCCTACCATGTGTGTTAGCTTTCATCTGTACCAGCAGATCATGGAAGAAGAAAGACAGATAATGTGTTAGTCTGGAAGCAATGCACGAGGGATATCACAGACAGATTAATCTGGCGCCTCAAAGACAGCATAATTCATTTGGATGAAAAGGGGATTCTCCTTAGTGGGACAGAGAAAAATCTCCTTTTATCTTTTTCTTGGCAGAAGAGTGAAACACGAGAAGATCTTCATGGGAAATGGGAATGCCATTATAGCTGCTGACACCCTCCTGGCCAGGGGCACTCAATTAGCTCCAAATCCAATTTCCTGTTTGGCCATTGGCTTCCATGGGCACCTGGGCTTTGTGCTTCAGTCCCCTAAATGTACAATAGGCACAACACCACCTCTTCTGTCTCCTCCCAGTATGAAGGCCAGTGATGTGATGGACACCAGTGGAACAGCCAAAACAGGAGAATTTCAGCCTCTCTCAAGAGCTGGGACTGTGAACCTTCCACAAATCTTGCTGGTCTGTACACAAACAAGTCTTCCCCCTGCAAAGGTTAAATGGTCACAGGACATCACTGCAGGTGCTACAGCTTCAGCACTGTCAAACTCTGCCCTCCAGCCTTCCCTTGGAAAATATATTATTGTAAGCATGGGTAATTTCTTGTAACTGTCAAGAGGCTTTATTTTTGCCTTCTCCACTGTGATGAATTCCCTGTTAACCAAAATAATGTGACAAGGAATAATTGTCAAAGAGGTAAATCCATACTCAGTTCTTTTGATGATTTAGCAGTTTTTGAATTTGCACAGGCAGCAAGCAGTGTTTTTTTTAATATATAGGACTTTAATAAAAACAAATATGCTCCCAGTAAAGTACCTGTTATACACATTTTATAATGGAAAGAGTTGTGGACAGACGTAGGTCAAGATTTCAGAGCAAGGATCACTCATTGTCACCCTATTTCGGGGTGGGTAACTTGCCACTCCCTGAAGATACTTGGTTTTCAGATTGAGTATAGGTCAACCCTCTTAGAAAATGAGACTTCTATGAAGGTCTGTTCATTTGGTGCATCATTATGCTCCACTTCATAAAACCTCAAGTAGACTCTTCTCAACTCTAACTGCTATTTCTGCTGTGAAGATGAGCAAAAGGGGCTATACTCATTTTTCATCAGGAATCTGCATCAACACTCCTGGAAAACTCCCATTAGCTTGAATGTGAATTGCCTCGTGCCAATATATAGTTATAAATATGGAGCAGCACTGCTGGCACAGAACTGACACCGTTGTAAAATATTGAGGTATGATTGCCTTGGCCTGTTTTATTCTGCTTGCTGCTTCAGTAATACAGTTTCCAAGGCCCACCAAAATTTGCAGTAATTCCCTAATTTGCATCAGATGTCTATCCTCCATTCAATGGCTGTTTAATGTCCCTGTAATTCCACAGGGCAGTGACACAGGGCACACAGCTTTGGCAAGGGGCCACCTGAAGCATGGCATTCCCTTTGCAGCATTTTATTAGCAAAATACCAGGTAATGGAAAGAGTGCTCAAAGAGGTGTAAAAATAATCATAGCACTGAGATATTGATTTATAAGGGACTAGGTTTAGATTACAGCAGGATAAGCAATACTGAAATTCAACAGCGAGTTAAAAAAGGTTTCTAAAATAATACTATAGAGGGAAATGTGAGACAGAGGGAGTGAGAAACTGAGGCTGGAGAGGAGAACAAAATGTATCATCAGCACAGGGAGTCCAGCAAGACAGTGCAACACTTCATCTTGACACCAGCCTTTGGCAAAGGCAATTGTTTACATTGGTGTTTTTCAGGCAGGAAAATAAGAGAAATGAGCAACTTGCCCAAACAAGCTGGGAAAAGAACCAAGAAGAAGAGCCAAGACCAAGGCTATGGTCTTCATTTCTGCTGGCTGTGGCACAGCGTTTCCCTGGAAAAGGAAATTCTATTGAGAGGTACTGGGCTGAGAACCCTCCCCTGGAAACACTCAGGGTGTGCATACCTGGAGATGGGAATAGAGACTGGAGAGATCCTCCAGGGAAACAAAGACCAAAGGGGCAGTAAAGCCAAAACAGAATGTGTCACTAAATCATATTTCTTTCTCGGAGGGATGAAGATTAATCAAGACAGAACTAAAAGTGAGTCTTTGATGAAATGTTTAAGTGGCCACACTTGAATTACAAATTATTTGCATCAACTAGAAGATGAAACATTAGTTTTCCATTATGCTGCAGGAAATAGCAGCTTGCTAAATAACTCTTTTAACTTTCCTCTGGCACCTATTGATTATATCCCGTAGAAATTAAGAGTAGAAGGCAATTAAGTTCAAAATTTAATGGTGTTCTGCTCCTGTTAATTTACTGCCTGACCTGATCAATACATTACACTGGATAACAATCTATTCCAGTGAGGCTTGGTTTCTCCAATGTCCCTTCCACTAAAATTACAGTAATGACAAACAACTAAATTTTCAGCAAATAAACTCCACCCCCCCAGAAAAACCCCCATAGAAATAATTAAAAAATGGATTATTCACTGTAGTGGTGAAAACAACAGCTTAAAACTAAATTGACTTTTACAGCACAGACCTTGGACTTTGTCAAAATATTAGATAAGCTACAAACTCAGCCAACAGAACCCTCCGGAAATTGAAATCTCAAGCAAGTTTTAAACATCTCATACACACAGCAGTACAAAAAACACCCCCTTAACTTAGAAGGCAAAATTGAAGTGGGAAATTAAAGATCAATGGTAGTGAAAGCAACAATATTGTGCTGTTGTTGTTCTTTTTTCGACATAATAGTTTAGGTCTCCAGGTGAATACACACAGCACAGACTTTATGTATAACCAGCTCCATCAAAACCTACAAGCACAGAGTTAATTTGCATTAGGTTGCAGGGTTTTTTGGTCCTCCCTCCAAAACCTTGTAAGCACTTTTTAAATAACTCAACTGTTTCCTGAAGGAAACAAGGACGTGGTGACATTTCTCACCTCCTCTGTTCTCAAAGGTTGCACGTGCTGGGTCCTTCAGTGCCCCACAACCTTGGGTGGTCTTGGAGACCACAGAGATGCTCCTGCAATCCTCTCCTGCATCCTTGGGGAGGACAATCCAGGTGCACATGGACAATCCAGCAGCCCAGCACGTGTCCAGTGATGGAGCATTTCTCAGGAGAGTCATTCCTACCAGGGAATCACCATGGGCCTGACTCTCCCCCTTGGTGTCTGAGTGCTCACGCTCCTGCCTGTACAACTGGCTGAATTGCATCACCTTTTTTGGCAAAATTCAATGTGTCAGCATAAAGTCAAAGCAAAATATGATGCGGTTTTCTGAAAATATCCTCTTTGCTGATCAGCTGCATCCCTACTGGCATTCACTGTGTAGCCAGCACACCATTAATCACTATGAAACATTTTCATTTATTTTGACATCGAAGAGAAATTGGAAGGAAGGGTATTTTTGGATGGGAATGAAAAGCAGGCTGTAGGAATATCTCCTTTTACCTTAGGGTTTACCCCAGACTGACTGTCAACCATGACCCTGTGGAACTGCCCCCATCCTCTGTTCTTATCCTTCAGAGGTACAGTAACACTGATCTGAACATTGCACATCTTTAATCAATTTATTGTACATTCTTTCAGGTTGCAAAAACAAGAAAACAAATCCAAATATTTGAGGTTATTTACTGCATCCAGTATTACCTATACAGCAAGTCTGCTGACACTCTGCAGTGTGGCTTCTCTTCACTCCTGTCATGTCGACAGCCCAATTTTTCTTTTCACTAGGTGAAGCCTGTGTTCCTGCCCTTGCTGGATGCCTGCCTTGTTTCACAGCATAAGATAGTAGATTGTATTTTTTTGTTAGATCTCAGAGTGCAAATATAGCCCCCTTGGTCTCTGCAAAACTCCTGGGAAGAACCTCTCAACATCTATGGTATTGTTTTCCTAGTGAAAAAACCCCAAACCAAAAAAATACAGTAATAATTCCAGGCACCTGTCATTTTTAGCTGAAAAATTATATAGGAAGCAGCAGCATCTACATTCTTTGACATATTGTAGCATGCCATGAAGTGAGCAAATACAGGGGTAGACATAACCAAAATATGTTGTACAAGCAGGACACTACACCAACATGGCTGATTTGTATTCTACAGAAAGCTACACGGACCAAGACCTAATATTTCAGGACAAGCTGGCAGAACAAGTGCATGATCCATACCCTGAGCACAGGGATACTGCAGTAAGCCTTGCCCATAATTCTGCCCAAAACCTGTGGACTCAGCAGAGCCAGGAAGGGCTCTGGCTGGCCCTTCTGATCTGCCAGCACTGCTGATGTCCCTGGCTACACATTTCCTCTGGGTCTCTCACTACTAGACACTCATATTTAGGAAGGGAAAGTAAAAAAGTAAGAACACCAGAACAAAAAATGTAACAGAATTTGGCAAAATAATATTAATACTTCCTAAAATGGCACAGGTTCCCAGCAAAAGCACAGAGCTGCACTCACAGTGGTGGTGAAGATGCAGCTCATTAAGATGCAGGTGATCCTTACTGGGTTTCTCTACTAATGATGCTATATTGAAATTGAAAGAGCACATTTATCACTTTGCATTTTTAGCAGCATTTAGTAATAGAGACCAGTGCATTATATTTGCTTCTTATCTCATACTATGTAAAGCAGAGCTTAGCAAATGCTTCACAGTTAGAAATTTATTTGATTTAGGATTGTATTTTGTGTCCATGAGCAATCTGCTAGTTGAGTGTGGTGATTACACTTTGGTTATTTTAGAACTATTTGGTGAAAAAAAAAGTGAAATGGGGGATAGTTTGCTCTCCAGATACTGCAGTAACATTTCAGTCATGCACCACTGAGCGTTTATTGGCTGGGTTGAAACCCTCCAGTCTAAACCAGCAAATTTATTCCTGGAGCACTGCTTCCTCACAGGTCACCACCTGTATGGATTAGACCTGAGACCTGGAGGTTGTTTATAGAAATTAATTTATATGGCTGTTTCTATTAGTTTAATAGTAATCCAATAATAAACTATTCTAATCCTATTTCTCTTTTAAAATGCCAGACGATTTTTCTTTGCAAACATAGACAGGAAAGGAAAAGGACCCGAAAAAACCCAACTAATTAAAGAATGTTAAACCAGCAGGGCAAAGTTCCTTACAAGGTTTAATTTATAAAAGTATTCACAGACATTTTTTTTGCTACACCAAATATACTTATTTTAACAGTTAGCCTGCAATATTTTTGGCAATTCTGCCCCAGACTTCAACATTCAACAGTCAGAGCAGCATTTTCACACCGCCTCTGCTGACCTTTATGGGACTGGGCTGCCTTTCTCTGTGATGACCAGGAAAAAGCCAGGCTCAGTGCAGGCTGCTCCTGGGAGAGGGGAAGGGCAGCCTGGCAATTCCCCTCGGGACTGCCCGGGCTCTGCTCAGCCGAAACAGCCCAAGGCTGCCAAAACAGCCCGGAGGAGCTGAGCCCATCAGAGCTGGGCTGGGCTCAGCCTCAGCACACTCGGTTTGGAACACAGTGCAGAGCAGTGGGAAGCTGCCAACACTAACTTCCTAAAGGTTAATACTTACAACTACATTTTGGCTGATATTTCCAAAGCTGCCTAGAGGGAATGGATGCCCAATGCCCATTAATTTTAATAGGAGCTGGGCAGGCACAGTGCTTATGAGGGTAGGACTATTTCAGCCTATTACTGGTGGTGACATAAGGTTTGATATTGCAGGAGCCTGATTACCTGCTGGGAGCACTGAAGCTAATGCAGCTCCTATATTTTGGCTTGAAAATTGAATATGCAAAATGCATGAAGAGTGTGGCTATGCTTACCATAAATAATGAGTTTAAAATGAAAGTGGTTCAGATGGAAAGGATCTAAGCCAAAGCTAGCTACAAATGAGTGTCCCTGATGATTTGAGAAATACACTGATAGGATTCAGCACACACTTGTAGGAGGTTTCACTGAAGACCTGTGAATAAGGGTTGTTACATTCAGAGCTTAAGCTTCTAACCTGGTTTGTCAATTTATTCCTTCTATTAGGTAGTTGTATCAGCTTTCAAAAGGTGCCATGAAACAGCAAAACACAGACCTGGGTGATTAGCATTTAGGTTTGAATTTTAGGAATTTCAAAACCTCCCCCATTCATTTTATTAATCCAACCTGGCTACACAAAACACATTTAGACCATGTCTATTGTAATGACACATCCTTTCTGATCACAGTTTCCATCCAGCCATGTGTTAATGAGCAGCTCAGCTGGGAAACCTGCAAACTCAAATGGATTCATTTTGCTAGAATCCCCACTTTTGGGCACAAAGGGTCATTGGTAGAGTACAAGCCAGGTGGAAAAACTATAATTTACTTAATTTGTGTTTGAAAATGCTGTGGGGTCTTTTTCTGCAATGATCACACAGATTTTACAAGGGCTATTTCAGAGGAGTAGTAGAAAAGGATTCTGCAATGCCGCCTCATTATTGCTCATCCAGGGAAGTCCAGGACTGCCATCTCTGACAAACAGAATAGATTAAAAATATCTAAGTCAATATTTACAATGGAGAATTAATTGGTTCCACTGATAAAGCTGATTTATCAGCAGGTTATTGCAAATAAATGAATTTAAAAAAGATACCAATGTTGGTCAACCAAACAATAAAAAATGATTGTATCAAATAAAGCCAAACTGTAACTAAAGATTTCAAGAGGGTTTTTTTTTGGTCTCTAACATGAAAATGAATTTTATGAGTCTGCTGTACAGCATTTTGTCTTGGTTTTTGTGTCTGTGATCCACCCATTGCTCACCAGTATGCTGCAGTATTATTTGATCAAATAATACCAATTACTTTGCATTTTGCGGGTGAGACAAAAGACACTGGAAGTCTTCAAAACCAGCTGTCATCCCTGGTGGGAAGCTGTTGCCAATCCTCTCTTAGAGTTAGTAGTACTCTTCTAATTTCCAAGCTACATTTAATGATGGGGAGTTTATATCAATTAAACCCCCACTGTTTTCTTAGCCTTTCTCCATCCCTAGTCTGACAGCAGATTCCTGCTCTGACAGATTACTGCTCCTCCATCCCTTGCTCTGCTGCCCTACAACTCTTCTCTCTCAACAGAGGCTGCCAGCTCTCCTGAGCAGCCAAAGCCTCTCTCCACTGCTGGCCCCATGAGTTAATTCACATCCATGCAGGAAAAGGAGCAGTCCCAGTGCTAGAGGGGAACACTTCACTTCTCCAGCTCTGCCACAAGCACCTCACCTGATTCTCTGCCTGACCTTCAGATGAACCAAATTCACCAGACAAACAAGGATATGAGTAGCACCAGTGCAGTGATGAGGCTGGGCCTCTGCTACTGAGATGAATCCCAGAAGAAACACAACCTGTCCAAAACAATTCAGGTTTTCTCCTCTGCTGCTCTGCCCCTGTGCCCTGTGGTGGAAAGCAATGGTCACTGTCTGTCCCCAACCCTGCCCAGAGCAAGGGGTACCTGTGTCCTTGGACAACTAATGTTCACTGCACTAATGAACCTGGGTTTTTATTTATAACAGGGACTACAGGTGCTCTTGCTTTAAAAAGTGTTCATCCAGTTGGCAATTTTCAAAAGCAGGGAAGGAAACTTCTAAAGGAAATAGAGTTCATTTGTTATTTGCATAACTATATTACACAGAACCATATTTGATGGTATTTCGTAGAGGGTTCTGGAGGAAAAGGAGAGGGCATTTTGTAATAAGAAAACCAATAGAGAGAGATGTTTTCTACTCTCATTTGAGTTAATGGGAGATTTGCCTTTGTCCTCAGTTAAGACAGTGTCATTTGCTTCTCCATTTCATTTCTGAGTGATGGCTTGTGCTGATGTTTCACCTTGCTGTTCCTGAGTTCTGGGCACATTTGGAAGATAAAAAAAAATGTACTGACCATGCACATGCATCTTGAAAACTCTGCTGTATGGTTGCTGCCTAATAATTGTAATCAAAAGGAAATTATTGCACAAACCCACATATTAAAAGCAATCCATCTGCCTACAGAACAGTTTTAATGTACTAATGACATAGGGCACGATGCTTAAATTGTGGAGCACAGCTCCTTTCCCCACCACTGTCTTTGGCATGATGGTTTCAAAAGGGAGAGGCAGCACTTTTCAAATAATATTAAAATTTGCCATCCTCCATCTTGCTTAACCTTGAGCTGTTATTGTAACAAAGTGAATGGTCTATGAAAGCAGCTCTCAAAGAGGAATAATGCTTTCTTTGATATACAGGTTTAGTAAACTGCCTTTTGACACCTATATATGGAGACCTGTTCCACACTCTGAAGGCTATTTACATGCTGAATAGCACACTTCCTCAGCAAAAAGTCTAAGATTTGATAGAAATTCCTTGCTTGCAATGTCCTTCCTTGATTCTTAAACTTAAGACAATCCTGCAATATTAATGCATAAAAATCTCCCAAAGCACACTATAGACTGACAAACTGCTGAGGGGCTTGGGTCCTACAGTGACCTGGTTGTATTCTGACAGGAGGAACCCTAAATGTGTCTGTGGTCAATTGTATGGATAATTGATCCTCTGAAATAAATTAAACACTTGTTGCCTTGCCTGCTTCTACTTGCAGTTGCCAGATTAATTCACACAGTTCAACACAACAGACACTCTCAGTGCAAAATTAGTGACTCCTATTTGAACTCTCTTCATCAGTGAAAGGATAAATGATGTTTTTGCTTCCTTCAAAGATTTGGTCACTGCCTCTTTAAAATTTCAGTGTGTAATAGCTTCAGGTTCTCATTTATTAATTTAAAGAGAGCTCACTGTGGAGGAGCATTTTTCATTCTTTCTTAATCATCCGCTTCTTTTGTGTTCAAACCCTAATCCTACAAACCATATTCAAGCCTTGTGAACTAGCTCCATGTTTAGAGATGGAAGGTAGCTTTGAAAGAAAAGAAAAAAAGGCTTCCTGCTCTGCAATATTCCACTCACGTATTTTCTATAGTGTATTAGAGACACCTGTAGGCACACAACATTTCACAGCGCACCAAAACCACAGTATCTGATGCAGAAAAGATGTGTGGTGTAAGCTTATGCAGAATTAGCCACTTAATAATATGGTCTTCCCTGGCAGAGATGAACTATCATCAGAATTCCTGCCAGGATTTGGTGTGAGAGAATACAGCACAGATGCTAACCCGACCCTAATGTTTCCCTAAGCTCCCCTTGGCCATGGATTAGCTGGACACTGGTCCCACACATTCCCTGAGGACTGTGAGCAAGGATTAATAACCAGTCACCATCCTGTTCACTTTCCTAAACTCTACAAACTGTGCCCTCATTTGGCACAAACTAGCAAGTCTCTCAGAGTTTCAAGAGCCACTTTACACCAGCTGAAAATCTGGGTGTCAAGCCACCTTCTGAGAGCATTTGGGATGCTGCACCTGGGCTGTGCATGTGTGCTTTGCCACACAAGGAAAAGATGATCCCAGTGCTCGTTTAAAGGCAAGGTGTAAAGGTTTAACCCTCTTGCTCCTAAGAGACCACATGTCATCCATCAGTTGGGTCATGTCTACACACAGATGCAGTAAATGGTAGCAAATCTCTTTCTCCTGCTGCCATGCAGGGCAGACACACACCAGACTGTACCTTCCTGATGTTTGGAAATCTCTCCCTCAGCATTTCTGGGTGAATGATTGTTGTGAGAAGCCTTCCTTAGCGTTGCTGTAGCTGTTTTTGCCCCTAGATCTACCATCTGTGTATTTGCACATGGGTCACAGGGGGCTGAGTCTCCTGTTCTGGGCTCACCAGAGCAGATCTGTATCTGCCAAGCAGTGAAACCTCTCGTCCTGGTTTTCTCTGTGCTCTCCAGGCAGCCTGACCAGTCCTTAACACGAACCCTTGATCCTGCCTGTGGCTTCATCCCTGCAAGGGAATTTTCTCCAGGCTCTCTTTTCCCTTCCAGCTCATACTTCTTTTTCCCTCTAGTGCCTGGCACACTGGTGTGGAAGGCTGCCCCCCCTGCAGCTGCCAGTGCTGTGATTAACACTTAATGCTACCTATCAGAGGAGAAATCTCCTACTGTTTTTCCATTTAGCCTCTAGTGGGTTTATTGCAAGTATTTGAGCAAAAGGTTACTTTCCTCTGTATGGAGGTGAAGTAATTATATGTTCCTGTGTGTCTTCACACTGCTCCAGAGCCATGCCATTCCCTAATTTCACCATAGGGATGCTGTTTGTGCACCTCGGTTGGCTGTGAGGGTTCTGCTCCCTCTGTGTCAGCACTGAAATCTGCCAGCTGGAGCCTGGAAAGCGACCACCCCTCACACAGGTGGAGATAGTGCCACGACTTATGGCTTTTTTTGTCCCTCTTAATTAGAAAAAGAAAATGTTTTTCCTGTGGAAATTGGGATTTAAGTGAGCTCTCTGCACTTCATCAGAGGTGGATTAGTCAGCTGTTGTATGAGCTTGATATTAAAAAGGATGGTTGCTTTTCTATGCAGGAAACCTCCATGTCACTGGAAAAAGAAAGAAATGTAAAACATAGGTGGGGAGACAAATCATAGCTGTGATGAAGAGGTACTCACACAAACCCACAGTCAGCCACTCCCATTAGCTGCACCACGCTCACAGCAGGAAGACAGGACCGTGCGTTCCCCTCTCCCCAGGGCCTGGTGCAGTTTGCATCCAGCAGGAATGGTGCAGCCCTCGCTGGGAGATGGGGGAGCACCTACCTGGGGAGCCCTCACTGCAGGCTGGCTCAGGTGAGCTGCAGGTTTGCTCCTTGAACATCCTGCCTGTGTGCACCTCAATCACAGAAAAACATCCCTGTGTGTCTGAGCAGCTCTGGGTGCTGTAAGGCACCACCCGCAGCAGGGAGTGTGTGCACAGAAATACACACACACACACATATATGTATATATGTATATATATATGCATAATATAGATCCATATAGCCACACAGGGATGTGTTTGCACATCCACTTGCTCAGGGAGGAGCCCAGCCTCTGCTCTCCCCAGGCTGCTCACTGATGGTCTGGGTTCAGGAGATCACGCTGTGCCCTGGCACAAAATCTCACCCAGGGTCAGCACAACCCTCCCCTCTGCTCCCTTCGGCCTTTGCCCTGCAATGGCAAGGAAAACTGCTAATGACAGCTCCTGTGCCTGGGTAAATGAATTAATTACTCTGCATGGCCGCTGCCAGCTTTGCTTTTGCTCCCTCTGAAGTCAGCACCTCTCAGGATCTGGCTGAGGTTTCAGGGTGGCTGCAAGGGCGTTTCAAGAAGACATGACCTGGACAAAACGAGAGCCTAAAATATTTCAGTAAAGTTAGACTTCTCTCCCCACTTCTTCTTTTTTTTTAATGGCACATGTGATATTTTGTGACTTTTTCTGAGCTTACTAAATGGATATCAGTTGGGAAGAGAGACATTTTTTTCCTCCTTACAAATGAAGCCATCTGAATTCACCAAATAAAAATAAATATGAGCTTACTGCTTCATTCCAATGGTGCTGCAGAAGGACAGGGCTATAGATTTTCCCAGGAGTGTGGAATAATTCACCAAGGCTGCTCGTTATTCATATAGACAGTGAATTAATAATATGGGACCCTGAGATCTCTCCTTATCTAGGCCGAAGCACAGCTAGAGGGATGAGGAGCTGACTCCTTGGATTTCAAAAAGCATTTTTCCCCCTTTCTTCAAGAAATAAGAATTGATTGAAAGTATTTTCACAGAGTGGGAAAAAAAAAGGCTTTCTGGTGATACCACCTAAAGTACACATTAGATAAATAGAAAACTATTGGCTTTGTGACTGTGAACTGTTTTCACTTGATGTAAGTGCTGATAGATACGGGATTATCTCTAACAAAGCATTTACTAAGGACCTGACCCAAAGTCAATAGGAGTCTTTCATTTGAGTCTACAAGGCTTGAATCCTGCTTTCACTCCAGGGAGATCCAGGAAGTGTCAGTGCACCCCATGCACATCAGTGCTGTGGGAGGATGCTGAGGCTGAGGACCAGCACGAGGGGCTGAGCTGCACCTCTGTCCTGAAGGAACACTCCTGAATTATGGATGCTTGCTCCACAATCGATATCTTACCCATAATTTAAAAATAGAAATAAATGAACTGATGTCAACAAGGGTGGCTGCACTTACTGTCTGCCTAAGGAGTGACAAACCAGAAGGGATCTTCTTGTTTGTGGATCCTGGGTGAGAGAAAGCAAAGGGCAAACACCAGCAAATGGGATGTGTGCTGTCCTCTCTCTGCTCCAGCTATGGCACATGGGAAAATAAGGATGAGCAGCACCAACCATCCAGCAGCATGACTGGAGGGGTGTGAGGTGCTGGCATTCAAAGTCAGGCTGCTCCCACTGGTCAGTAAGACTCATGTTTGGTTTGGTAGTGCTGCCCTGATGAAGTGTGATGTAAATTCACAGGACCACATGGTGGCTAGTGATCCTCAAACTAACCAAGATAATGTATGCTAGTATTTCATACAATGTGGAATGATCTGAAACTTGAGGTGGTCCAAAATCAATCTGTGAAAAATGAAAATTCTGGCTTGATTTTATTTTTCTGTATCAGTGCATGATTTCTCTTTCCACTGATGCATGACTGGCATAAAACAGGAGAAGAGCAAACCATGGAGACTAAACCACTAATCCTGCTGCCTGACAGTTAATACTTCAAATCCTGTGTTGGAGAAAACATGGAATGGGATCACCTCACATGTCTGCAGAGGCCTTTCATGCAGGTACAATTTAGAGGGAGAGATACTGCTAAGCATTTTAGTTGCACCCTCCTTTTTCCTCGTTGGTTTTCACCAACGTTAAACCCACCTCATGTCCTAAAAGCACTGGCAATATGCACAACCTGCATGAAAGTCCCTTTGTGGCTGATTTCAAAAGCCAGTGCAGGTGCTTTTCTGTTATTCCATACTCTGTGGTCCAAAAAATTTCACAGATAATTATGCAAGAAATATGAAGTTGCCTGTGAAAGAGTTTAAAATAGCCTGGAAGAAGACTGAAGGGAAGGGAACAGAAAAATGAAACACTGAAAATAATGTGCATCTGAGAGCATTGACTGTAACATAGTAAACTCCAGTATAGATGAACAAATTATATATTATTCAGAAGCCTTGAAGAACACACAGACATAACCACCTACTGACTGTACAGGATGGTTCAATACCACTTCAAAGGATATGGTACAAAGCATGATAATCCAAGTATAAAAGTGACAGTATTAAAATTATAAGTATCTTTTTTTTTTTTTATAGTAATGATATAACAAAGGAATAAAACCTCAGCCCACAGGAGAAATTGCAGCACTGTCAGTGATTTCTGCTGAGGCACTGAGAGCCTTCATGAGCCCACTGGAAATTCTGGACATTGCTTTCCCCAGAAAAAGGGATTCCCTCAAACTCCTGTAACACATAATGAAGTAAATCCACCTGGGACTTGCTCTGGAGAGGTATTTGAGCAAATGAAGAAAATAATAATATCCATGACAAAGAACTGAGCAGCCTGATGCCCATGGTATATGCTGTGGCCAAGTCAAACTATAAGGCAAGAAAAATTATAGAGAGGGAAGAGAGCATTTCAAACCATCCTTCACACAAAAAACCTTGAAGTAGTGAAGGGAATAATGAAAGGAAATGTGCAACAGAATAGGTAAAGAAACAGAAACTGGTGTCAGTGTTTCATGGCAAGGTTTGGCTTTTGTTTTGCTCCCACTGTTGCTACTGCATAATTCACTGGTGATGGAGGCAACTTTTAGGACAGTGGCTACTGAATGAGCCACAAGGAATCATTTATGACTTCTGAGGCTGCCATGGCCTGGCATCACTATACTTTATTAAGATGAGACCCCAAAGAAAAAGTTTGCTGGACTTGGCAGGAAGTGATACTTGGGAATACACATCAACTTCATGTCCTTCATAGTACAAATCACCTCAGCCTCAATTTTGGCCCATGCAGGGGGACTGCATGCCAAGCCCTGTGCACTGGGATGGATGGTGTGTTACCCATGATCTCACAACAAAAGGGACAAAAGGACCATTCATCACCTCTGATACTTATTAAAATGTTAAGATGATTCCTACCTATTATTGTATTTTCTAAAAGAGAAAGCACAGACAGCTCTCCACACAGCCCAGTTGTGCCCCAGAGCAATAGCTGGTAGGAGTGGGAGGCAATGCAATCTCTCCTCTGCAACATGAACTCAAACTGTCAAAGCAGCAGCCTTGATGAGGTGTTTTCTGATGAAATTTAGCTGGGAAACACCAAAAGCTTGATCCCAATACCATTAAGTCACAGTTTGGCAGAGCAATACTGGGGTTCAGCCTGTTTTAGACACACTAGTACATAGCCATGGGGTGGAGATGGCTCAAGGTGATAATCAACCAACAGCCAAACTGCTCACAAGGGTCTCCCAATCCTTGTCATCTCTCAGAGTTGATGTCTCTCTTTGGGTGTGAGTATATTGCTGCACCTGAACACTTGTGGATATTTAATTAGGACCCAAGCAAGATTTCTTAGTGACACAATATGGCTTGAAATTATATACATTTACACACTGTAAATAAAATCTAGTGTGAGATTAACTGGTCTTAGTCCTTTCAATATGGGAGATAAAGAAGGTAGAAAGTTGCAGGTGACCTTTAGAAATGTTCTCGTGCACAAAATAAACAGCAAATCCCAAATCTTTGTATGAGTTAAAGCACTGACGTCAATGGGATTCCCATGGGAAGTTTGGGGAGTTTGTCTTAACAAGAACGGAACCAACAAATCGGGAAAAGTTTTGACTTAAACCAGATGAGTATGTCAAAAGCCACAAAGCAAAGTCTGGGATAAAACAAAGGCCAAAGCAAATGTCCCCTGGATTAATTTTTACCAGCAGCATATTGGGCTTTTGAACCGTTCTCCAGCCATCTACAAAAGCAGCTATGGGCTGGCTACAGCAACTCAACTTGAAAGGGGAAGACATTCCTTTGTAGTTCACGTTTGCTGGCTTTGAAGTCACAGTGAGTCTTACCAGTGACTTCAATGGGACTTGCCTTACACTTTCATATTAGCCATTGTTTTATCCTAACTCCTTTCAAAATTCCAGACAATAACATTTCTCTTTATTGTAATCCTGACAGAGCAATTAGGCTCCAGTCCACACCTGCACCCGACTTTTTTCTTAACACAGCACTCTTTGAGCTTCTCTTCTCTGAACAGAGTTATGAGAGCTGAATTAATGGTGTCTCTGCTCTATCTGCTGCCTCTGTATTTCATGACCTGATGAAGAACATGAAATTCTTCAAGGCTTGTATAGCTGATCTTTTGTTACAGCCAGCTGTAGTTTTCACCTACCATTTTATGAGTGTGCTTAGCAGGAAAAGAAAAGCTTCTTTTTATCAGGGTAATTAAGCAATAACAGAATGACAGGATGTGGACTAAAGCATAATCATTCACAGGTGCATTCATAGCATGGTTTTAATCGTAAGTTCAGAAGCTGAATTGCATTCCCAGTGTAACAAGCTATGAAATACTGCTTCATAATTCAAAAATTTGAATGGGTTTTTCAAACAATAAAACATTTTCTTTTTGTATCTTTAATACATAAACCAGATATCCACATGCCAGAAATACCTGCTGAGAAAACACGAGGTTCTCATTCCTTTAAGGCAGCCCCTAATCTCTCACCTTTTTGGTGTCAAATCTGCAAGAATGTTCTTTGTCTGCACAATTCTCCATTCCACAACACCTGCCAATATTCCTGTCTAACTACAACTCTGAGCTACCCTGGACCACTCCCTGCTCCATTCTAATCCCTTGGCAGCCTGGGATTGAGGAAAGGCACCCAGATGAGAACATTTTTCCCAATATTTGCTTTTAGAGCTTCCCACTTTCACTTGCTTGGGGTGAAGCTGAGTGCCAAACACAGACCCACAGACCAAACTTTGGGTGCTTCCAAAACAGGCAGAGACACCACCAACCACGGGGTTCCAGGATGGAAAGAGTGAGGAGAGCCCAGCACAGAGCCTACAGTGCTGCACAAAACCAACCCATGGCTCTCTGAAGCACCTGTGGGTTGGTGCAAACAACAGCACACAAGGTTCACCACAAAGAACAGCGAGGGATTTTTACAAGATACTCCATTCCACAAAGCTGCTGCACTGAGGGATTCTGCAGCACAGAGCAGCTTGTTTGGGAAGGGTAACTGATGGGATTAGTACCACTTACTCTCCATCTTCTTATGTGATTTGTATTTTGCTAAGCACTTCCCAGCCATGACTCTCTCCCTGATTGCTGCATGGTTTCACCTTGCAGTACTGGCAGGGGAGCCCCAGAGAGGAAAACACCCTGTGGAGCTAAACCTCGTATGAAACCCAGACACAAATAACATGGTGCTTTTCCTTCAAGAAAAATAAATTTAAAAAAAAAATCCCCATGACAAGCAACTGCAGCAGTGATTTCAAAAGGCAAAGATTTTTTTTTAAGCTTTCTGTAACGTTTGTTTCAGGACTAGAATACAAGATTCATTTATTTATATTATCTTGCCACTGACTTTCCAAATGACTAATTAAATCAAAATGAATGGCAGTTATCCTTTGAAATATTTATGAATCAAAACTAATGTGGCACTGAAGGAGCCCTGAGAAGTGACTCAAGGGATAATTTTGTCCAGATATTTATCAATAATAAATCTCTTATACTCATCAAAGCATGCATACTGGGCAATATTCTCAGTTTTCAGGTAAATCTTAACAAGACCCATGTGCACCAAAGTAGCGAGGAAGTGGTCTAAAAATGTTTAGGCTTATAGATTTTTCTATTTTGTTAAATGAAGAACATAAGAAAATTACTATGCACAATCTATAGACATACAGCTTTCTACTGGATGGTACACAAACAAAAACATATACACAGGAGGAGCTACTTGCCATCAACACAGGAAGGTCTGTTTCTTGTAGTCCCAGCCACTTTCCCAGGTAGACAGGAGCATTTTACTGTTTGTGATCTTTCCTCAATTCGATTCTTATTACAGCATCTGTGTGCTGCTATAACTTCACACGTTCCTCCTTCTGGCAAAAAAAAAAAAAAAAAAAAAAAAAAAAAGAAAAAGAAAAAAGAGAATATTGACACTCTGATTAGGAAGAGCAGCAGTGGCTAATCAAAGCACCCAGGCGTGCTCCTGTTGTGCCACCTTCTGTACAGGTGGGATTACAATTTTATTTCTATCTTCTTGTGTGCTCCCAAATAAGCCAGCCACTGCTATACTACATTTTTAATAGAAAATGCAGATAAGTTCCCTTGCCTTTCTTATATTAGAAGTTTCTATGACATCCACATAATTTTTGGCCTAAAATAATGTTGTCCATGTCTGGCCCTGAAGAAATGCAGGTAAAATACTACAGAAAATGTGCAACCACTGCTGCCTGGTTTTATGTTTGTAATACTGGAGGCCTCGTCCCCGAATATTTTATCGTACAAGGACAGAGACTAAAGGAATCCATCTAGAAATAAGATTTTTCTCCAAATATTTGATTGTGTGCTAGTACTCAGCCCTTAGGGAATGACAATGAGTATCTCCAGATTACAGGGTGGCCCAACAGCACTTCCCTTTGCTCCCCCACTCACTAAATTGGCAGTTTTAAGGCAGGAAACATTCCCATTGTGTGTGAGATCACCACAATTCTCTCTAATTGTTCTTTATGAACATTTGCAATCATTTTATTAGAAGGAGAGCACAGAGGAATGATCCACAGATACACAGTGGCTTGGGGCTTATGAATGCTTGGTGTTTGTGCCATATGCTGAGCACAGAAATGAAGTGTCAGGTGTGCCATTCCCCTTCACCTCTGCTCTGCAGTGCAAGGAGACAAACACCACAGTGGGCTAATGCCCTGCCCAGGTCATTTCTCCATTCCTCAGCTCAGATTGCATTTAGCTCATAATCACTGAGTGTTCAATGCTGTCAGGCTGCTCCCCACAGATATTTGGCTACTTTCTGAAATTGCAGCATAAATTTGGCAGGGTTTGTTTCAACTTAGTACAAAACATCATGTGCTGCCCACTAAAGGGCAGGATGTGCAAGATTTTCTAGAAGAGCATTATTTCTTCATGCCATTAAGAACTGCTAAGTGCACAGTGCTTTTACTACAGCATAAACCACATTACTCATATCTTTGGCTTTCACTCTTTTTGAAAGGATATTGAGAGCTTTTGACCCTGTGTGGCCAGGTAGGAGAATAAGAAGTGTGGGGATGCTGATCCACATCTGGCTGTGAACAAGGGGTTTTGGTAGAAGTCTGGGAGTCCGGTGGCACCTCCCTACCAGGAGTGAGCCCTGGTACCTGGGGTTTCTATAAATGTGGCATTTTTAGTGAAGCACTGGGCAGGTAGGCAGGGAGGATTCTGCCTTGCCTGATGTTGTTCATATGGTGGAGTTTGCAGGCATGAGATTAACTCTGCAGTAAATCCTGAAGTCATCTGGAGAGACATGTGCTGCACCTCTTAGTTATTAGGTGCACTTGGCCTGCTGAGACAAGCTTTTGGAAAGCCAATAGGTGTCAAAAAAGAGAGATCCCAACAATTCAGAGAGCCATCCTCTGACAAACGGTCTTTGAAATGTCTCTGAGGAGTAAGAGGAATTGTGATAATCAACTCGGCCCCAAATGCTTGCATTTTCTATGAAGTAATCCTTCACAGAAACTCCCTCTTCCCCTATCCAAATCATATTGAAAGCAATGAAAAGATTCTCATTGGTTTAATCCATCTTATGGTCATGCCCTAGGAGAAGAGAGATTTGTGATTTTATTGATTACAACTTCAACAATAAAGATTATGTACACAGTAATAAGCTTTTCTAATTTTAAACTACATAGACTATGTGGTAAATATCTGTGAATAATGTGAATGCTTAATTTCCTCCATAAATTTGCTGTATGAGTACTCAGAACCACATGACCTAGACTTGCTTATTTGGTTATCTATTCAAAATAATGGGTTGTGGTGGAAGAGCTTTATAACACCTTTAATTGTTATGTGGAAGCTCAAGTTGCTGGAGCAGTAAAGAATTTAGCTCAAAGTGTGTAGTTGTTTAGGAGGGGCAAAACATAATGAAACCATAAAAGCAATGAAAAACTGCTAGACAGTTAAACACATTAATTGGAAGTTTTATCTACATAGGCTATAAAAGTATGCAAATATTAATAATTATAATAGAAAGATTCCTTCCAGTACTGACAGAAAAGAAAAAGTCAACCTCATATAGAGAAAATTCTGCATGTTATACAGCCTGTTTTCCTGAAAAATCTGCTAAGTGGGATCAGGTATTTGCATTAAAGCATGTTTAGCCTATAGATGCCTACTGGGTAGCATTGCATGCAATGTATTTTGCTGGTATGAATTTTACCAACCATGCATGTACATAGGAAACTTTTAAAAAGCCATATACAAAATGGGTATAGAGAGAGATATGAATGGACACAGTGAGAATAGGAAAAAAAAAACTCATTGAAAAAGCATACTCTTACTCCATTATTCACAGAAACATATGCATCACAAATATATTGAGGGTGGGTGGTTCTATTCAAATCTACTTCAGCTGCATAAACGAGGAAATTAATTGAGAGGGGAGAGGAACAAGAATCCATCTTCAGCTTCCACTGAAAACCACTCGATATGTTTAGATGGATATGTGAAATATCTTTGCATTCTGTAATTTTTTTTTTTTCCAGCTTTCTTCTTTTGGGGGAGGGGGCTGTAGACCACCAAGAAATGCTCTAATTCAATATCTGATGACTTTCCTGAGCCATTATTTTTTCTCAATGGTTCATCTGGATTATGGGAAGACCCAGCAAGATATTACATGGCTGGGAGTCCTGAGAAAAAATTGAATTATTGACCTGATAGGCTGTGAGTGCAGCAAAAGTTTGAATCCTTGTCATAAACCCTACAAATGTCTCTGGTTTGGGAAGTTTATGGTCTATTGAGCTACAGTAGCTTCTGGCTTTGATTCCACAACAATAGCCTCATCCAACTCATTCAAGTCAATAAGGGATTTGACAGTGAATTTAAAAGGAGAGGAAAGGGGCCTAAAATCCTCAAAGTAAGCATCTCCTGAATGTTATGTTGACAGCTGCATTTCATGAAGTGGCTGTTTTATCCACCTGACATTTTTTTAAAAATAATTCCCTTCTGCCCCAAGAAAATCAGATTAGAAATGGAATTGGAACTTGCAGATCAGGAAGAGCATTGATCTTCCTTCCAGAAGGTTCAGAGATGAATGAATTGTCCTATCATGATTTATGTCTTCTCCACATCAAACATTAGCAGGACTTGACCATGAGAACAGCTGATCCTTTCTGAGCACTCAGCTCACAGGAGACCCTCAATTTGGCATGAAGGAAATGTGACCAAAGCAAGAGGGACAGAACTGCCTGCCAGGGAGGATCCTGGATTGTTGAAGATGGCAACTATCTGTGTCCTTGCAACTCTGCTCATATTCCCCAGACTTCCAGAAATCCTTGTTCTGCACAGACTTAAAATAGAAAATTATAGAAATAATACATCATTCTTAGTGTAAAACAGGGACAACTGTTTGTTCCCCCTGCAAATGGTTTAGTTCTAATTGGAGAACTCTAAAATCCCGAAATAATGCTCATTTTTGTCTCTGTTATAAAGCCACCTTGAGTTTTCACACTGCAGAGTGAAATATTTTATCATGAGTATGATTCTGCTGTGGGAGGCTGTGATTTAAAATATCTAATCACCTATAAGGTCTGAGTGCATGCCTGGCAGAAGCCAAAAAGCCATCTTCTAGTCATCTCTGTTTTTTATACCTCTAGCTAGGAGGTAATAATAAAAGCATATTTTGCACTTCAAAATTATAACTTGCCTCTGCGTTCCAGCCAAGCCTGAACTTATCAGTAAACAAACATAAAAAAGGCAAACAGCACTACTGATTTGTGTTATACATTGTGGAAGTCATTAACTATGACTCAGGTAGCAAAACTTACACATTCTCTCTTTGACAGTGATGACAATTTAATAGTATTTGACTCTGCTGAGTTACATGGAGCGTCCTGCAGCAATGAGAGAGGTTGTTTATCAAAATGATAAACATGTTTTCATTTCCTCCTTGGCTGCATGTATGTGATCAGAAGTCTAAGGCCATCAAGAATTCACTTATTCTGGCCACCAGACAGACATTAAGCTATTCAGGACCATCTGTGCTTGAAATGAGCTCCACTTAATGGACCTTCCTAGGGCAGGTCAATCATAATGAATGCGTGTGTACATGAATGCATGAGCAGAGCAGAGCTTTGGTGAGACTTGTTGGGCTGTTTGGCTCTGGCACAGACGGCTGACAGACAAGATGTGCCTTTCTTTTCGGGGTCATAAGCCCAGTGATTTTAGAATTCACATCCTCTGTTACATTTGCTTCTAGCTCATTGCAAATGCACCTCACAGCCTAATCCAGATGAAGGTTGTTGTAAGAACCTGTTCGTGCTGCTTGCAAAAAAATTGCAGTGCCCAAAGAACATCATGGGCTTTGCTGGCCAAATTCTGCCTCTGTTACACCATTGGTAATTCACCATGGGAATACAAACAAAATAAATAATATGGACCAATTTTATCAACATTTCCAGACAGTTCATTAGGACTATAGCTGGTTTATGGTAGTTCTATTTATTTATAACAGCTTCAAGTATCCAGTCTAAGTGCCAGTGCTATCATCCTGCTAAGGCCATAGACCCATATGTTATTCTGAAAATGCTTAAGTATATGCAGATGCTGCTGCTAGACCTAGGAGAACTGAAAAAATTTAAAAGAGAATATA
Organism: Rhabdornis inornatus; assembly: GCA_013397075.1. Lineage (NCBI taxonomy): Eukaryota > Metazoa > Chordata > Aves > Passeriformes > Rhabdornithidae > Rhabdornis > Rhabdornis inornatus. The sequence goes on along the minus strand of VWZS01007739.1, from coordinate 522,736 downwards.
AGTTTTATTGACTCCAAACAAATGTTTAACAATGTGATAGCAAAAATTCTTCAGACACTTGTAAACTTGCTGAAAAAGTGCTCCTAGAAATTAGTGGATAAAGAAATTTGCACCCTCACCACCCCACGTCTTCATACAAACATCCAAGAGGAAGGAGAAACAAACCAGTGACAGCCATGTTTTTTACATTTACTATAAAGAATTCAGGCTTGAGGGCTGCAGTTTAAACGAGTTTTCAGTTTGAATAAGCTTTGGAAACTTCCCAGGTGTAATTAATACATTCATAAGCTTTAATCAAAATGTTTATGCCAGCTAATGTGGCAGAACTACAGACTACACTGTGCACAGGGGAAAATACTATACTTTACCTTAAGAAATAATAAGCCACTACTATGGAAGTTACAAAGCAACATTTTTGCTTCTGACAGGAATACGTAACAGATGGAAAAACAAAGTCCCATGCTACACCATGAGCCACCTCACAAGTGAACAAATAAAAGACTCCTCATAGCCACAGTGCAATTCCATTCCAATTTTTCTTTTACATACAATCCACTGACATTGTGCATCTGCTCCAGAAGGAAAAGGATCAAGCTCACAGGATGCATTTTCGGAGCAATAGGAGAAGGCTTAGGGTTTGCACTCATTTTCACAAGGTCAAGGTTAACTGCCATCAATGAAGTCACAAAACAGCTGAACTTGGCTCAAAAACCTGATGTAACACAAAGGCACCATCAAAAAATTGACCTAAGTATAACCCATTAATATTACTTCTTACTTAATTATTTTCCATTATGATAACCGATACAAATAAATTGATGAGCTATTCTTTATATGTGGAATTACCATTACCACAGGAATTTGGAATGCTCCGCACATGCTCTGCAAGTCCCCTGATATACAGTGTATTTTTTTTTTAACCCAGTGGATAAGAGTAGACTGCAGTGCTCTGTTTCCTAAATTTCTATTCATATTTTCATTAATATTCAGTATTTAGTTGTCCATTATGCAAAATCTATATTATTATTTTCATTTTGGGAAGACTCTATGCAATAGCAGCAACATAAGTGTCTCCCACTGTGGGTCATTAAGTTTTGGGTTGGGATATTTTCTCGAATGCTGTTGCTGTGGAAGGGTTCTGGAGACACAGGGTACCCCATTAAAGAAACTGCTGCTCTACAAAAGACTAGAACAAGAGGACCATGGCTAGTGAAATTTTTTTTCTCTTGGAAATGCACATTGTGTTAAACTTTGAAACCTTACTGAGGTTTTTCTGATGTCCAGGTCACTCAAAAGAGCACTCCTGGAGGTGCCAGCTCTGAGAGCCCATGGGATGGTGCAACATTCCTGCAGGCTGAGGCACAAGTTCCTGTGTCATGCACAACACTCCCAGTCTGAGTGAGATAAATAATGAGATTGTCTTGCTTTGTGCTGGCCCATGGTCAGAGTGGAGAAGAGTTGCTGGATGAAGCAGGTCAGTTACCTATGAAAATTCATTTCACACTCAGCCAAAGTTCTGATAGATTCTGGAGAATTCCTGGGCTAAGAGGGGCAATGTGCATTCTCACAGGCATCTCTAGTTATTTATCTTAGAAACTGAAATTTCTAAGAGCAATCTTGGCCAAAAAGGCCATTTTAGTGAAATCAAACTTTTCTGCAAAAATGAAAAACAAAAGAACTTCTAGAGGAAAATTATATCTTTAAAATACTTTGTTCAGTAGAATGTTGATATTTCAATTTAATATTAACTTCTTTTTTTTCCATTTGTATTTTATTTCCCATTCAGTATAACATGGGAAGCAGGGATATGCAAAGCTCTAATTAGCACAAGGATTTGTAGTCTTTTACAATTTTCTATTAGTGCTCTCTGCCATCAGCCACAGGAAGCTTTCTATCTGAGAGATTTACAAATTATTATACTTACACCCAGAATAGGATAGACTCTGATCCTCACAAACTGGTTTATTCACAGAAATTAAAAATAGGTATTTTCCGTAAAGGAGAAATAGTATGGATTCTACTCCTGAATTCACAAGGAAAACCCAGAGCACACCAGCCTGTGAGCTGTGCTTGGATCTTGGGCTGGCTTGTGGATTTCCATATCAAACCAATATACACACCAGAGAATAGGTTTTTCTACTAAAGAGCCTTGCAAATTGATCTCCTGAGAAATTTGCACAGGACCTTATTCTTATGCATATAAAAAAAAAATAATAAAAAAAAATCTCTTACAGATGAATCAAAGGGAAAATGGTCTCCAGAAAAACAAGGCAGCCTTCTAGCAGCTCCTGCCTGTGGCACATTGCAGCTCCAAAGGCAGAGGAATAACCAGCAAGGCTGAGGAAGGCAAGGGTACAACAGGGCAAGGGCGGCTGGAGTGGAATGCTGGTGAGGAATCTGCTCCCAGTTCTTATTTAGACAGGGTTATGAGTAGTTCTAATCAGGATTTTGCATGCCTGTGGACAATATGCCCCCAAAATGACAGAATCAGTGATAAAATCCCACCTCTTGTGTGTGGAGCTGTCCCTGCCAGGGCCATACCCACTCCCCACAGGACTGATTGCTTTCTTGTCACAGGGAGTGTGGCAAGGGAATTGTAACAAGGACTATCAGCACTCTTGTATTGATGAACTACAAAACCCAGACACGTAACTCACGAGGCAGGCAAGAATCCAATGTTCTCTTAGTGGGGATCTTCAGTCTTTTAATGAGAATTTTTTACTTCAAAGGGAGGCCAACTTACAGCAACTTTGAGAAATGGAGGTTAGAATTAGAAGTCTTGGTGGGATTTACAGCTCTGGAATGCCATTAAGATATGTGTGTGAAGAGGCAGGACTTAATTCAGAAAAAGAAGAATGTTACTTTTGAGAAATAACTGAAGTTCCATATCAAAAAGTAATAAGCATTATTACTCTAAATTTCATTGACTTTCAGTGAGATATGACACTCCTAGAGGTCTATATCACTTGTAAATAGGATGTCTTGGTCTAAATGATGTATGCCAGTAAGGCTGAGCATAAAATCTTGTAAGTACCTTTAAAAAAAATCATGCTCTTAGTCACTTGGGTGGTTTGGAAAATTTAATATTTGATATGTCAGAGAGGATTAAAAAAACGAGTTTGGACAAAATAGATGTAATATGCCTGCATTGAAGCAGCGCTCCTCCTATAACTTAAACTGCAGGCAGCAGTATAAACTAGAGATTAAAAAGACCTGCTGTGCTATTCTGATCATTGCTTTGCAGCTGCACAATTCTTGCCCAGAACAAATTTTCTAGGTATCAAAGCTGTGGAGAAATGTACATTTCTGCTGCTGAACAGAAATGAACATTTCCAATATTGACATCTCTAGTTCCTCACCAGAGAACGATGAAAATCCAAAGTGAAATTAGGCCTGAAAATACCCTCGCAGTAAAATTTGAGTGAACCACAGAATATTGTTCTTGGAACTTCAAAATATTGTTCTGAATGCTGCCAGCAAAAGGCATCCAAAGAATCAGTGTTAAGTTTCAGGAAAAGCACATGATGAAAGAAAGAGAGGACTACTCTCTTTTTGGATGGAATAATTAAGTTGATAAGAAATAAATGATTCAGTCACAGCTGCTGATGAGAAATGGATATAGCAATGTGCATGAGGATTGGTTACTAAGAAAGGATTTAGAAATTATTCTATGTCAACTATGCAAGCACAGCTCAGTCCTGCCAGAGTGTCACTTTTGCCCAACAGGCTTTCCCCAAGCCCCAGATCTCTAAAACTGCCTAATACATTTATTGAACATCTTCATCTCCAAACTACTCTAAACTGGGAAACCGTATTAATTTTCCCTTCAACCTTAAAGAGATTCAAAATTTCTTATTATGCTCATGATGCACCCTTTGCATTTTTCATATGGTACATGAAAATGTCACATTTTAGGATTTAAAAAAAAATATTGATAAAATAATCCACTCATTACAAAGCAGCTCTGCAAAAACCAACTTTCAAACCCAGGCTTTGAGTCATCACAAAATAATTCAGGGATCTTAAATTCTTGTGGAAAAGCAAAACAATCTTGCTCTATACAGTTCATCTTTTGATATGATGGTTGCAGATAAATTCATCCCCAGATAATTTTATCCACTGAGGTGATTAGCCTATGGAGAGCCTATGATGTGTTTGCTGAGCACAGTAGCACAGTTTATGGTAATGCTCTTGTCATGCTTTATAAATGTGTGAGGTGCTTTTATGAAGCAGTTAGATAAGGGGTGGTGAAAGTAATGTGATCCATAAAGAATGCAGACTGATGAAGAGCTGGGATTGCAGAGATACTACAGACAGACTGATAGAGAGAATTATAACCAGTGCAGAGGCTGCATTAATCTTCCAGTGGATGGCAATAAATAAAATAACAGGATGGAATGGTTCTAAACAAATTTGGCCAATGTATAAAACTGAGATGTCAGTGGTGTCAAAGGGAACATGTTTTTAAAGGGATCTCTGACAGATGAGTTGACTTGCCATATGGCAATAACATTTTCATCTATGGGGTTGACCACATCCTACAAAATCCATGAGAAGCAAAACAAAGACTGCAAGTTACAGCACGTGCAAGCAAAAGTCACTGTAAGGTGCTGTGTGTGATGAGCAGCAGCAGTAAATCCTGTCCTCTGCAGCAGCTGAGCAATGCCAAGCAATCACTTCCCAGGCATTTTTCAGTAGACAAGTGTGCCCATTATCCCACCCCATATATTTCTAGAATTATTCATGCCGTGACCGCCAGCAGCTGGTCCTGCATTTAAGCAGAAAATGATTCCTTTGCCAGGAACTGGCTGCACAATGGTGCAGAAGGACAGAGGATGGGACCAAAGGCTCAGAAGCAATCAGTTGTTTTTGCATGGAAAGCATTTTACACTGCATTCATTATCCACAGCAGAAGAACCTGGTAGTCTCCAGCCTAAGGAATTTTTAGCACACTCATTTCTGAACCTTATTTAGCTTCAAGCACAGTCAAGCACTTCAGTAAATGTTAGGTACTGGGTATGTGAGCAGCAATATTTTAACTTTCAGACTACTATACTTCAGTTATGAATTAACAAGTCAAGGAATTCTCTACCAAAATAATCTATTTTAACTTTCAGGCTACTCTACTGTGGTTATGAATTAGCAAATTAAAAAACTCTGCCTCAAAATGATCTATTCCCTCCAGACTTAAGCATGATTGAGCTGTTTTACTTCTGGTCAGGACCAAACTATGGCTGAGGAAGAGTGGGAAGCAGAGGATGGAGTGGGACTCAGACCATCTTATTCTCAAAATTTAACTTATCATTGCAGCCACTTCTGTGGGAAACCTCACTGGGAGGGTGGTTGCCTTCTCCTCACTGAAATTTGTAGGGAGGGGACAGTGGCAATATTTAATTTCATGGTAACTTTTGGCATCTCTTATTTTCTTATTTTGTTTTTGTTCTGGTAATATTTATCTCAAACAAAACAAGTCTCACTGATTTTCTCATTTTCCATATTACTTTAATCACTTACCAAACCTCTCTTCTCCAACATTTTTCCATAGTCACTATCCTGAGCTGCTTTTTTTTGCATGACTCTCCATGTTTTGATGTCTCTCTCCTCCCTATTTCTGTTGATGAGCAATATTTTCAATATTTTATTTCCTGTCACCTTGATTTTCACTCCAGCTCTCTGCATACAATTGTAACCCTGATTTATTCTGGTTTCCCACTCTGTCTCCCTCTTTACATTTTTTCCAACTGCATTGACTGTTTCTCTCTCTGACAATTTCTTTCTCCTCTCTGGAAACTCCTGATGAACAACACAATGAAATACTGCCTCCTAATAATTGATCACCTGGCTGCTGTTCAGATTTGTACTTCTCCTTTGAATACCTGTGCAATCCAGTTCACCCTGCTCCTTTATAATTTAAATAAAAAGGGCTGCATACTCGAGTGGAATACAGGAAGTCTACTGAGCAAATAATTTCCTTCTTTGAAAGCAACATGTGACACATTACAACATTGGCTTGAAATTCATATTAATTTATTTTTTACTAGTTAAACAGTAGCTGTATGCAGGGAGCTCTGCAGAACCTAAGAGGCTGGGCAGAATACACAGTCATTTTTCTCTCCCCTGTTTACCCTTGGTGATGATCAGTATTCATCCAAACACTATCTAAGAGAATTTGGAATCCGATTTTTCAATTGAAAGTTGCTTTTCAAACAAGTTTCTTTAAAAACGAAAATATTTTTGATAAAAAACATTGACATTTCACTGGCCACTGTCAACAAATCTCAATTCAAGATAAAATCCCTGTCAGTGTGTGTTATAATTCACATAACTACTTTTGGCAAATGATTCCCAGTTTCCTATATAGTACTACAGCACATAAACTGCACCTCACTCACATCATCACCAAAAAGGGGAAAGTGTCTTGAAAGCTGAAGTCCAGACAAAGAAGGAAATAAGGAATTATTTGAGCTGTGTCTCTTATGGTCACAAAGAAACCATTTCACATTAAGAAAAAGAAAAAAAAATCAACTTTTGTTCCAAAATAATCCAAGTGATTTACTCCAGGGAAATTATGCAGAAAGAAAAAGATACATGCACGTGTCCTGTGCATGGCCTGCAGCTTTCTGAGGAGGAGCAGCCCCTCTGGTGTGCTGCAGATTTTGTCCTAATTCCAGCACTGCCTCCAAAGGGTCCTTCTTCCCTCAGCTCTTAGGCCTGTCCTGATCCATGTCCAGATTAGTCCACTTTTGAGCTACTTGGAAAAAACCCATTTCACTCAAACCCCAAGGTTTTGCTTCAGAAAGCTCAGGTTTGAGTGCCATCCCATGGGGTTCATGAGGATCCAGCTCCAGGTGAGCCCCAGAGAAATGACCCCAATGCTCTGACCCCCAGTTCACCTGCCTGCATTTCCAGTCTTAAAAGCTTTGGATAATGTTGGCTATAAACTGGGCTTTCATTAGAAATAAAAAAAAAAAAAAAAAAAATCGAGGAAGGCCTGTAAACTAGAAATAGGACAGCTCTGCCAACTCTCCTTAATGGTGTGCTGGTAATTAGTAGCAGAAGAGGTCATCTTGCCCAATATCAAAATGTTTCCCTCCACACACTCATGAGCATCTTGTTCAATTTATTTTCACATTATTTAAGCAATTGGACTTCTGCTGGTTCAACAGGGGATCCTTTGAAGATGCTGTTCTAGTGTTTAATGGGATCTGCCATTGGACTGAACAGAAAAAGAATGCTCTGTTTTCTTTTGCTCAGTTTTCCTCATTAACACTAATTGTGATGCTATGACCAACTGAACACAACTATTCCCTGTTCCACATTTATAGATGTCAGACATGTTTCAGATGGTCATCACATCCCCCATCATCATTATCACCACTTAGACAAGATGTGCATTTGCTGCTTCTCTTCATCTTTCCTCATGAGCCTGTCCCCATCACCTTACTGATGGCCACGGCTCTTCCCAGCATCATTGACATCACTGATGTTTTTAAAATTCCACTATATAACAAGTACATTATTATTAAAAGTGATAGAAATTCTGTGCTGTAAATTGGATCAGTATTATTGTCTCCATTTAAGAGAGAAAATCTGCCCTATTTTCCCAATCCAGCATTTATCCCTACTCAGCTCTTCAGTACTATTAACTAACATAGACAATCAGCACAAGATAATAAAGTTTCAAGAATATTTGATCACCAGTGTATAAACTACCAGGTACATTGGTATTTATTACTGCCTGGGCACATCAGCACTGTGGAGATGGACAAGGAGTGAAAAACAGGGTGTAGAAACAGAGACAGATGCTCTGAAATAGAAACTCCAGCCAACGGTCTGAGGTGGAAGAGGAATGCCATGTCTAATTGAAATGGTGCTTTGTGCTTCCCAGCAGTGTTCTCAACAATGAAAGACACTATTACCTCCTGCTCTTGGAGAAAATTCCATCACTTTCCTATTTTTCCCATCCCCACTGTAGTAGCTGGCAATTTTCCAGCATTAATGCTTGAATACTTATTTTCCCCAGGTATATTAGTTCACTTTTTTTTTTCGAGATACACTCACATTATTTCCTGGGCCTTCAGATTTTCTGATCCTTTTTATTATGAGCCTTGTACTTCAGTGACATTTGTTGTAACACATATTTTACTGTCACTGGTAAATTGGCAGAGGCCCTGTTTCCTGTGAGCCACAACCTGTATAAAGCCATCCCCAAATATTTATTTTAAAGCCTGAAAGATGCTTTTTTGCTTGGCAGAAAACTAAACTAGCATTCACAATAGCCATGGACCTAAATGGAGTAAAAGGAACAGATTTTCAAGCCCAACCTCCCAAGTTATCCAGCACTGCAAATGTGGGTTTCCCTCTTGTTCCAGTGGGAGCCTTCTACTATCAAACTGCACGCTAACAAAGAAGGAATTTAACCTGCAGCCAGAAAAACTACTGACTTTCAACTGAACAAACAAAAATGTAATATCAGCAATACCTTTAAGGCAGCCTTGGTTGACAAACAGGTGCTCCCCCTGTAAGACAGTTTTCTTATTGATCTGTGCTAACATCTTACAGAAGTGAACAGTCTCATTGCCATGTCAAAGGCTAACCATCTGTGAACAAGTAATGCAGCCAGAAAATCCTTGTTGCTACAACAATAGCTTTAGGACGTGGGTTTTGTTTCAATCACCACAAAAATCTTCAGGAAACTTCACAGAAATTCTTTTTCTGATAAATTAATGTACCTAGAAAAATACTTTTGCTTACACAAATTTAATCTAAGTAAATTACAATCATTTACACACTATCAAGTGAGGAAGGTTACTAAAATAATTGGAAAGTTAATTTTTTCCCTTTTCCTCTTTTGATATTGCAATCACCTCACAGCCTCATGCATCACAGCCCTTCTCTTATTTAAAAATGATAATTCTCTCTGTGGGACAAATCACCTCTTCAATACCTGAATATATATGTTAAGGCTTTCAGGATCAATTTTTTTTTTCCACACCAATAAACAGTATTCAGCCATGCTGGCACCACAATTTCAGACTAAAAGACCGCTCTAAGAGATGGATGTACAAGCACAGTGTCATACTAAGAGACAGAACAGTGAATTAATGATTCTGGAACAAAAAACTAAAGGCAGGACTTTCTGAGACCGGGAGCAGTCTTGTGAGAAACTTTCTAATTCAGTGAGATAGCATTAGGTCCTAAATAATTGTCATGTCAGAGAATATTGAGGTCCCCTGGCATTAATTTTGACTAAGGATTTTATAATCTGGCTGTTCCCTTAGAAACATGAACCAGGAGCTCCCTTATATCAAGGCAATTAATTAATTAATTAATATTATTATTATCATCAATCACCACTAATTACTGCCTTTGATAAGTTACTGGACATTGTTGAGTGTATATCTAAGTGTCAAGTGTATTGTTTTATCATTGCAAAAAATCTACGATTTTGTCTAGATCTGGAAGGCCTTGATTTGTCCTCCTGCTCACTGGTTATTCCCAGGGAACAGCCCCATGGAATACCAGCAGCTCCCAGGAATAACTCTGCTTCCCAAATCCTGATGAGGACCGGCAGGGAGCAAAGCTGAGCTCATGATCTCTTGCACCCAGGCAAAATTGGTGAGAGCACTTGAGTGCAGATGTGTTGATAGCACAGTTGGACACTGAGATATTTGGGATAACTAACAACTACTGAGGAGCAAATTCCTGCACCTGCCCACAGGAATCCCTGCATTCACAGCTGGCATCAGGGTGCAGTGCACGGAGCAGAAAGGAGGCTGGGTTGTGCCATTGGAGCTCCTGGTCAGGATCTGCAGCAGAGTTCAGGGAGGGAATCTTTGACCCTGAGACTTCTCAGCTCAGTGCACAGCACAAGCTGGGCTGGGAAGAAGCACAACAGGACAGAGCTGCCCTGGTTTCCTCTCTTCTCCTGCTTTGTTCATTCCTGTTTTCACTACAGCAGTCTCAGACCTTTCATCCCTGGCTGATGTATGAAGATGAGGGGTTTGTTACCTTTGTGCATAAATATTCCACCTGGGCACTTGTGGGCTCCTCCCCAACATCCCTGCTTTGTTGACTTGTTTCAGCTGAAAATTTTCACAAATTGAAGTATTGGTTTCAATTATTTTAAAATTAGCCTGGATAAAGAAAGTATCAACAGGAAATAGAAACCACAGCACCGTCGGTAATGCAGTGAAGCCATGGTTCGCTCCTCTTGGGTTTTTTCAACCCAAAACATCAGAGAAAACAAACTGGAACTTCTTGATGTATATTTGCATATTTGTTTACTTTTCAAACTAATTAGCTTTTAAAGTATTACCAGGGAGCTGAACAAATGTACCGTATAGCTCCAAAAACAATACAAGAGGAACTGTTTGCATTTGAATGAATTCACTTTGCTGGTGCATGGATGTGTCAGCCCAGTGAACACTTAATGTTGAACATTAATTATACAAACAAAAGAAATGGCACAAAGCTGCTGTCTCTGTTAGTTTTCTCCCAGGATTCAACTGTGTTTACGTTGGAGGTTTTGTGTCCTAAATAAATTCCCGACTGTGACTGCTTCAAATGGGATGATATTTCAGATGATTGAAAATATGCACTGATCAATGCCCAAGACAAACAAGCTCTCAGCTCTGTTGCTGCTCACTCACTGACCCTCGCTCAGTAAGAAATTCTTTTTTTCGTGCTGTGAATTTCATCAGTGGCCATCAGCGTGATGGACTGATGGTGGCTCTGCTCCCTCTGGCCAGTTTCTGACATACAGCTTTCCACTCAACTGCTCGTGGGTTTATGGCTTTGCTTCTGGTCCTCAGGACAGGGAGAGTAAGCACTTGGGCATCAGAACAAAGGGGAAAAAAAAGATAAATGCAAAATTGCACTTTGAAACTTCTTGGAGAAATTCAGATTTAAAGTGAACGTTTAGATTAAATTTAGGTTTAAGCTAACCACCCCACCTCTCTTGATAGTTTTGGCTCTCAATTAAGAAGAAAAACCCCATAACCAATAATGAAGCCAGTAAATATCTGTTAATAGAACTCAGTAAAATAGCAATATAAAGTGAAGAGGTCAAAAAAAGTAACTTGTTGATACCCAGCAGGAAAAAATAAATTTTAATATGGTAGTGAACTAATATCAGTTAAGAACAAAATTTAAATGTTTCTAACCAGCGTAAGAGTGACTTTCTGGGGAAAAGTATTATTGGAGTGATGAGCAAGAGAGGTGGTTGGAACAATGAGTAATGAGGGTACTGAGAGATGTCAGGAAAATACAAATTTTCACTGTCTTCCAATGTTAAATCCAGGGGTTAAAACAGAACTTTGGGTTGAAGGTTTAAAGAAATAATGGAAAAATCTCACACAAGGCACATGAGATGAAAGTTTTCCATGAGCTCACAAAGCAGTTAGAAAAGTAAATTCTTTTAGGGGTTATTAAACACAATACCTGCATCACAAACTGCTGAAAACTGGAAAGGTCTAGAGGGAAATTCTCCTTGTTGGTTTATCACTCCTGTGCTCTGCCTTAGCATGTGCTGCAACTGCTACTGGAAACAAGATTGGATTCCTGACCTGACCCAGTATGGTTGTTTTTAAATTCCCAGAGATGGTCCCAACATCCCAGAGGTCATTCTTCTAGTCATCTGAAAATAGTAAGCCACTGGAAAGTATCACCAAGCTATTTAGGACACATATTCCTAACATAAATCATATATTGGGACTTTCATATCCCTTTGCAGGTCTTGCATTTCCATTTTTTCCTACTATTATCCAGGGCAAATCTCCATCCCCTGTATTCTCTTTATATTCAAATCACATCAGCTTTGACGTTCCTTCTCCAACCTGTGCTATGAAATGCCATCACAAGTACACCCCAAACTTTTATTTATTCCCTCACCATCTGACAGCCTGCCTTGCAGAGCCGTGTCCAGAGTCACTGCTACAGGACTGAACAAGGCAGGAAATGCCAAAGTTGTCATGCACACTCCCCAGCTCTTTGATTTCTGCTGCCAGCCACACCTTCTCCAAAACTTCTTTGTTCTTGGCCTTCAAGCTAAGGATGAATCTCCAACGTGCCTGAGAAATCCTCAGGTTTCTGAATGTCCCAGATTCACTGCTAAATGGCCCTTAAATATGTACAAACCTGGAACACAAATACTGCCAAACTAGATCAGAACAGTTGTCCATCATCTCTTCTGCACTCCCTGTGACAGATGAAACACAAAGGGCTTCAAAGGAACATTAAAGGAGCCCATAAATGGGATAACTGCAATATAGGCTGCCTACACACTTATTTTCTGGGGAATAGGAACTCCTATTCCTTTGGGAGCTTTTTTAATCCTAGAGAAATTCATAATGCTCAAATGATCCAGCAAAATATATATGTTATCATATGTCCCTGTTACTATTGGTGTGCCATACCTTTCACACACATTATACACTGTATTAATAAATCCTTTAAACCTTGTTCCCAACATCAATTTTACAAATTTCTTGGGTATCTGCATTCATTCATCAAAAGGACTGCAAATATAACAGTTATTCTGCATTCCATTTTATGCCTCTTCAGGAGTTTTTCTCTATTGTATATGGTCACCTACATGTCAATTTTTGCTCATACAAAGCTATTTCCTCATCTCTCAAACATATAATGTGGCTCTTATTTTAGATTTCACTGGTGCTTTAAAATTGATGATAAAAGGGGCAATGTGAATCTGTCAGTAGACACACCTTAAATAACCATAATGACATTCAAGAGTTCAGTATTCAATACAGTATTTCCCATTTTTATCCTGGTGTGCTGGAGCAAGCATTTCAGCAGTCACCAGTTTGGGCACACCTATTTCACCCTGACACTGTTGGTTTTTTTTTTTCCCCAATAACCAATGTTTTCCTAATAAATCACCCTCTGCAGTTTCACCAGATAGGTGATTTTCCCTCACCACTCCAAGGGCAGGAGGTGTCACACTCCTGGGACTACTCCAGCTCTGCTTTCAAATAATTCTCCATTTTCTTCCTATCCTCTTGGGCCTGAGCTCCTTTCATGCTGTTCTGCAGTCTCTGCTCATGCCCAGGAACAATTCAGCACTTGTCCCCGGGGTGCTCTTGTCTCTGTGCCGTTTACATCTTGACAACATCACCTCCCCTCGTTCTTCACTTACAGGATCTGTCACAGATCCATTATTCATTTTCAGAGCACTGTGTTGTGAACCATGTCGCAGGTTCAATTCACAATGTTGTGAACCAGATGTTCTGCTCAGGAGAAAGAATTGGGTCTTTGAATCCAGTGGTTAGGATTTAATTAGAGCCCTGTACTGAGGGACATCCACAAGGACTGCCTGTAACCCAGACATGATCCTGTAAATCCTTTAAATACACATCTTCCTCCATTGAATACAAAAGCAGAATAATGCCCCAAGGCTAAAATTATCCTTTGTGATTTTTTTTCTGTGTAAACATCTGTTTTGTTTTTCCTGCTTTTAGCAACCTTTTTCAGATCATCTACCCTTATACTACCCTTTACCTAGTTTTCATCCAGTTTTCTTAATCCCTGTGAGAGTCTGGTATATGTTCTGTAGCACCCTAGACTGTATCTAAGTCAAGTCTTTACATGTACTTCATAAAAATTTTTTATTCCACACTTCTCTAAAGGGGCCCGATCATTGCCCAAACTTTTGGTAGATCTAATTTATGGTAAATATTATATTTGTACTAATTAATTAGCATTAAAAATAAGATAGAACTGTAACAAACATTTCTGTACACCTTTGGAAGTGCTTTAAAAGAGTGTTAGCACACTAAAGGCATTACTGATGGTAATTCCATTATTTGCACATACATCCTCACATGTACATACACTGTTACACAAGCATTATTTAAATCTACTTTGTCTTGGCTCCCTAAAGACAAGGTGGTTTGAGTTTTAACACTGGTTTGCATGCAGTGAGAGAGAATTTTAGATTACAGCAGGGGCCATGCACTACATGCACTTTTTAGCAGTGGCTGTGCACATCAGCCTGTGAAAATTCTGGATGCACACGCACAGGGTGGGCAATTGTGCACATCAGCATCCATCCATGTCTGCAACTGTCTGTGCTGAGCATGCCAGACTCGGGTCTGTGTGCAGATATAAAGAGTTTTCCATGCTATAGGCACAGGACCTATTACAGAAAATCATTCATTACAGATGAGCAGTACATTTTTCTGCATTTTTTCCAATCATTAAAATATGTTTCATATATTTTTAGCTCAGTTCATTAGATACACGCAGAAACTTGCCCACATATCTATAATTCCACTAGGCTACTCTTAACAGTTGTATTCAGTAACATTAAACTCTGTGTACTGCAGTTTGTTTTACTACTACTGCCACGAGCTTTGCAAACTTAATTGCCAGAGTGACAATATTTCAGACAGAGCTGTGAATTGAGGCTGCTGTTGGAAGGCTGTGTATCACAGCTGAGGTGGTGGAGGGCAGACACTGGATATCAGCTGGTTTGTGTGGAAGTGTTACAATTTTATTCATGGAAAGCCAATTTTCGTGAATGCCAGCCAAGCCTGCAAGGTGTTGGAAGTCACTAAAGGATGTGTCAAGGTCTTTCTACCACTCTGCCTGATTCCTGATGCCAGTCACCAAAGAGCAATTGGAGAAAAGGCAAAACGCCTTCACCCCTGTGTCCACCTTTTAAAATTTACTTTAGACTGTGGATAAGAGATGTTGATTCCCTTTCCCAAACATGGTAGCAGGTTAATGACCTTATACTTGGATTCTTTTCACAAATAAGCTTCTGTCCACTGTGATTTTTCCTTGGATTGCAGAGGGTCACACCCACATCAGTTTAACCGAACAGTAACACCAACAAACCTGCAGCTCAACTCAGCTTCAGCTTCTCCATCTCAGGCTAAGGGTTGCAGATGAAGGGAGGAGGCATTTCCTCATCCTTATACCCACTATTATCTAAATAATTATTGCATGTCTAAACATAATTCACAGGAAAAGCAAAAGGGAAAAGTTTTCTCTTTGATAATGCAGTACAATCAATAACATTAATTAACTAATGAGATGGTAATAACACAGAGAAGTGGAACTGAGGAAAGAAGTAAAGCTGAAGTACAAACATGAAGCATCAGGAATTTGAATTAACTAGACAGTTCTGTTTCTGGCTCACTTTGAATTTCCACAGCTATTCTGAGTATAGATAAAAAAATCCACTAAAATGCCTTTCTAAGAAGTTTCTCAGGAATCAACATAGCCGAAAAGAAACCTAGCTCATAAGGACAGCTCAGAGTGCAAAAGACAGGAAATTTGGTCCCTGCATGCAACATAATATCTTAAGGCAAAATCCTGGTCCCACAGAAGAAATTGGCAAACGTGGACAGGATTTCACTCTGTTTCATGATTCAAACTGAAAACTGCTTTGTTTATGGGATGTAGGCTGTATGAAATCGAGTTGCCTTCATTTTATCTGTGCAGATGATCTCTAGCCTGTGGTGAAGGATTCCAGCCTCTGAATAAAAGAGGATAAGTGCAATTTAAAAGTTCATTTTGTGGACTGGCTCCTTTCCCCCCTGCTCTGGGCTGTAAATGGTTCAATTATTAGGACATTATCAAAAAGTCTCTGAAGTTTACCCACCACACACCCAGAAATCCAAATGCTTCTTTAGCTAATTTTGTCACACAGAAATACCTTTCTGCATGTGTTAACCTCCAGGGTAAGGTGGGTTTATTGTTTACATTTGCCAGCAAAATTGTCCAAAGAAGAGAAACAAAAGATGAAGTTAAATGTTCAAAGGAACATAGCAACACACCACGTTATTGTGGAAGGGATCCAGACAAAACCTACTCTAATAAAGACAGAGTTGTGTGGTTTTCCCAAGAAAACTCAAGGCATCAACTATAAAACATTGAAACACTTGGTTCTACATGATCTATTTGTATATTTGGACAAAATGATACAACTATAATTCCAAATATTTTTTCTAGTAACACATCATGAACACTAGAAACATTTCTCTTTAGACCCCTTACATCCCATTTTCATTAGAAACAATATTATGTAAACATCTAGAGTTTACATTGTAGAATTGTACTCATCTCTACACAAAGAACTCCATCACATCTCCAAGGGCTACAAGTGGTGATCATTCCTTGGAAAAAGCACTTTTAGCAGTGTGGACACCACACTTGCCCAACAATAACTGCTTTATGGACAGCTATATCACCTCTTCCTAGGATCTATTGTGGACAAGAGTGCTAAGAAACTCCCTGTTCTATGCTTAAATTCAGTGTATTTTCTTCAAGGAGAGGGTCTTTGGCTGGCTGGAGACAGTTTTCTACCTAGAAGAGTGAACAAACAGTAGTGCATCAATTTATTTGAGAAACGTTATTGCTACAGTAAGAATGGCTGGGAGTTACTTGACAGCTTGTTTTGTTTTGGAAAGGAAACTGAGCTTCAGAAAGTATTTGATTCTTGGATTCCTGCACTTAGCTTGGATGACAGATTTGCCCTGCCCCCCCCCACTTTTTTTTTCTCCACTACAAGAGTTGGGCAGTAATGCAAAAATGTTTTAAAAACTGGATTTTTAAAGTTGTTTTCACTGCTTGCCAGATCTAGAAACTGACTTTTGAAAGCTCGTGTAGAACATGCGCAAAAATACTCTTTGTTAAAGTCATCATTATATTGTAACTAAGAGTAACAAGAACTTCTTGCACGGCTCACCCATTTATTTTCAGGTCAGATGAAGAGCTCTGCCTCATTAAAGGATTCCCTGCATCACCTGGAAGGTGTCCTACAAACTTCAAATGTCTCTGCAGAACCTTTTCCTGCCAGGGTGGGACCTCTTTAGCTGTTTGTGTTTTCCATTAGGGCTGAGCTGCTTCCCGGCCAAGCAAGTCCACTGCTTCCCAATCCCCAAAAACTTCCTGTGAGCACCTTCTGGAAAGGTCCAGGGGGGCGAGAGATGTTTCCTCTTCACCAAACTACAGAGATGCTTAATGGCAACATTGGCATAACTAATGCAGTCCCACTCCCAGGAACTTCATCACATTATCCTGTAATATCACCAATTAGGAGTTTTTCATTCATTAGCATAATTTCCAGGGTGTCAGCCAGTGTAGAACCTATTCACCAAATAAAATCAGAATGAGCCCCCTCCCTTTTTTTTTTTTCCCAGATGGACACAGCATTTGGATATCATCCTTCTTCCCATCATGGGTGGCAATTCTATTTCCTGACTCTTGTTACTTATTTATTTTTTTCTTGCTGTTCTGCTAATTCTTTTTCAATCTTTGCACTATCCTACAATTGCTCCTGAATTTGATGTTTTCTACTGTCTTTGTCCCTACAAAATCCAGATAATGCAACAAGTAGCTGCTATAAATGCAAGCTAAAATACCTATAAATAAATAAAATAAAAACTTATCTAAATAGTAACAAAAATCCCAGCTCTTCTAAAGCTGAGGAACCACTTTTCCAGTCACCAAACAGCAATTATTGTTATGACTTTCATGCAACAGTAGGCAGTACTATGTTTGCTCAAAAGACAGAGTAATAGATGATAAAGGGGTCCTCAATTAATGTTAAATTATATTATCTATTTTCATCTATAAAATCGGAGACTGAGTGTGACTTCACTCCTACAACATGCTTTGAAAAAGGCAAATAAAGGAGAATGAGAGAAATGTTATGAATTGACTCTGAAGCAAGGCATATGCTGTACTTAAATGGAGATTATAATGTCAGTTAAGGATGTATTTGCACACCCTCAGAGTGAATATCTCCAAAATCTCTGTGCATGTGTATAAGCACATACTCATTCTTAAACATATATACCCATAAAAGTTCAGCTCACTCAGAGTTTAAAATTCAGTTGCATTTTCCTCAGGAGTCTCTGACTATCTTGAAAGATATGTGCAGTTAGCAGATAGCTGGAGGTACATTCCCACAACTGCTCTGCCTTTACCTGCTGTTATTTTCAGAACACAAGAGGAAAGTGAGTGATGCCTTCTACTCTCCATCTAAAAGCACCACAGGCACTCAGTAAGTGTTTTAAACCATCTTTGCCTGAATAAGTTTCTTAATGTCATCTGCCATATTCTGACATTTACTAGCTATTTGCAAGTTAGGTTAAAAAAATTACATATACAGATCATTTTCTACAATGAAATATCACATTTTGGTGATAACCCCAGTTCACCCAAGGAATCCTGATTTCACATACATCCATACAGTAGAACTGATCTATTGTGGTAATTAACTTTATCAGATTAAATAAATTATTGCATTATTTTTCTGTTTTCTCCTCTCTGAAAATACCAAAATTAGAATCCTGAAATGAAAACATAACTAATGTGGACCATCACAGCTATTATTGTTTGATCTGTCTACTTGATCTGGCTTTAATGTTTTAAAATCTGGTTCCCAAAACTAGCATTTCTATAAACTAAATGCATCATCTCCTGAAAAAGGATTCCCTTTTCTAACACTCTTTGGTGTTTCTCTTATTTATTGGTATCTTTTAGGCCTTTGTCTTAGTGTATCAATATACATAAAACTCATGGAGCTTATGTGTTGTCACATGTTATCTACACAGGTTTATCAATATTTTTGAGCATCTGCTGCCTGGCAGCAGCGTTCTGTGCATTAGATCATGCAAGGCTTTTCACTGCAGGGGGATACTTGAGCTCAGGTGTAAATTTTGTATGTTAACCTTCAAACCACTGTGAAATGAATCTCCCATTTCCTGGCCATAACAGGATATATTTGTGCAACTCTTAAATATCTAGACTGAATTATTCTTATTTTCCTGGTTTGGATGCCATGGAAAATTCAGACTAAGCACACATTAATACCTGTGCTCTTGGCACAGGTTGTGATTTTTTTTTTCTTGGTCTGTTGCACAGTCCTGAGTCATGATTGCTTATTCTTGGTCTTCAGTTCTCTTGTTTCCCTGTTTGATCAAAGCCCAGCTGTGTCATCTACAAATTGGTTCTGACAGTCACATGCAAGAAATAATGTTTTTCAAAGATATTTTGGATAGAGAAAGTAATCATTTTCAGTGATGCAAAGACTTTGTCTGCTGCAGTGTTTCAGTCTAGTCTTTGATCTTGCTGCTCCATGTGTGTACTATTATACAATTATCACCCATGTGTCCCTGAATTCTCATGTATTTATACTCGTCCTCACTCTTTCCCCCAAGAAAACATGTATTTGCACAAGTTCCCTCTGTAGAAGCAGCACTGCGTTGTGCAGCTGCAGGAAGCAATCTCCCCTGCCATCTCCTTTGATGTTTAGACATGATCGATAGCAGAGAAATTGCATTCATCTCCTGCCTGCATGTCTGTGGCTAAGGAGCAGACACACACACAGCTCTCAGCCTTACAGGCCTCATTATGCATAATTACAAGGCATATTTCCTTGTATTACAATAAATAAAGTGATCCATATTCATGTTGTTATGCTATCAGACAGGGTGGATAAAATCCTGCAGCCCCACTAAGATGATAAAGTCAATGGGATTTCTACTCAGTAAGAACTAAAAGAGACATGAAGAATTTCTCTGATATTATTATTCTGGATTACAGATAAGGTGCATTGTATTACCCACTGTTTGCAATCCCAGCATATTTTACATTTTGTCATATTACACTGCAAGCTCTTTAGAAGTTCCTATTTAGCAGCCCTTGCCACTTTCAGATGGGAGCAATTGGATTCAGACTGTGTGAAAATCTTGGAGGTGTTATTAAGGACATAAAGAATTTGAGGGGTTATTGGAACAAATTAATTTCATGTCTTTGCTTACCATATAGGCAAATGCTTACTTTTATTTTCATTTCCTGAGGCAGGGCTCCAAAAATATATTAATTACTTAGGAGCAGGATAATACTTATCCCAGCCTGTGCATGTATTAGAACAGTAAATGAAAGAGGTGCCAAAGGAAGCCCTTGCACACCCACATACAGAGGTACACAGATGCAGATAAATAGAGGCACTACTACTTAAAATCTTTAGTTAGCTGGAAAATCCATCCTAGAGTCCTAAATCACCCCTGAAATCTGGAGACACCAGATTTCAGATGAATATTTTATATTACATCTTAAAGGCTCTTCACTACAAGAAGTAAAAAAATTGTTATTAGATTCTCAGCAGATTACAAGGCATCTCCAGCACATAGTGCAAAGGAGAGATTGGGCCTTTGTGGTGCACAACTCACTGCATGCTGGGGAAGTGGATTTTGCTTTTTGAAGGATATTTGCCTCCAGCATAATACCAATAATGGAAATAATATCACATCATATAAAGTTGAAGCTTTTATTCTCTAAAGAACTGAGGAATGATGAGAGAAGTACTCTGGGAATTTTACTCTTTAGATTAAATATTTGAGTCATGAGTGTCTGAGACAATCAGTTTCAGTTCTGAAATTACCTTGCTATCTCAAGCATAGTAAGAATAAAAGATACTTTCTGTATTACAATTAAGACATGGAAAATCTTATTTTTAACAAGATTTTATGCTTAACACAAGAGAAGAATTTTTTAAAAACCAGTGCTAAGCATTGATGTCAGCTTTTCCAGCCTTAGCTGAACTCAGCCTGTGAGTTCATGGCATGGTCTGGTCCTCACTGCAGCCCATTCCACAGACAGTCTCTATCCTAGAGAGTTTGTCAAAGGTTTCTACCCAGAAAATTATACAAACAAGCCCAGACCACACATACAAAGTAACACTTCCATAACAAAGAAATAATATAAGTCAGAATTTTCTCCACCCTGTAAAATTTGATCTATAAAGCTTTTATGAAGTTTCTGTCTTCAGGAACTACTATCTAAACTGAATTCATGATAGATGTAGAGATGATCATGAAGGAGGGATTACAGATGTTTGCAGAACCAACAGTCTCTGTTCTCAGGGACACTTTAGCAAGTAGAGAAAGCAGCATGAGATAAATGTGTGTGAGCACATCTGCATTCAGAGGACTATGTCATTTGTATTTTCTTCTCTATAAAGAAACCATTGGATTGTACTTCCAAAGAAGTGACATCATCTCTCTGTATTTAAATACTTTTCTACATAAAAAGATTGGCATTTGGAGTAAAACTGGAACAGGACAGAAGGGATTTGACAGGTTGAGAGGGGCAGGCTCAGTTCATTTCTTTGGTTCATTGACTTCTGCCTCAGTAAATATGCTTATTCAACAGAGTTTACAAGGCTCAGCACTGAAACAGCTGGATGAAATCCTGTGACCTTTGCTACACAAGAGAATGCAATTCTAGAGGCACTTTCTGACCTTAAAAGTCTCTGAGACAATGGAATAACTATAAAAAAGGAAAAATTTCATACGTCTTTGAAATGCTGAGTCTGTGGACTTTCAAAGAATTAATTCCATGTATTCTCTTTTCTGGCTTATTTCCTTTTTTTCCCCTTGTTCATCTACACTGGAGATAATATCGAAAATCCAATGTAATTATATTGGCACCTAATTCACTGCAGCCAACGTATAAAGCAAGAAAAAAACCTTCAAAATACCATAAACTGTGCACATTAAAATTAAATAGCAGAGACCACTTACTATGAAAAATTGGAAAAGTGTTTGACATTTTTGGTACAGCCTGGGAAAAAACCTTTTTTCCCCATAGTCACACGAGAGTTACATGTATGAAATGTTGGTGTAGACATGCAGTGGTGCCCAAGGGTGATGATTTCACAGCTCAGCTCCAGGCACAATGGACTTGGACTGAGTTTCTCTTGGCCTGAAAAGGGCAACAAAAATACTCCAAAGGCCTTCAGAGCTACAAGGAGATGGTGTGGGCCCATGGAAGGCACACCATCCATGGAGCTCTCCAAGGTGCTGTCTGCAGGGTCATGAAAAAATACAGAAATCTGAACATTATTTGTATAAATTAATCTTCTTCAAAAGAACTGTTTGCCTCACATCAGAGGGGTGGATGGGCTCGATAATGAAAGGGGAGAGGTTGTAAATACAAAAAGCAGAGAATTGCACTCAAAGAAGCAATAAAATATGTATCACTTGAGGACTGGGCTGTTTTATGCTGAGACTGAAGGTATAGAGCATTCTCTAAAGGCTCTGCAAAGGGAAGGAAATTCCACCTATACAATTAAGCAAACTCCAAGAAAGAGAACCTTAAATCTAGTGGAACCTGAACAGAGACTAATACAGCTTGACAGAAAATATCTAAATGATTAGAGGAGTGCTCTTTAAAGGCATAACGAGCTTAGGTAGGAAGGCCAAAGACTTTCTTGCAGCACTTCTTTTCAACCATTGGTTGATTGGAATTATGCAAATAGACCAACGTGTAAACTTGATTTATATGCAGACCTCAAGTAATGAATAAATAAATTGGACCCATCCTAGTCCAGTTAGTGGAAAGAAAATAAAGTTTCTGACTTTAGGTTAGCAATTTTTAATTAATTCTTTTTAATATAAATCAAACTACTGGTAATAATTTCACTACTACTAGGTTCCAGTATATGGTTAAATTATTTCCCAGAACCAGGTACAGTCTAAGTTGGAATTTGGGTAATTGTGAATCAAGAGAGTTGCTGTCAAATTTGATCCAGATCTGTACTATTAGGTGCTTCAAGGAGTTTTAGGACATCTCTGGTTTGGAGTTCTGTCATTTTACTAATAAAAGCTGATTGTAAAGAACTCTCTGGCTTTCACTGCTGGTGAGAAACACATGTACAGCTTCAAAAGATCTGTTCGAGGAACAACAGTTTCTAGAACAGGACACATGTTACTGGAATGCAGGGGAAATAGCTCCCCAGAATATCCCAGCATTTTCCACATTCCTTCTGAGTTTACTTTTCACATACATTTATTTCTCAGGGATTGACTTGCATGACTTTCAGCTAAAAGCTCTCAGTACCTTACAGAACTTTGCCCTGTTATCCTGTGCCATCTTAATTTTTTTGCAGTGCTGTGTGGCAGAGAGAACTGTTCAATAAAGTCCAACAATACAAAATCTGTTTTTCCAGTCTACTTTCCTGCTGTTAACTGCCATGTCTGTGCTACTGTAGGTGTAGTTAAAAGGGAGAGAGAAGTAACAGTGTTTTGGTTTCCCTAACATTTAATTATACTTCTGAATTGGATGAGAAGCAGGGAAGTTACTAAAGGTTTATTTTTCTTTCAAGTATTTTCCGTCTAGTTTTAGGACCAGATATTCTCTAATGCATACCAAAAAAATTAAAAAGAAGAGGAAATAAAAATGAAAGAGAAGTTGAATGCTTTGCCTAAGCACAAACTACACAGGTCACTTATAGATTATTACAAGTTAATAAAAAATTGGATTTTACAATGTTTTTGAAAGTTATGGGTGTCTGAAAGTCTCACTGGGGGCAATGCTTGCTTATGCAGGATTAAACACCAATTAGTTCTATGACAGTGGGAAGTGCTGCATTTAGCAGACAAACAGAGTGAAGTATATATGCATAATATATGAGGACAGAGGAAATTCCGCATCTCATTTTGCATATGAACAGTTTAACTGAAATCATCAGTACAAATTTAAAAGAAAAGAAAAACCACAAGCAATTTCTTTTGGATCTGATCTCCCACCCAGCCAGAGGAAGGGAGACACTGTGGGGAAGAGCAGCACAAAATAGCCCCACAACAGTCCCTGACAAGCCCAAAAAAGTCAACAGCTCTCTCTGCACTCCACAGCTGTGTGGAAAGATTCACTTCTCTGTGAAGAGCTACTGAGTTTTGGAAGTAAAGATCAAACAGCCAAGCTTCATAAAGTCATGTCAACCATGTCAGCAGCCCTGATTTATCTAAACGGGGAAGCTCTGTAGCACTGAGCTTCACTGTGTGTTAACACACAATGACATTTGGGGCTGATGTGGATATTTGAAAGGCTCTCTTCCTGTCTGGATACAGATAAATGTATCTCAGTGTTGAGCCAATTATTCACAAAGACACCAGGGGACTCACATCAACAACTAGTTAAGCTTCCAAGTTTGCAAGTGAAAGTGGAAGATGCACGTCAGCTGTTTGTCTACAAATATTCAGCAATTATCCAGACACCAAACCACCCAGTAGCACTCAGTAGTCATGGCAACCTGCTTTTGCCTTATTTGAAATTAAAGATCAAAGTGTTATTTGACTGGAGTAAAGTATGCCATTTTTTAATTCTTCATTGATTTAGGAATAAGATTTCAAACTTCTGTCCTATGTTGTGAAGATGTCATTAAGAGTATTCCGTCCTGCCTGGACTGTTCCCACTTTGCTATTTTCAATTCTCTACTATATGTAATTTTCAATTTTACTTTTTTTTCATTTTTCCTTTGGATCTGATGGAAATGTACTAATGAACTTCCACCTGTCAACCCTTAGCTTTCCTTCCACATCAATCAACAACGACAGCTATCATTATTTAAATAATATTATAACAGCTGGGCCCTGTGAAAAACACAGCATTGCTTTAAGTTTGGCTGAAACAAACACAACTCAGAATTATTCTGAATCCTGAGAATCCTTGGCCAGTTTTGCATTGTATTGTATAGTATATTCAGGCTTGAAACCACTCATCTCAGACAAACCTGGTCATACTTATTTTGCTTTCTTTGTATAAAGCAAGCAACTGCCCAGAGAATATCTGAGGATTTTACCCTATCTTGCTCTGAAGGATCAGTGGGGAGCCATGCTGTGAAGAGGAGCTGCTGGGACTAAGAAGAAGGTGGCACAGAGAACATCCATTCCCAGGCTCTGCCTCTCAGGCTTTCCCCACTTACCAGGTTTTGGGATGGGAGAGACTTTTTTCCCCTCTGTGTCAGATCTGCAAGATTTGCAGGATGGTTGTGCCTTTCTCTTTAAGAAAGGCGAGATTTTCTTGTTGGGATCATCCTCCCTCTTTAGAAAGTGCCTGGATTCCCAACCCTCCCTGTCCTGTGCCCACCACGCCCTGTTACTGCCCTGAATGCTCTGCAGTCTCAGTGTGGGATATCTGGACAAAACCAAAATAACACTGTCTAAGAGCAGTCAAAGTAAAGGCACCAGTCATCTTTTGTATCCTCACACTCCCTGAAACTGCCAGGCTGCAGTTGGTGGATACAGGCTAGCAGTGACTTTTCTGCATACAAGAGGAATTAAAACACCTGTGAAGGAGTAGTTGAAGTATTGCAAGGCAATAAACCAGATAGTTTTGCTAAGATAATTTCCAGGCAATGTTCCACTCCCAGTGGAGGTTTCTATTGATCAGTAGTTATTTTAGCTTGCAATCAGCCATAGACTTGAAAAAAGAACCCAACCAACCTCTGCTTAACAGAGCATCATCATAAAGTGTATCAAAACAAGAAATGGCCTTTGATTACAGTGTACATCCACTCGTTATTTTTATTTTCTCTATCTGCCTTCTGTTTGTTTATTGCTATTCTCTTTCTCCATCACTTAGAGTCAGCTCTGCCACAACCAAATGCCTCATTTTTGGTATTTACAGCAGTATGGGGGTGCAGGAATTGCTGCAGGCTAGACTGTCTGTCCCTCACCATCCTGCTGAAGGCAGTGGCACTCTGCAGAGCAGGATCTCTGCCAGTGGACACTGCTGTGGATGAGGGTTTAGGGAACTGGGTTTTCAGCTGACTTTGTGCTAAAATAGCACTTTGAATGCCTCTGTCTTCTGGCAGCTTGGAGCAGCCTGGGAGTACTCATGCCCCTAGCAAAGGCAGAGTTTATTTTGTAGGAGACTTCACACCCAGCTAATGTTTGCATCTGTAGGTCCTTTTTTGTGCTGTTGTGTTCCACTACAAGAATAATATTGTCTATGTGAAACAAATATGTATTTGGCTTTAACCACCCTGAAATGTAGATCCTTGTGGATGCTGGTTACTATAGTTACACTGGCATTGTGGGTAATTCTTTCATTATAACTGTTGCATGTTTGCATATAAACAGCTGAGCTGTATTTTTCTTGCTTTAATCTAAGAAGCCACAGGAAATGCTTTGATTTAAAATTTGCTGATCAAGCCTGCAAAGTTAAAAATGTGAGATCAGGGTGAAATCAGCACAATTCACTGCATTATTACCTTAAAACTTAAGGGAAAATGGACTTCAGAAAGCTGAAAACGGTTAAGATGGTATACATGAGTAGGTCCACATTCCATTATGATTAAACATGCATTTAACCATTTCACAGATTTCAACTTTAATGCCAAACCGTGAGCTTGTTAAGCAGACCATGAACATAAAGGCTTGCTCTATGCCCAGGCTTCTGTGATACATCCAGATCTATTAAAAAAAGATACCTTCCTTCTCAAATTCACCTCTTCAGGGTTATTTTGTTTGTATTTTTTTCTTTTATGGTGTCACCAATCAGGAGATCAGGACCTGCCTTTCCTAAACCCCTGCTGGCTGGGTCTGTCCCTGGTTGTCTCACGTGTGCAGTGTGATGTCACCCAAGAGTGTGCTCTTAAAAGTGAGGTAGGAAAAAGAGAGTTGCAATAGCTTTTGTAGAATTAAGTATAAATGAACATATTGACTCTTACCAGAGTGAAGTTCACCTAACAGGGGGACACGGCTCATTGTCCTTAAGCTCTACCTCCTGGGTTAATTAAAAATTAAAGCACTGTGGGTTTGTACCTCAGATTCCAGCACCTCAGTAATTGCTACTAAGGAATAGAGTTAAGTGGAAAATAATTGCAATCTGAAGGTCTATCCCCAAGCAATCCAGAACAGCTCCTGCCCACCTGCTCCAAGATTTCACCTAAAGGAGCAGCTCTGCCAATGTCAAGATCCAGCAAGATTTTCAGATACTTTTTGAACTGCAAAAAGCAACTGAAGAGAAACCGTGCTCTTTCTCATCTGTGCTCACTTTTGCTGGGTATATGTGGACTAGTTTACACTCTCGAGTCTATTTAGAGTTTTTGTCCTAAATCAACCTGCCAACCACTCAAAAGCTAAGTTCATGCTGCTTCTGATAGAGCCACCAAACTTATTGACAGCAAGTGTGCAAAGGCTTAAATGAGCATCTTCAGAACAAGGACATGGGATAAAAAGTAGAGAAAATTTTCGGAGGATTTCACCCCTATCTTCCAGCCATAGTTGTTCCTACTAATTCTGCTCTTTGCACCTTATAGCATCTTACACATTGTATTCATATCTCAAAATCTCCTTTAGTTTTCTTCTAATTTAGCTCTTTTACTCTCATTTCTGTCTGCTGCATTTATAGACTCTGACTTTATTCATGGCAGGTAGGACTGCTTATTTAAAATAACACATTTTTAATATATGCATTAATGCTGTTTTAGGAGCAGAATAGTCTCTACTTGGTCAGATTAGTGTATCTCTCATTTAATTACAACTCAAAAGGTTAGAAAGTTTTATCATGCACGCATATTCTCTGCGAATTATCTGACTCTAAAATATAATTAATCATCCTCTGTCATGCTTTTATTATACCCACTGCTCTCTGGAGTAATTCTTTTATTTTGTCTTCATTCATATTCCTCTGACCTTCTTCTTCACTCTGTTCCCACAGACCTCAGGTGAATTTTAGCCGACTGCTCAGAAGGGAGTGGATATTGTTAAACCCATTTGTCAACCACATTATCAACTCACAAACATGAGATCTCTGCATATGCTTAGCATTTTCCATATATAGCAGCCCAACTATTAACATGGATGGCATCTGTCAATGTTGACTAAAATTAAATTTTGGAACTCCTGTAAATAATAAAGCAGTCATATAGAGATTATTTCTCTGGAGCATAAGCTACCAGTAAACATGATTTGCATACTGTGCTTACAGCTGTTTCAACATGAACTGTTTGCTGTGGTTCATTAAAATGATTTTATTTGTCAGATTCCAGGATAGTTTCAAGTCTACATACACCAGGCTGGATGAATGGGGTGACAATTCAGGTTTTCAGAACTATGCACATGTGTACTGGATTAGTGAGCTGAATTGAATAATAAAGCTTAAAAAGGGATCATTAATCACATGTCTCTGACGAGAGAAATGAAAGAGGGAGGACCTCTGAGAGATGTTCCTAAGAAACAAAGAGTACAAATAGCAAAGCAATGTCCCCAGTGAAAAGAAAAGCACTTTTATAGAGCTACATCTCACTTCCATTCAACACACTGCAATCTCTTCTATTGACTTAGCAGAAGTTAAACTGAAATTTGGGCACAAAACTTAAATGCATTTCCATATAATACTCTTGATCTGGATAATAACATCCATATATCTATGAAATGTTTAACTTACAGTAAGTTCACACAAATATTTTTCTTTCCTTTCATGAAAATTACCTATATGCTTCCCCCATAATACCACAAAAAACTAGATTTTTCTCCCCATACTCAAAATCTCAGGAGAACAGCAAAGAGAAATTGGATTTAAGCTATGGAGCTGTCTCTTCCCAAACATAAAAATGGCAAAATGGCACAAAGACTCAATTGAAAGGAACTCTGTTCTGTGAGGACATGTGAATGCCCAGGTTAAGACTCACCACTGTATGTTTACATCTGCATTTTAGAGTTCAGCTGTGCCAGAGAAGAGTAGCAGACAGGATCATTGACACCCCTTAGAGTTTTGGGGCTAACCCATGTTTCTTTTCAAGTCAGGCCCTCTGGGTGTGAGCTGGACCCAGGTAACCCCAGGTGACCCCAGCTTCCCCTCATCACATCCCCCAGTGCACTCAGCCCCAGGTCAGGGGGGAAATTTAAATGGCAAATGTTGTGAGTAATTAGGCCAGCAGCAGTGCCTTCTTTTTGGTTATCCAGCCTTCCTTTCCATCTCTTGCTCTCTGCCATGGTGAGTACCTTAAGAGGTGTCTGTTGATGTCCATTGCTTTTCTTCCTCCATTTTCAGAGCATGCAAGTTACACAGCAAACAGAGCAATAGATGTGGCAGCCACTTGAACAGCTGTGTCCTGAGCAAAACCATCCCATTCTGCCTTCTCTCCTCATCCCACTCCTTGCTCTTCACAGTCCTGAAGAATTTTTGACATTATTGAAAGAGCTACTACAGTGAGAGATAAGATTGGTGCCAAGGTGTGGAACTATATTTTTAAAGGTCTGGACATCCCTGAGAGCATCAGTGCAGCTTTTAGAGGTCAATTTTCCAACCAGGACCCAACCTGGCTGGAAAAGACGTGGATGTGATTGCAGGGGTGCTACACCAATCCTGTTTAACCAGTGCCAGCCTTTGGTGGCTTGCAGATGTACATAAATCAACTCCTGAGTCTGTAGTCCTAATGCAAATGATGTTTCCACTGCTCACAGAATATTACAGGAATTTAACTCCTACATTTGCCATGATAATCAAAGCTTTAAAAAAATACAAAAGGAATAATTGCTCATTGGGTGCACGTCCAAGGAAAGTGTAGTGCAAAGTATTTTGCAGCAAGAGTCTGTCTCAGAAAGAAAACATAGGAAAAATATTTTGGCAGAAGAAATACCCTTTCTAACCACAGGTAAATATATTTTCTTCCAGGAAAGCCTGTCCACACTCAAAAAGTCTGCCAAAGAATTGTAGGACTTCAAGAATGCTAGAACAGGGAGAAGGAGAGATGAAAAATACCTTTTTCAGTTTCCCAGCCAATTCTGGGCTTGAGAAGGAAATTGTTTTAGGTCAAAATATATATGCTATTTCAACAACAAGAAAACCACTGCATTTAGCATAGGAACAATCCAAAACGCTTCATTTAACCTACAAAAAAAATAAAAGTATTTTATTATGTTTTCGGTTTATTTAACTCCTGAACAAAGTACTGTTTCATTTTTTAGTATGTAGAGCTTTTTTTTTACAAACTAAAAATGCTGATTTGAAGCAAAAAGTTCAGAAGTTGGATCATTAAAATGCTGAAAAGAAACATTTTGGCATTTCCTGTGAACTGGTTTTGAATTCTCTCTTGCTCCTATATTTTTCATCAGGAGCTATTTATAAGATTTGACCCAAATTCTTTTTTCCCCAGCTAGCTCCTCTTTTTCAGATAATTTATTAGTTGTCCAGTAAAGTGTTGGCCAAGACCAAAAGGCAGCATCAGTTCAGTTAGTTAATGCAAGCAGTAAAAACCTCTTAACACCTCAAAAATGGAGAGCATGGAAAGAGAAGTCTGTCCTTACTACACTTAAATTTTTCAAAAGATTTTCCATGAAGGGGCCCACAGAATAGGCAAATTATGCCTTAAGTGTGTTGTTTCTCTTATTTATGACAAATTACCCTGTGTCTGCCTGCAGGGACAGTTTTTATGCCTTGTGCATGTGCTGAAGCCCAACTGTTTATTATGAACTCATATTATTGCTCCTGCTCTGCCCTCCTGCATGCTCTGATTTGGATTTGGAGTTGTGCATCCTCCTTTTCAGCACAGGTAATTAATTCCCATTAATTTTTTTGTGTTGAAACAGCAGCTTCTCATGAGCTGGGAGAGGAGTTGGGAGGGACTGGCCATGTTTAAATGGCAAAAGACACAGAGGTTTGGGATAAAAAACCCACAGTTTCCTCCTAGTAGATATGATAACTGAACCAGGTATTCCAGGTGCAAACTGGATTTTGGTCAGGCGTTGTACCAGGAGCTGCAGAGTAGCTACTAAGGTATGTTTGCCCAGGTTTTGTATTATTTTCTATCCCTGCCATTTTCCTATCCTCATGTTCTGGTTCTCAATTCAAAGCAATTTGTTGGAGCCAAACTCCAAATAACACTCCAGAACCTCCACAAAGACTACTTGTGGGCAGGTGCTAAACTGGCAGGAACAGGGTCTTTTATTTTAGCAAGCAGAAAGGTTTCAATATAGTTCAAATTACATAACCACATTTTCTTCCAGCAGAAGAAAGACAGACCTTATTGAAGGGAGAATCAAAACTCCTTACTCCTTACAAATTTACTTAAAAGGGTCAAAAAGTTAAAAATCTAAAACTTTTGTGGCTTAAAAAAGAGAATTAAAAGAGAACCAGCTATCCCATTCGTTTTCTGGGTTTCTCTGAAGAGTCTGGTCTAAGGAGCTTTTTTTATCTTCTAAAATTTTTGAGAAGATTGAAGAAAAGAAACCACCTGCAAAGAGGAAAAGCAAATGGACAACTCTTTTAATTCTGTAGTGAAACAAAGGAAAAGTAATATCAGTTTTAGGTGCAAGTCATGAAAAATCATCGTAATTTTTTCTAATTAATTTTTACCCATTTGTTACCAATGATTGCTGTCTGCACCAGATTACTGGGGGTGTCTGTGGCAAATAAAACCCTACCCAGCTTCCCACTGAGCTGGTTTTAAAATCACAGAATGAAGGTGCTACACTGCCAGGGACCATACTTTGCCCTGCTGCAGGAAAATTCGCAAGGACTTTGATAGAGCACTGACTGCTGCAGACAGCCACAAATCTCAGGTGTCTGAAACTTGGTCACAAATCAGCCTGGTAGCAGCTCATGAGCAGGCTGGCAATGACCTCAGCACTGTCACACACACTCTTATCTGCTAAATTGCTTTGTGGTAACCTCACATCATGTCCTTGACCACACTTTTGCAAATGTTTCTCTCTTGCTTTCCAAAGAGCTGACAGTGGGGCTTCTGAATGTCAGAAGGATTTTTAAATTATTATTTATTAAGTATTTTTTCTTCTGTACTTGTAGATGCAGTCCATTCCTCCTTATTGATACACAGCTAAAGAGCTAAAGCAACTTTGGGACATGATATTCATTTATCCAATAAACAGCTACAGCTTTAATTAGCCAATGGCAAACAAAAGAATTTCCTATGGCAGTGCATGGAATGGGACAGTTTCAAAGGATGCTTTAAGAAAGCCTATTTTTTCAAAAAGGAAGAATTTAAAACCCAATAGAAAACCTCAATATTTACCTTTGTTTGTCTTTTGTATGTAGGTGCTTTACCAAAGGACAGATTTGATTTTTCAAAAACATACTGAATATTCCTGCATGAAATAAATAGGACATTGTAATGGGTTAGCTAGAAGATCTAAGACTGCAACTGGGGAAAATACGGTTTCCTAAATATTCATTAAGGAACATCATTCAGATGTGCTTGGAAATCCGTGGGAAAAATCCACTATCCCAATGCATATGGTCTTTTCCAGTCCTTCCTCTTCTTTCTATTGCAAGTCTCTCTCCTCATCTCTCTACAGTTTTCTGGGAGAGAAACAATTGACTGTAACATTTGTCTCTATTTAGCATTTTCCCTCTTCTGTTTGCATGTTCTGCCCTGCCTTGCCTTTTCTATTTATACATTAAACTTTCTGAGGCAGAAATATTCTCCTGTTCTGTCTCTACTGTGTCTCAAACCACGGTGTCCCATCAATGCTCAGCCTGTTGGCAAACAATAACAGACTTGATAATTATTATTGGACCATGCTATTAAAGTCACATCAGTGACACGAATGTGCAAAAACATTAAGCTGCTGGGACAAATATCTGCAAATTTCTTAGCAGATGTCGTGTGTGTGTGAGAAGCTGAGGTAAGGAGCTAAACAAGAACAAATCTGTTTACAAAATTATGAAAAAACTCAGAAAGGATGGAATTAGTTGGCAGAGCACAAAATGGAGGTATCGTGGTGCTAGACACTCACTTCACCTATCCTTGTTTTACATCAGGGGTCATACTCCATTACCTTTTGCTCCAAGCTCCAAATCAAATTTGATTAGGGACTAATCTGATTCCACATAATGAGAATACTATTTAGGATGCATGCTTTAAATGTGGCTTTTAGTCCACAGTTTGTTAGGTTAATGAATTTAACAATTGAGATGATTTGTACGTTCCATGGATGATCTGGCATGGAAGACATTCATAAAATGTGCAAAACTGGCTAAAAATGGCATTTCAAGGAACACAAGTGAATAATTACAGCTGATGGCTACCACTTGCATTTGTCCTTCAATTATACATAGGTGGCTAATATTTTTCATTTTTAAAATGTTCTTAAAAGTACCAGTAGAAAACATGAAAGGAGAAAAAATTTCTTGGGCAGGTAAAGTGCAAGAAAATATTATAAATTTTTGAGCAGATCTACTGAAGTAGTTTGGTGTTACAACTCCTACACTTAAACAGTGCCTCCAATGAGTATGAAACATCTCATGGTTGGAGCCCAGAGTACCTGAAATCTCTACTTTTGTCCAGTTACCCACCAGCAGATGTGGGTCAGATGTAAGACCTTACCCTCACTTCCAAATGCCCTATTCCCAAAACTTTTCTGTGGGAAGGTCCCACCCAGGGGCCTCTTTGAACACACACATCCACAACCTTTGCATCAGAACACGGGCTCCAATCAGCCATTTAGCTTGTAATGCTGAAAAAGCTAAAATTGATGGTGCTGGAGCTTTCCTTTTCATTGCACAGAGGTTTTGTAGCTAAAACCTTCAACCAGCAGAGCAGAGACCCAGATGTTCCCATCACCACCTCTGCTGAACACCCTGGTCACTAAATCACAGGCAGAACAGCCCAGTGCTGCTGGGCAGTGGAGAGAACAATAAATCTGATAACTGCCTCTGGAAAGGTAGAAGCCCTGGATTCCAGAAGTACTGGCACATTTTATCCAGCCACTTGAGGCATGCTGTTAAATCCAAGCATTTAGGCATTTAGCAGGTAGCTGGATGAACTTTCAAAGCTGCAATTCCAGGCACAGAAACCTGAATTTTGCCCAAGCCTTACACTGATGCTGAAATCCTGTATGGGATTTGTCTTGCTGGTTCCTACTCCAGGACCTGACAGCCAATTGCTTGTCAGAAGCACTGGAGCAGAGTGGTGGGGAGGCAAAGAAACTCAAATAACACTACAAATCAATAATGACTTCTCTTATATTAAGTTTGTTGCAGCACAAAGCTCTGCAAGCAGATGCTGCACTCATTGTTCTTTTTAAAAAAAATTTATGGGCTGGGGATTCTACTGGTGAACAGAGCACTGGGACATTTCATGCCAAAGAAGCTATTCTAGGAGAAAGAAAAGTTGTATATCCCAGAGCACCATCAGCCCCTTGAAAGCAGAGGCAATAGTGGCAGCTGAACTATGTCCTAACAAAAGAATAAAATCATCTGTTATAGTTACATTGCATCTCTGGGCTCACTCTGCTCTGTTTCCTTAGAGCTCTACTCCAAACATCATCTTGCTGCCAGCACTGTGCTCCCCACAGTAGCTACAGGAAACATGAAGTTCACTTTCCCTCTCTTTGAGTCAAAATTAAAACCTGTGGGGAGAAGTGATGCTGTCTCCAGACAGAGGATGACAAGTTCGTAAAAGCCTGGAGGAGAAACAACCTCTTGGTGAAGAGATGCCAACTGATGCCTGGAAGGAGCTGCAAAAGGTGATGAGACACTCCCTTCTCTCTGGTTCTCACCCTTAAACACTCATGGCACAGCATATGCCACCCACTGCCTTCATTGCACCCATTTACCTTTACAGAAGTTTAAATATAACTTACAATGACACGCGATGTCAGGGCAGTCCCTTGTGGGTTTTTGTGCCATTCTGAGTCCCAGCTGGCCCTACTCTGCAAGGCTAAGAGGAGCTGTCCTCCAGCCACCCCTCCTGGGTGCACAGGGGACTTGCTGTTTCCACGTGGAAACAGAAAATCGAATTCAAAGAGCCTCCAGTTCTGTCACAGAACCCCACAAAAGCTCGGCACGATAATGCTCTGAAGCATGGTTGTGTCATCCCTCTCAAGGCAGGAGCATCACCGCTGGCTTTGCTCTCCCGCTGGAGCCATCTCTCCCTGTGAAGTGCACCGGGTGTATCACAGCATTCGCCTCGGGGCACGGGCTGCAGTGACTGCATTTCCCAGCTAATGAGCATCCGAGAAAACGGTGTACCAGACACAAAGAAGTAGCAGCAATGCTTTTAGCTAAGTATCAGCCATTTGATCAGTTTTATTCCAGCTTACTGCAGCCTGAGATCAACATAAACCCACTAAGATCCATGTTGTAACTTACTGGGCTATGGGCAGCAAACATGATCTGGGAAGAATCACATTTCCCCCACTGACAGTCCAGGATCTGTGGCTTCTGAACAATCACCTGAAGCACCTGACAACCCAATAGACTTTTCATAAAAGTACCTTTATTACAGGGTGCAAACTGACTGACACAAA
Organism: Rhabdornis inornatus; assembly: GCA_013397075.1. Lineage (NCBI taxonomy): Eukaryota > Metazoa > Chordata > Aves > Passeriformes > Rhabdornithidae > Rhabdornis > Rhabdornis inornatus. The sequence goes on along the minus strand of VWZS01007739.1, from coordinate 487,700 downwards.
CTTACTCAGCTGGTTTTTGCCAGCTGAGGATATTGCCTTGGAATTATGACAGCAGGCCAGGCTGGAAAAACATAACAAGAAATAAGTTGGTATAATTCCTGTTGTTGTCTTGGAGTGCCTCAACTGAGTTTAATGGTGATGGTTTACAGCACAGAGTGCAGTACCAATCATAAAGTGGGAGAGCAAGTGAGCAGAGAAAAAAAGGAATGTGCATTTCCCTTTTCCAGAGTATGTCACAGAAACCACAGTGTTAATTCTCCAAACTTCTGTCCCTTGAGATACCTCCTCTTATTGTTCTGACTGTACAAGGATGCTATCTAGTCCAGCTTTTATAGAAATAAGCTGGCAAGACTATAATAATATTAGCATTTAGGAGAATATCTCTGGTTGAGTTAGCTTTGGACACATGTACATTCTGTTGAATAAGCACATGAGAGGATCTTCAAGAAAAAATAATCATTTCAATAAGCACAATGCTGAAAGCAAGGCCTGTTGATTGCTGGATGCTGACCAACGCAGCAATTCTGTGTTTTACATGGATATTTAAATGTTTCTGTTGCTCTTATCTTCTTCATGGTTTGCTTAATACTGACCTTCCAAATGCAGCTACTGATAATAACCAAAGTAATTTGCCAAAGGTAACAACAGTAACAAGTAACAACTGAGTTTAGGCTCAGCTCCCATATTGCCACAACAACGTAACAGAATTAGCATCTGATGGCAGGGAATATTTCCAGGCCCAGCACAGTGAGATAAATGTTACTAAATGTTAGACTACTGTGAAAGGTTCAACAAAACATAATTACCATGATTATAGGCTATAAAAAGTAACATTACAGAAAAGCTCACTTAATTCAAAGGAGAGGAGGAACAAAAAATAGATTTCTGTCTAGAGGTCTCTTTTACACAATTACAGAAATTTTCAGCAGTCGATACAAAAACCAGGTGGTTGTACCCAGAGAAGCAGAGAGAATTGGTTTTTCATTAAACCCGTGGTATCTGCTCACTTCCCTCCCTCCACCTGCTTCTACCAGTTTTGTTCTGATGAGAGTCACTTTGATGGGCCATGACCAGCTTGTCACCCCACAGAGGCATTGAGGTGACACGTTCCACATCAGGAGCTTCACACCATCCACAGGGGCACAGAGAAGGAAGGAGACTTTGAATGGGTCCAAAGCAAACACACACACACAAAAAATATATATATGTGGGAAAACCACATGAATATAAATTTTCTGCTATGAGCTATATAGAAATACTCCTTCTTTTGGGAAGCATGGAGGTGACTTTCATTGGATGTTCTATAATCAGACCAGTGGACTGGTCCCTGCATACACCTTACACAACAAGTTGTCCAGAGCAGTAATGAGTGGATCTATCTTCACTTCCACTTGGGATAATATCCATCCCAGAATACGCACATTCAGGTCTGTCATTTGAGTAACCATGCCCTTTTTCCTCTCCACAGTGTCATCTATGTTAGGTTTATATTACAACATTTAACTCACTCATAAATGGACCTGGCACAAGTGAATATTTACCAAAATCTCTCAGACTGCCAGTGATTCTCCTCCTGTTACATTGCACTAATATTTTCTTTCCCTTTTCAGTGGAAAAGCAAATGCACAAAGGTATTTCTTACTAGCAAGGCAGCTTATTAAAAATATTTTAATGACAGATAGAGCTGCAATGTCCTTTTTTTTTTGGTCTCATCAGGCATTCTTATCAATTAGCTTTTTCCTCACTGAGCTGATTCTGCTTCGGCCAGAATTAAAAGCATGACCCAGAAATTCCTTACAAAGAAAAAAATGATTGCTAAAATAATTTAAAGTTTTAACTAATGATTCTCTTGAGTAACTCAGGTCACCATATTCGTGTTCTGGGTAACTTGTTATTTTTCTGCTATGGAGAGACTTCTTAGCTAGATCAATAATGTTCTGCCCTGCCATTTTAAAAAACCTGAAGCATGAAAAAAAAGTTTTGAAAAACATTTTGAGCCCTCTTTTGTGCTTCAGAGACCTCAGATTTGTTTGTGTAGAGCATAGATCTGTTGTGCCATTCACCAACTGAGTGCAAGCAGTTTGAATTCAGTGGTGATCATTAAAGGAATGTATGCAAAGGACGTGGTATTGTTGGAGGGAGAAGGTTCATGACAGAAATTGAGTTTATTTTGTGCATCATGAAAGGCAGAGGAGAAGGATGGAGTGGCAACATAAGGTACAGCCAGTACATGTGGGTTCGTTTGATCCTTGATGGAGTGAGGCACAGAGCGATGCTCTCAGAAGCACTTGCCTGCATCTTTAGCTAGCTAAAGAATGTAGGGAATCTTAGTCATCAACATAAAAATATCCCATTGCATTTACATGCACCGAAGGTAGCGTTCCTATTAAATTCATGCCAGGTGTTGAACAAAAGAGTAAAGCAGAAATGAAACCAGCGTTTACTATTTTTGCCTGCAGTACATTCTCAGAGGGGTATTTACACAGCATGAGGAATGTCCCAAAACCAGCCTCGTTAGTGGTCCCCCACCTCCTCTGGCTGCAATTTAAGGGAAGACTTCAGTCATGACAGGCTCGGCAGGTGTCGAGGAGCAGGAGGACAGGAGTTGCTCAGTGCCCTAAGGCGCTCCCATCATCAGCCCCGGAGCGATGCGCGCTCCTCCGGCAGCGCTCCAGGCACGGCGGCTGCGGATCCTGGGATCACCTGCCTCCTGCGGAGCGGCTGCACTGCACTCCTGGGATCATCTGCCTCCTGCAGAGCGGCTGCACTGCACTCCTGGGATCATCTGCCTCCTGCAGAGAGGCTGCACTGCACTCCTGGGATCACCTGCCTTCTCCAAAGGGGCTGCACTGCACTCCTGGAATCACCTGCCTTCTCCAAAGGGGCTGCACACCACTCCTGGCAGGTTCTACCCAATGTCCTTGTCCCTCTGGAAATAACTGCACTCCGAGGAGCAGAACATCCCTGTTTTACCCTCTTCCACCTTCAGACCCACCCAGATTTCACTCTTGGTGTCTGTGCTGAAAATGTAGTTACAGCAGCTTCCATTTCACCTTCCCACTCTTCCTTCCAATCTGGCAAACCACCAGAATTTCTTTTTTATTCCTTTTTCCCTCTCTCCCCTAAATTATAGCCAGCAACAGGAAAAGCAGAGAGATGGCACTGGGTGCTGGGCAAGATCCAGTTTTGGTGGGGTCCGGGGTAGCTGAGCCAGCAGAACCATCACCCCCTCCTTGGTGTGGGGAAGTTGCTGATGAGTATAACCAGTACACCCCTGATGAATTCACGGATGAGGAAGGGGGTGTTGAGCTGCAGGCACGACTTGGTTTCCTCTGCTGTTGTCCAGGTGCCAGGTCTGCCCACTCTGCAACCTTTTTTAAAGGCTTAATTACTTATACTGTTGTACCCAGCCACAAGCACTGGGACTTGGACTGGTGGGAATCTTCTATATGTGCAGAAGCATTTGAACATCAGCTTTGCTCAGGATCATTGTACACAATTTGCCAATCACTAAACATGACTAATGATCAAATATGATGTAAATGTTTCATGGTAAAATTGATAAAAATCAATGAAAAAAAGTCTTAGTCATTCCAATTATTTCCCAAATTCAGTTCATAGGTGACAAATTAATATTTAAGCATATTGGGGGAGACTGTGCCCTTTATTTAAACAGCAATATAGATATCAATTAAAGGACAAATTAGTTATACCTTTTGACTTATGTGCAAGGAAGAGAATTGCTATAGTATGAATGAGTTTTTAACTAGTGGGTAGTTTGGTAATTAGGGAGCTGTCAGAGCTTGTTATGTTATCTTGCAGCAGTTGGTGTTCAAAATACTTCTTGCCACTCATGATCTGCGTGGGAAGATGTTAATATGCAGCTAGAGTCTACATGAGTTCAAAGGGTAGAATTTAATTATGATACTGTAAATTCTTAATTTTCAATTACTATGGCACTAGGGATCTGCCCTTGAGAAAGGGCAGATAAAAGACATTTTGGCATTTACAAATGTATGAATAAATAGGAAGGCAAAGGAAATAATATTTGCAGGATTGTTACATTTGCAAGTTCTCCAATTGCTTTTTTAATTCATTTTTGCTGTACTAGATTGCAAAACAGTTTTCCCATGTCAACAGTTATGATGCATCATTTGCAGATATTATCTCACTCCAGGCAGCAGTTTCAAGGCCAGCAGAAATAATGCTTTGATCTGTGGTGTACTGTAAGCCCACGCACAGCTGATGGTCACCAGAGTTATGTACAGCAGATAAGTGTCTATTCTAGGAAAAACCCTTGCTTAGAATCAAACACCCAGATACCTTGCACGTCCCCTTTATTGTTGAAATTCACAGGACCAACTTGGCCAGTGTTATGCAAATATTTGGGAGGGAGCTTTTCTCTGTTTTCCAGTTTTATCACTGTTATTCACCAGTGACCTCACCGCCAAACACAGCAGTACAGAAATAATCTGGCTCCACCAGCAGCCAACTTCACCCAGAGGCTATGGACCATGTTGGAAATGATGGATCACAGCATCCTACTTCCAAGCTGATGCTCCATTACTAGCTGCAGCTAAGTCTATAGACCCAACCCCAGCACATGTGAACACTTTTGTATCAAAGATCAAACGTTCATTAGAAGAGGTACAAGGGAACATCCTGAAATCAACATTAATGAGGAGAGCAGAAAAGCAGAGGAAGAAAGGTTGCCTAGGTTAAATAATCACGTTTAAGAGGCAAGAAACTTTTGCCCCATAGCAGCACTTCAGCCCTGTTTAAGAGGGACAGCATTGAACATTGGCCTCACATAGCCTCTCACACAGGAGAGCATCATCCTTGGTCTGCCCTGCACACACCACCCAGAACTGACCTTCCAGATCTGCTGCAGGGCTTCACTCCTGATATTCCTGCAATTCTGAATATCAGAGATGAGAGTTCCATTGCTCCCAGTCAAGCTGAGCAAGATCAAACTCATGGAAAACTCTGTGTTCCTCTCTGAAGCTGCAGTGGTTTTATTTTATGATGGTCTTTATGCCATGTTTCACAATTGCTATCTGGGGGACTGCAGCAAAAATCGTATTTGTGGGTGTTTCCTACCAAACCTACAAAAGAAGAATGAATGCTCCAAGACCAAATATCTAAAGAAACCTTTTATTCAAGCTGAATAAATAGTTGTAATTGAATCCTATGTAGCAGACTGTCATTGGTGGGGGAAGGGCTAAATAGCCATAACCAAAAGTTTACATAGTGTGAGACACTGCAGCGGGAAACTGTGCTATTAAAGTATTTTTCCTGAAGTATTTTTAAAACATTTATAATTTATATAAAAACATCAGGTGGTACCTTTGGAGTTATTTAGCATGAAAGTCCAATAAAAAGCTCCTTAGGTTTTAACAGCGTGATACAATAGCTCTCACAGTATGGATAGTTAGCCAGCTCGTATTAGTAGCATAGGGAACAAAAGCACAATACTTAGTGCTCTCTGTCAAATCAAGAAAAAGTCATTTCACCACTTATGGTGATTTACATGCATAGCAGGTTGGCCGAAAATGCAGGTGCTTTTTCCAAGAATGGAGAGGAAGCACAAAAGGTCAGAAACATCATCACAAGCACTTAATACAAAGCAGTTTCATTAGGTTTCCACAGATACATGATGCTCAAGGAAATCCCAGCTGAAGCATGTCCTTCAAGTAACACACATGTAGCACTAGCCTAATTTGCTCAGTTATTCAGCAGTGGAGATCATGTCAGCTTGTTAATTAGGCAATTAGTGTCTGAGACATCAACACAAAGAAGTAGGAAAACAACCTATTTTCAAGGTGTAGGTGCACAGAAATAATTTATTTGGGGACTCGAATTTTGAATTCTGAGCTCTGACTAGTCCCTTGTCTAGTTTTTCTTTTTCAGAATGAAAAGTAAAACCAAGGCAAAACCTCTGGTTTTAGGTCCCACTGTATAATCTCACTCCAAATCAGTGGGAGTCGAGATACAGCCATGGGCAGATTTCATCTCTGTGCCTGTGATTAGAGATTGAGGTGGTGAGAAAATAAAGAAAAGAAAAACAGAAACAAAACTCATTTGATGTAGGATTGCTGCTTTTTCATGCTCTAGGCCTCTGCGTAGCATGGCTGTAACTTTGGCATGGACCAGTTCTGAAAAGGCACACAATAAATAGGAATCATGACTACATCAGCACCCATGGTGTGGTAAATGTACATCTCAATACTTGTTCTACAATTGGTGGCAACAACAGCAACAAAATCTTAGCCATTTTCTCCCTACTACAAGTTCTGACATCTGCATGTGGTGCAAGAGCTGCACTTTCCAGAGCTCAGGGAGGGGATGTATTGTGACATTTTGGGTGACAACCTGTGGGCCAGCTGAAAACTGTTGGTGCATGGGGAAGAATGGCTCCTACCAATGCAGGCTATACAAACCAAGACTCTGGCAGGGCCATGCATGCACAAACCTGGTGACATCACAATATTATTCTGATTGTTTTGATTTGTCCAGTGCATAAACCCCAAATATATTGGGTAGGGCTAGAGGAGAGCACTTGTTTTCTCCACTCTGATAGTTGGTTTTTTCTAAGCTGACTTCCACAAACACAATTTAGAAGTGTTTCAAGGTGGTCTGTCAGTAGCCTAAAGTGTTAATAGATTATTTGGTAGACTCCAACACTAATCCAGACAAGCATCATGAATTGGCTGAGGAGAAACCCAATGGTTGTCAATAAACAACTGAGCCATTACCATCCATTCCTTCAGTTTGATTAATGGGAGGAGCTCAAGTGAGATTGCAATGGCAGTTTCTTCTTTTTTATATGGAAGTTACTCTCATATTTATATTCATTGTCAAAGGAAACAAAAATAAAAATCACTGAATAAATTTTTAAGCTTCCAGAATGTAACTCTGCTTTGTGATCCATGGGGAACAGAGCTTGAATCTGCTCCCAGAACAGAGCAGATGAAGCAGCTTTGGTCATCCTCAGCCATCAAACTCCTGCCCTGGTGCCTGTGTCATGGGCTGAGCACTGCCATGAACCAGCTGTTTGCAAGCTCCTACCCCCGGATGGATCTGCTGAGAGCACTTTGCCCAAGTGCAGGTTGAAATTGCTCAGAGCAAACTGGTCCTTGGTCTATCTCAGGACCTTCCTGCTGGAGGATTGCAGGAATCTGAGCAGGAGGGTTCACAGCTCACCCCTTGTAATAACCTGCCAAGTTAAGGCACGTGTACCCAAGGCAATAACCTAAAAGTGAGCAAGTGCAGTGAATTCACCTGAGGTGCACACAGTGAACTCGTGTCAAACTGCAGAGAATTTGCCAGAGCTGCTTTTCTAAGATTTGTGCTTTTGTGCTGACTCAGTCTCTAGGAAAAAGGCAAGTAATGTCTCTAAGTGAGTGTGTTCAAACAACAAATAGGGCTTTTTATTTTTTATTCCCAATGCTGCACCCCTGCTTTGCTTTAGAGGTAACAGCTGAGGATCTAAGTGCATTATACTGTAAATACACCAAAATGGAAATGCTTCTCTGTAATGGAATAGTTCGTCACCTAGGCCAGCTTCTCCATTGATTTACATTCCACATAGCCTCAGGAGCGCTGCAAGGCCTGTAAATCAGTGAGGAATAGCATCCTTTGAGTCTAAATCTCCCCAGCCATCCAGAAGTCATGTTAATATGTAGCTTTGGCTGTGGTGTACACGGAGGGACTGTCAGTGGGAGCAGCTCCAATCAATGGCACTGAAAGGGAGCGCTGTGGTTAGCGCCCGCATCGATCACGCTAAAGAGTGATAAACAATTACAGCCATCAGCCAGCATCACTGCCTGGCACACTACATGAAACATTCCCATGTCTTTAAGGCTCTGTATTTTAGAGCTGACTGTATCCTTGTTCAAACTACATCGAGTTTTATAAGCCTGTTTTTCTCCTTTCTGTAAATGATGAAGCACTAGGATCTGGAGGACAAATATCCTTTAAACCAACAAGCTGAAGATGCACTTGCAAAAATGATTGTAAAAACAAAACATGCCTTGCTAAGTGGCAAATTTTCTTCTTCTCAGAGTCTTTGACATCTTTGAGCTGGATGCCAGGTTAATTTTTTCTTTAACCAGAACAACAGTAGGATGGACACTACTGTGAGCTCATGCCTGGTGACAGAGGGACAAAAACACAACTCCAGGGACTCAGGAAAATACATCCTGATGTAATTTGACAAAATCAGGATTGGGGGTGAAACCAGCTCATTTCCACGGATGAACCTGATACACAACTTTTCCAGAATAGAACACATTTCAAAGTTTTACTAAGTGAAATAAATACAACTCCAAGTACCTATAGGAAACAGAGCCATTAAAAACATGTGCTTCGTTTTCTCACAGACACACTTTCCATGCTAATTTACACCCTGAGCAACTAGGAATTTCCACATCTTACCAAAAGGCAGACCAAATCCACTCCAGAGTAGAGATGGAAAAATTAATGTTGATTTGTGCCAAGGTAGGCTTTATACTGACACATGTGAAGAGAAAGGAATTTTCTCCCACTCTTTCCTTTATTTTTGCATTTCACATGGATAGCTCTGGAAATCTGTCTTTCCCAGTCCCTGTAAAACAGTCCACCAATATCTCAACTGATTAACAGGATTGCTATACAGGACCTGAAAATTCTGATTCCCTGTGCACAGGAATTCCCTGTTCAGCTGTGCACATGGGATGTAGCTTTCAGACTCTCCATTTATGAGATATTTTCCGTTTCATCTTTTGAGACGGAAAAATTGGAGAAAAATGGCTTTCTCCCATTAATGGGAAAAAAAAACCCCAAAAAACAAACCAAAACCAAAGACCAAAAAAAAATCCCTAAAATTAGCAGCTAGAAGAGCAAACCAAATGAAGGGAGCAGAAGTGCTCAGGGTAATAAATCTAGAAATAAAAATGGGTACACCTGCCCCAAGAACAGCTCTCCCACTATCAGCAGCCATTTATGGTGTGTTCAAAACCTGTCCCTGGTTTAGTTTTACCCACAAGGTTATTCTGTAGAACACTTTAAATTAAATTCACAAAATCTCTTCCCTTTCCGAGCCAAGCACGGGGCAGCTGAGAGCCTTTCCGTATTTTATTTTGTGAATGAAATTAACTATGTGAACACCTGAATTTGCCTTCTGACCACATCTCCAACGAGGCTAAAAGAAAGAAGACTCTGCTCTGCAATGTCTGTCTGTTACTTTAGCACTGTTTTTGGGGTCTCCTGAGCAAAACCATACCTGCAATCATTTTCCTGAGGGGTTTAAAAGCAGTAATTACTCCTCCATCAGTAATTATTTGCATACTGCTGCCATGATAGGGGTGGGAGAGAAGACTTTGGATTTTCAAAAAGTGAGATCCCTTCCTTCCACAGTTATAATGGCACTGCTGACTGCATAAATAGGTGCTGGGCCTCTCAGGCTCCTGCAGGTAGAAGTGGCCATGTAATGTGTGTATTTGCCCATTGGGGGGTAAGCACTGTGTGGGAGCCTTGTTCACAAATCTTATTAAATAACTTGTGGAATGCACAGAAAAAGCCTGTGCACCTCTTTAAATAAACTAGCATGAACATTTATTTGCCGTTTTCATTTTCTCTGTCAATCATCTTTGGGGGGAAAAAAAAAAAGTAAATTGTTGGTAGTCATAATGCCGCAGTACAGGAACACTGAGTTATGGGGTTGTTGTCTCCAGCATGTTGCCATGCATTTTTTAATAAGATTTGTTGGCTTATCCATTTACACAGCATTAATGGTCTATTACATACGTATCAAATGCAAATGTTGACAAAAAAAGGTCCAAAATTCCTCTATAGTGCAGTATATAAACCAACAGAAGCATTAACCCAAACAAAACCAACTTCTGGAGCATTTTGAAAGGCAGGCTGATTTTCATAGACTCATTAAAACAATTCCCAATTAGGCATAAAACAGAAGATCCAAGATGAATTTTCTAAGGAAAGAAGGAGAGTCTCCATCCTCACGGCTGACTGATGTTGTGAATTGAAGTGCTTTAAAAATAAAACTCTGCACCACTCTCCCTCACCCTCATTTTAAAATAGTGCTTTCCAAGGCAATCAGGAATATCTCCTGGAAGAGCCAAATCAAACTACATCTTGTCCTTGAGAATATTAGCTGAGGAATGATTTTTGCAAGCTCCACTCTAAGGCATACATTGATCTGATAACAGCTTTGGAATCGTTAGATAGAGGTGAAAAATGTTTTTTTTTTTTCATAGTGCCACCATGCCTGTCTCCATGAAAGCCCACAGGGTCACAATTGTTTTGGCCAAAACTAGAGAAATAAAATATGAATAATATTTTACTATTTTGTATTGCTATTCCCACTTCTCATGCAAGTTTGAGGGATTGCTCCTGATTTCTTTTTCCTGCCATGCTGTAAGCTAGCACATGATTTTAAGGAAAGAGATGCCAGTAATTAGGATTATCAAGTTTTTCAAGTTGCTGGATTTTTAGTGATTTGTTTTAAAAGAACACAAAAAAAATTCTTCAGTTTTCTTATCTCAGGACAATCGACAGCATTTTTTTCCTGCTTCAGTGTGGGCACATGGACTGGTTCAAAACTGCATAAAGAAGAGAAGAAATGGAATTTATTGCCTAATAAAACTTATTTTCATTTGCAAGATAAAGAATGGTGGAATAGTTATGAAATGAAAGTAAAAATCCTTTAGAGGTTGAACATGGAAACTTCATGTTTTCCAGCTCACACAAGGCTGCTGTGAGCACCCCACTTGCCACTTGCATGGAGCTTATATCCTCTGAGATATAAACTGAGAACTTCTCCATAGCTCCTACATGGCTCCCAGCAGCTTCCACTGGCTGGGATCTCTGTATCTAAAAATAATAGTTCACCACTGGGAAATCAGTGGGATGCCAGCAAGAAGACAAGATAAAATAACTTTTAAATATGTAGATAATTCCCAGGGAATGGAAAACTTCAGTGCTCAGCCTCTCCATCAAAGCCTGCAGAAGTCAATTAGAAGACTTCACTTCGGCTGAGGTCTGTACCTTAGCATGTGGGGAACGCTCAAAGAAAATGAATAAGTTGGCTAAAATCTGCTTTTTCTCTCATTCCCCAGCTCCTTTGTAGTCAGGTACAAAAATCAAAGAGATCTTATGCTAAGAAAACTAAAAATACAGCCCAGGAGAAGGTGTTTCTTCAATCTTGCACCTCTCAGGCAGATTCCACAGGACTTTACCAGTGAAATCCAGAAGGATATATTTGGAATCCATACGGCATTGAGCAGTTGAGGTAAAAGAATATCTATGGCACAATTTCTCTTAAATACATCTCACATCTGTCAAAGCCCACTGCAATCAATACTTTTATGACTGTAGCTGCAAGTTGCTGAAGAAACACAGCAGCTATCTTTTAAACTGATATCAGCAAGATATAATGGGATATTGGAATTAACGTTAGCTCAGTCAAGCATGACAGCTCAGTGTAATGACTAAGTGTCAGCTACTTTCAAAGTTTACATCTCTTTTAATTACCACAATTACCCAGCTGACTGGTTTTCAGCTCATACAGCTCCTGGAGGCTCCGAATGAGCAGCAAACTGCAAGGCATGGAAATGTCAGCAAAGTTTTCCACAGCACTGTAAGGATCAGATGTTGATCCCTATCAAACTGCTGTCCCCTGCTAAGAACACACTGCAGAACACACTGCCACTGCTCAGGATGGGGAGATATATCCTGTTTTTGTTTTTGTTCTCTCACTCAATAGAACAGCTTTTCGAGGAGGTGGCAGCTGTGGAAACTCAGTAGATCAAGGAGTTTTCTTACTGCAAGGGCTCTTCTTTATCCCACCAAGTACAGCGTGGCTGAAAACCTGCTTGTTTTACTTCTAATTAAGGCTTCCCTCTTTTGTCTCCAGGCTGCTACAGCTCTTCAAACCAAATCCTGTGGGTTACACACTGGGCACAGGAACTGTTTTTCCCCCGTGTGCATGGCCAGGTTGGAAACACAGACCTGACTTTTAATGAGTCCTGTTTCCAGCTAAACCACCTTTCACTTTGTCACCTCAAAACTCCCAAAAGGGAGTGTGAGGTGAGCACACACTTGCACAAAAGCCCTTTAATTGCTCAGTCCTACACCAGGGCTGGATAAGGCAAAGAGGGACCACTGGGGCTCTCCAAATGGTTCCAGGGAGGACAAAGGAAACTTCTGACTCAGACCTTTTCTGAGAGATGGCATTTTGCAGAAGAATTCAGTCAGGGAGGGACATCTCTTCATCACCTCTGCTGTCCATAAAGTACTTTTGCACTCCTACCCTCCACCCCCTACATTCTGTGGACTGCATGACTGGTGTGCTCCCCTTTAACATATTTTTTAAGCAAGTATTTCAAGAGATATGAGGAGATGTTTTCATCATGAGGGTAATTACCATTGCATTTTAATGTACTACAATATAGAGCCATGGTTCAGCAGCTTTACTTTAGAGCAAGTGTTAAAATAGAGAGCTTTAGATCTTACACAAAATACATCTGTAACTAACCTTTGGCACCTCATGCCAGGATTTTCTCCTACTAAACACTCATAAGGTGTGCTCTGGCCTGCCTGCCCCAAGTGGATGAGGCTCCTCTAATGAGTCTATAACTACAAAAAAAAAAAAAAGAAGAGGAAATAACTACCTAGTCACTTTGGCCTCATTTTATAAATAGTGCCATCTAATAATTCTAATTGTGAAGAACATTGCCTCCTAGAGATTGATATCACTACATTACAAAAAATAATCAAATCAGAGTGCAACAAAGGACAGGAGAGCTCAGAGAAAAAATAAGATTAGCCATAGAGAGGGCCAACTATCAGAACCATAACAGTGTTATAAATCCCATTCCTTTCAATATATCTGACATAGTATACATGGTTAGAAAATACCAGTAAAATACCACATACAGGTTCATTATTTTCCATGCCTCACACTGCTTCTTGGATAGGTTTGTGAGAAGTGAAGGAAAGGGGAAGAGGTTGTTTAAGGGATGGTGAAGGAGAATTTGCTCATCTTTTTTTCAATGAGAAAGTGCTTATTTTGGATGTGCACAGGAAGGCTCTCACAGGAGAGATGAAGCCACTGACAGAAGCCCTCAGGTACCACTGGCAGCTGTTGCAGAGCCTGTGAACTCAGCCAAGCCCTGAAAATCCTTCTCCAGCCTGTCAAGGCCCAGAGAAGGCAGCTGAGCCTTGTTAGCAGATCAGCCAGGCAGAATAGGTAAACTTCAGCTCTCCCAAAAAGTCAATTAACAGGACTGTGGAGGCCAGTTCAGCTGGCTGGTAACAGAAGGGAGATCGGCAGCCTCGGCTAGGGAGACAGGGGCCAAGGTGGCCAGGATAATTACCAAGGTTGGGTGAGTACAGGGTGTTCTTTGGGGCTCTGCCAGGAGCAGCAGAGGATGGGGATGCTCTTAATGGAGCCCTGCAAACAAACCCCACCTGAGCAGAGCTCTCCCCTGAACACCCAGGCACCGTGTGAGCTGTGCTGTCTGATCCCAGCAATCCTGCTCTTAGGGGAAATGCTGCCCATGGCACAGAACCTCCTGCTCAGGTCTGAGCTTTTGCTGAAAAGCAGCTTTTATGCATGAATAAGCGAAGGGAATTGTAAATGTGGTAACTGGAACAGAACATCCATGAGTGAGATGCAACTCTAAAGCTAAGCCAGTGAGAAGTACTGATGAGAAGCAGTTTAACAATTGGCATCAGAGCTGGTGGGACAGCAAATGAGAGAAAGCAGCACAAGGTGTAAATTGTGAGGCCTGGGGTCAGTTGGAGGAGAATGGGTAAGAAATCTCCTTTCTTCCAGCTCTCACCTATTGTGATTTCCCCTGCAGGAAAAAAAAAAAAAAAGAGCTTTCCAAATGGAAAAGTCATCAATGCAAGCTTGCAAGCTGAATTTTATGTTGGCTAGAAAATTACTCTCTTATTAACCTTTCATCTGAGAATCACCATCAGGTTCTTCCTGCACAATGTCAAATCTCTCCCAAACAAGAAGTCTCTTCTTTTATAAAAATCACAGTGTTGTTCAGTGGCATTTTCCAAAGCATGAACCTGGCAGCCTCCTTTGTTTCCCAAAGGAGCCCCAGCCTCACCTCAATCAATCACTTTCCTGAGCAAGCTTTCCTATTCCTCTATGTCTCAAGCCAGCTGAGCTGGCTGCTGTAAGGAAAGCACAGGCACAAGGAACCTGTTAAAAAGGGGCTTTACAACTAGGAAACGTTAAGTATTATTAATGCATTAGAGAGCCAACACAGTAGCTGTTGTTGCTGTCAAATGCTTTAGTAATACACTAATCTCACCATCCAAATAATTCTGAGTGACTCCCCAGAGAAGCCAGGATTACTGCATTGGCCATATAAAGGTAAATGTTGCTTTTCCCATTATGATTCTACCCACAAGTTCCAGCACTGCTGATTAAAATAACTTGGCCCTGACTTTCACAGTATTTTGAAGGTGACAACATTTTTAGACATGACATCCTTCTCCAACAGAGAGTGCAGTTACAGGAGCTTTTTAATGGCTTTTGCAAAGCAATAACTCTGCAACTTGAAGAAAAAAAACAAAAGACAACCTAAATATGAAAATACTGCTTTTATTAAGATCTTCTTTTTTCATTAACATTTGTGTTTTAGAGCTGAATATCATCCTATGAATTTCAATGGTAAAGAACTGGGTACTGTGGCATTGAAAGCTTATTTTCCTAGTGATTTATTTTATGGTAAGTATCCGTCATTTATTTTATTTAAGATTATTAAAAAAAAAAAAAGAAGAAAAAAGATAAGAGCAGTTTGATGTGTGCTTTTTTCCCCATGCTCAGGTGTGAGATGTCTGAGGCAAGGATAATCTGTCAGTATTAAGATACAGAATAAACTCCATCAGAAACCTGGATGTTTCTTCTTGAATATGTTGGGGAATTCTATCAAGAGACCTGGGAGTCCTATCCAAAAGCAGATTTCTGGAGATCAGAAAGAGATGTTTGTTTGGAAGTTTCCCAGCTCCCAAAGCTGCTCTTTGTGCAGCCTGTGCAGGGACTCTCTGGAGCAGAGCACCACGGCTGACAAAGCTCCCCTGTGGCCTCCTGCACCTTCCTCAGTGTTCTGCTATGATGGTATTTTGTTGAACTAGATCAAAGATTTGAAGCTCCTCACAAGTCATAAAAACATAAACACAGTCACAATAAAAGTGCTCACCAGCTATCTCAGAAATGGTGAGCATCAAGCTCAAGGACTTATTTTCGTTATATCTGTGAAACTTTCTTCTTAAGTAGCCTGGGAGTAAAATTTACAAAAGATTTCTGATTCAATTCCCTTTAACTCTAGGTTTGTCCTTGACTCTTTCAGCAAGAAGATTTTATTCTCATAATTTTAAAATTTCAAGTCACCAGCCCTGCTTCCAGAGCTGCTCAAGTGCAACCCTTCTTTTGGCCAGAATCCTTCACAGGTGAGTTTAAATGTCTCAAATGTCAGCAAATGAGCTGCAAAGGGGCATCCTACTACCCACTTTATTTTACTTAAGTACAGACAACAAATTCTCCCTTTTTTTTTTTTAATTTTTTTTAATCTAATGTGGTATTTGCAGATATCAACTTTATTTAAAACTGCCTTGTGCCTAATTTTGATAAGCATTTGTTCAATAAATGCATCTTCCTGAAGTCCCAAGATTAGTATTTGTCTTCCCCAACACTGCAGCTCAATTTTTTTTTTGACAGAAATACTTACAGCTGAACTTAAGCTTTTGACAGAAATCTTCCAAGAATATCAGCACATCAAGGATCTCCATTTGAATTAAGTGAAGCTACCACTTTTTTCCTCTCTGCTTCATATGAAAAGATTCCTTTAGAATATCCTAAGGAAACTTTTGCAGTATCGTGACTAAATTTTCATACAATTTGTAACTACTTAATTGTAATGAAGTCTGGGGAGAGCAGTACCCACTCACATGTATTAGGCTTTTGGGGACTAGCAGATATTGCTGAGAGGATGCACTGGTGAAGCAAGATTATATTTAAAGGGCCACAGTTTCTTCCCACTCATCCCAACCACTAACAGACCACATCTGGATGGAACACTGTCCTGGCTGAGAACAATGTGTGTAATGGGTAGAAATCTCCATTTTCCCAGTTCCCAGCCAGCTGGGAGTCTGTGAGGCCACAGAGGAACTGGGGGCAACTTGGAGCAGCTCCCCCAGATGCTGT
The DNA here is from genome assembly GCA_013397075.1 of Rhabdornis inornatus. Taxonomy (NCBI): domain Eukaryota; kingdom Metazoa; phylum Chordata; class Aves; order Passeriformes; family Rhabdornithidae; genus Rhabdornis; species Rhabdornis inornatus. The sequence goes on along the minus strand of VWZS01007739.1, from coordinate 471,475 downwards.
AGTGGAAGTCAGGGCAGGAGCAGATGGGTTTGTGTGGCTGAGACCTGTAATGGGTTCCCTGGTGCCCCTCCTCTGCACTGAGCAGATCTTGAACCTAGGCCAATATACACTGAGCTCAGAAGGGGGTTTGAAGTAGCTTAATTAGGGAGAGGCTTTACAAAAGCTGCTCTTGTACAAAATAACTCACTTACTAGCATAGAGTATAGAAACAATTCAATTGCTTTCTACATTTCCACATCCAACACGCTCTGTAGAGCAAAGGAGCTCCCTTACAGCTTCTTAAGAAAGAACAACAATGGAAATTATTTAAAAAGAGCCTGAGACACCAAAAATCCAGCAATTAAAATCACCTAATATCATATTCATGCTTTCATGTATCAGATGCTCCCAAACTGTTCTTGCTGCATGCCTGCATTCATTACAATATGTAAAACTGGGAGTGATAGTCACGGTCTTAAGTCAAATTTTCCAACATCAAAAATCAGTCTCTGCTCTTCTACCTCAATCTTGTCACGCTGCTGTGGCTCCCAACATGGCCACTTCCCTTAATATAATCCTTATCTTTAATGCTTTTCTCCCTTCACCCTCCCTGCACTTAAAAATTGCTTTGTACTGCAAAATGCAGCAAAGGATTTTTTGGAAGAAGGGGGAAACCTCCCTGCAGTAATCTCTCCTCATATCCAACTGCCAATTTAGAAACTCAAGGTGTCAAAACCCTCCCAAGTGGAATTTTCCTCCCATATGTTTTTAAATGTTCCCTCCCCAAAGGTGACCCTTCTGAGATGCCACATCCCTGGCAGGAGCACTCCACCTCCAATTCCATCTGCTGGGAGCTGACACTTCCATTAGCTGGGGGGTGAGGGGACAGGTACCCACCCTGCTGGTGGCACAGTGAGGCCAAAATATGTGTTCAGGGGTCACCCAGCACCCTTCTCATCTCAGCTGCTGCAGACAGAAACCACCAGGATTTCCCTCATACGCTTTGGGAATGCCAAGTGGCAGAAAAAGAAATCATCCAAGCTAATTACTGAAAGAGTGGGATAAGTAAATGAGTCACAGCAACAGAAATCTCAGCAAATGCTTGTCCTCTCACCACTGCTATTTCTCTTGGGAAAAATCAAAATAATTTCCCTTCCTTTAATATTAATAAAAATCATGTCAGAAACACCAGCACAGGCTTATAGAAATGTGACTAAATTTTAGATACGGGGCTTCTTTGGAAAGCTATTCAAACATGCTAAATAATCTTTAATCAATGGAATGCTTTGCACTTGATTTTTTTGCATGAAGTGTTTTAAGATAACAGAGGCTTTTAAAGTAAGTTTCAGGTTCATTCCAGTTCTATGATACCTCTTCAAAGTTCAGAGCCATGGCTATGCATTCAAGTGCTGCATTACTGAGAAATGTACATCAGCTGGAAAATCAAAATATTATCACATGGGCATAAGGATATTATCTGGAAATGAAGATCAAGTAAAAATTTTCGACACGTACAGTAAATATTAGAGGGGGGATATTATTGTAAATGAACTGGAGAGTTCAATAGCACTATCGCAGTAGAGAGAAACATTTATTTTTATTCCAAGAAAGAATGGGTGGAATTTCTAGGCAATGGCTAGGCTGAGATCCTTCCCATTGCATTTAATGACAGACTGCAAGAGGTGCCAACTCAGACCAAAACAATTCCTACTTTGAAAAGCAGCAGTTTTCCTGCCTTGAGAGTTAAAAGATCCAAATCTCTTCAGTGATCATTCTTCTGTGGAAATTCTTGAAAGTTTAACTGTGGTATTGTGCTTTTCCCTGCTCATGTAGGAATCTGCATCTCTGAAATCAAGAGGTGGTTTTGGTGCCAAAATTAAGTCAGGTGAGGTTTATCAATGTGCAAATGACTGCTCCTGGAGGAGAGATGGGCTGGGCAGTTTTAGGGATCATTTTGGCTCTTTGCAGAGAATGCATTGTTCAAGCATTTTGCTCAGGCACCCAAATGACTCCTGAGCTTCCCCTCATGGTGGAAAGAAACTGGCATTTCTTGAGGGTGGTTCAGCCCATCAAAGATCAGGTTCCTACTCAGGGCATTCAAACTGGCTGCCTAAATTTTTGCATGGTAGTTTCTTACCCCTGAGTTATTCCACTGCCCTAACAGGATGTGCTCTCCACTATCAAAAACCCAGGGGCAGGTAGTGCCCAAACAAGTGTTTTGATACACAGCTGCAGAAACAGTGAGAAAATAATGTAATAGGCATTGTATAATTATACAGACCACATCAAGAGGCTCTGTCTTCTGTCAGGCTGACTTATTATTCTACAGTTTATGACAAATTTCTACTCAGATGAAAAAGTAAAGTTTTTCAGTAGAACTGTAGCAAGCCATTAAACCCTGCAGTCTGTGATGGTTTGCAATGTGTCTAACACACAATACCAAGGGTATTGCAGGTCTCACTTCATGTCACATCAAGTCATTATTTCTCTTTATTGATGCATTACATTCTTGGGTTTGGGACGGCAGAAGTTGCAGGGAGGTCTCTGAGGTGCAGGTCTGGGTAAAACAGAGCGTCAGGTCATGAGATATTTATCAAGTGATAATGGAAACGACCAAAAAAGAGATGAGGTGGGGACAAAGGCTTCTCCAGCTGGGAAGTTATTGAACACTTGGAGCCCAGAACAGATAGCTCAGTGGCAGCTGGCTGCCCTGACTCCCTGAAAAATTAATCACTGCAGATAAATGCATAAAAAGACACCACCTCAATCTGTTTTCCACTGAAGCTGATGGCTAAATTCCCATGTCTTGCTCTTATCCATCCTCCAGTCTGTGCCACGAGGCCCAGATGTGCTCACAGCAGTCCAGTTGTAGTGACAGAATGACACCAGTGGATTTGTGATTGGTGCCTGTGGGGAAAATCCACAGGACCTTGTCCCACCACTGTGCACTCTCCTCTTGCTCCTTCTGCACTGTGCAGAATGAGCCCCCAGTTTTTGAGCCTTTGCAGTGTCAAAATCCCAGGTTTGGCCACTCCCAGGAAACTCATCTTGAGGAATTTATTTTTATTCCTCTGGACTTGATTTATGGTATATCCACTGAAGGTGATGGAGTTGTGACTTCACAAAGAGCTTTACCATCAGCATTTCCTGGTGCTAGCAGATACATTTGGAGCACTGAGACTCTTCTAACACTGGATTAGTGGATATTTCTCCCTAATCTACCACTGTTCTTAGTGGGCATTTTTAAAAACAAAGATTTCTTACACACAATGCAAGAGCACTTCATGATTTCAGAATAAGTACATGAGCAAGTACCAGAGTTGACCTTGCAAATATGTCTTGGTCTAGAAACAGTCATTCTATGAATATTTTAATTGATAAAACCATATTGTGGAAATGTTCATAGAAAATTAACACAAGTGGAGCACAGAATAGTCAAAGGAAATTAATTTACAAGTGTGATGGCATGAAAATTCCCAGGAGACACTGAGCAATTGAACTAACTCTAGTTATATGAGCTCTCTTTGTGTTTTCAACATCAGCTTTACACTTGGAAGGAAAATTCTTCTACCTGCAGCAGAGCAGCAGATGCATAAAGGGCTGATAATGAAGCCCAGTTAGAAATCTTTCTAGGCTGCCTTGAACTTGCAGCATAAACCTGTGGGAAACTGCAGCAAGTTCCCACTCAAGGACAAGTTCACATCAAAAAGTACCTGCTATAAGTACCTTTACAGTCTAAATAGGACAATGCTACTTGTGTTGTGAAAAAGAACATTTAACAGTGTGCAGCTATGTAATTATGGGCTGCCAGCAGCTGATACAACTCTGTGCTGGCATAACTACTGTGCAGACTTCCACATTTACTGGGTCAGCTTTTTGGTTTAAGAAAACTGATTGTAAAGACAACACCTGACAAAAGCATGGGGATCCCTGGGGAACAGCTCTGGGGAAAAGCAGGGTGGGATGCTACAGCTGATAGGGCAGTGCTGAAGGTTTTCCTGCCCCTTGCTCTGAGCCCCATTATGTCAAACAAGTAATTTTCATGATCAAGGTTTTCTGGATGTGCAGCCACACTAGGAAAGTGAGATGCCTTACAGCAGCAACGAGCTCTTTAGAGGCACAAGTTTTATGGAGACCTTTTCTCAACCTCTTGTTGAGGTGAATATTGTTTTTGTGCTAATAGGAGTAAAATTGGTTGAATTAAGTTGGAAAATAGCCACTATATTTAATTATCAGATAAAAATCTGAGTTCAGGAGGCACAATTGTACATGTAGCAGAACCTTGTGAAGTCAGGGAGGCTTTGCCACTGGCTCAACAAGCCAGGGTTCTCCTCTGTGTATACACAAGACCATAAACATTTAATAAATGATTGCAATCAAATCCAAATAAATATATTTAATAGACCAATCTTCTCAAGATTGATTCTGAAGAAGCTCTGTAAAATGACACATGCCTGTGTCATATGGTCAATAAAAGCTCTTTTCCCTTATGTTTTAAATTACTGAATAGTCCACACTGGTTCCTTTGATTTTAATCTAAAAGGCTGAATTTTCAGATTGCCTAAAGACAAGTGAATATTTGTCATCTGTCCCACTAACGCTTTTCTAAAATATTGCTTCTCCTTTTGGCAAACCTGCAAAGATTTGCTTCTCGTTTTTATCTTCTGTTGTAAAACCGAATTTGTTTTGAATGACAAATAATTCATTACAGAATTTATTTTTTAACTTTTCTTGCCTGAGACATCTTTTTGATGGTTTCAGGGCATTGTTCTAGCCAAAGTATCAACTCCACTCTCCAATTTATTCCACTGTGCAGTTTTGTGGTTTTTTCTCTGGCAAGCTTCCAGCTGAATTAATTTGACATTCACTGATCAATCAAACTGTCTCATTACCACCTTCTGCCCGCCTTGTCATCATGGTCCACTGTTGACAGGAGTAAGGAATGAACATCCACAGGGTCACCTTCAGAAAATCTTTTATTTAATTGTCGTAGACCTACTGCCAAGCCCTGAGGTTATCTGCAATGTTCCTGTGTGTATCTCTTTTTCTCTTTACAAGTGTACTGAATAATTTTATGTGGGCTCATGCCGTTCACAGATGGAGCCACTCCAGCAGAGTTATTTAAGCAGTGGCCTCAGTAATTACCCTGAGTGCTTGCATGAGGAGGGTTGTTTGATTTCAAAAGCCCCCTGAATGACAGGCCAAGTAGACCATTCAGAGAAAGGTGTTCAGAAAGTGGTACTGAGAAAGACTGACAAAACTCTCACATTGATGTTATTGATATTCATTATGCAAGAAAGCCACTTGCCTTATTTCATTGTTGTATAGTACATTATTCCAAGTAATTACTATTTATTATTTGTATTTTTATTATTATTTATGAGTGCCAAGTGATATGCCCAAGACAGTACCATGGCTTACCAGAACAGGTACTCCACCAGAGGATCTGCAATTTCTGTATTTCTGTTTTCATTTGTCTGAATTAGCACCTGTAGCATTGTTATGAACTTTTTTTTTTTTAATTGTGAAATTAAAACCTGTGTATCTTGTGCAAGAGTTAGAGCATTTGGAAGGCACTATTTGCTTTTTTTGTGTATTTTTGGGTTTTTTTTGCCTGAACGGGGTTTAAATTTCCTATATGAAGACACGTGTTTAAACATTCTATGATATTTTTTCATCGAGATATTTTGCTCCACATTTTACATGGATGACCAGTGCATTCCTACACATTGCTGGAAAGAGAACTGAAGTCCTTTATGTTCTCCTGAGAGCATTATAGCACAGGTTTGGTTTTCTTTAGTTACACATATTCATGGATTCTTTAGGCTTAGGAACATCCTGTCATCCATTGCTACCCCAGATCACATAACACTGATCTTTATATACCATTAGGTTTCCTAGGCAGGACAATTCTACAAGATTATGAATCTGATATTTCAGATTGCTTTTGTCTGAAAAACACATAATATTCCTCAGGCTTATTGTAAGATTTGGGCTACTGTGGTGGAAAAGAAAGCATGATCTGACAGACAAGATTCATTTACTTCAATACATCCCATTTTATGTTGAATAACTTATCCTCTTTTCCTCCTGTTTCTTACAATTTTTCGATGAGAAAGTAATTTCCATTATGCATATAATGACTTTTTCCTTACTAAAACTTTTGTCTGAGTTAGATGTACGTGTTTGGAGTTCTGTGCGTGTTCCCCACAGCAGCAAACACATCTCAACATTGCAGATGTGCAAATTGCTAATTAATAATGACATAATCAAAAGCAGTACACAGAAACCCCATCACTGCCACAAACTAGGCAGGGATGCTTTAATATGAGACAAGCTGTGCAAGGAATGGGGTGGATGTTTCAGCAAGTCAAAGTCATAAGACACCTTGGGACCAATTTACTGCGTACTTAGGAACCAAAGGGTGTCATTAACTTTAAGAGGAAAGCTCACTCTGCAGTAAAACAGGAGCCATCAAAGTGGAGATGGGAGAGTTAAAGGAGTTATTAAAAGGATGTGAAGTTGTTTGGCAGGAAGGCTCCTGGGGCACTCCCAGAATGCCAAGGGGAGTTGAGGTTTTGCTGCTCCAGCCCCAGAGAAGGTGCTGACCCACCAAGAATTTGTGGGGATGTATGGTTAGGTCTGCACAAGGGGTGTCTGAAGTAGAAATAATAATTTGCAAAACCAAGAGACTAGCAGAGACAAAGCTGGGAGAAAAGGAAAAGTTGGGTCAACAAAACGCAATTTTGTTAAGATTTATAACACTGATAAGAACATTATTAATTCAACTCTGAATAAATTCATTGGGGTCTGCCTTATGACATGCAGGTGGGAAAAAAAACTCCAACTTTGTTTTTTGTCATTCTGCCTGATACAACAAATGTTTTCTATGTTCCTAGATCTAAAAAAGGGTTTAAAGGAGATATTTTGAGTAAAGATATTTTGTCTTATTTAAAATGAGCAAATGCTTGGTTTTCTACCTGTCACACAGTCACTCCCTGAACTCCCTGACCCTATGTTTGCAAATTCATAAAAAGTCAAAAAAATTGCCAAAATAACCTGCTGAATCAATCATAGGAGACATCTATCAAACCCAACATTAATGTCACAGCCTAAGCAAGGGCCACCCACCAAACCCTTTCCCCCACACACCCCATGGACCAGCCCCTTGTGGCACTGCCAGACAGCAGGGGAACCCCTAGGAAACAGAACCAACGTACAGAGGAGGAAAGCCAGATAAATATACACCATTTTAAATAATATTTAATGCCATTTTTAATCAGTGTATGTAAATTTGGAGGTTTGCAGTTTTTCTGCACAATTTCCTCTTGGCCAACTGATCAGGCCTTTGGCAGAACAGAAAAAGCTTGTGAGAATATCAGTCCCACAGGACATGGAAATAAACTTGTGAATCATTTGCTAAAAAATCAAAGAAAAGGGGTTGTGGAATACTTAAAATAGGCTTACACATTAAGGAAAAGAGGAGTTGAGCATCATTTCATTATTTTCATGGTACTTTTCTGAAAATGGGCGGTAGCTTTGAGAAGAAGTGACTCTCATTTCTTTTTTAAACTGGTATTAATGTGGATGAACTTTGTTGTCACATCTCCTGATTTTGAGCTGTAGGGTAGGCAATTCTGCAGGCATGATAGAGAAAGGAGAGCATGACAGATTTTACTTTGAAATATCATTCAGGACCTTGCTCTGATGCAACTTCTCAGGAAAGTGCAGATTTCTCTTAGCTTTGGTAGTCTGAAAAGACATCCCATTTCCAAATAAGAAATCAAGGTCTTAATGTAGCTGATGAGAAATTACTGATTTTTTTCCAAGGAATCTTTAACCAGCAATGTAAAGGGACTTTTCATAGAACCACAGAATGGTTTGGGTCGGAAGGGAACTTAAAGTTCCAACCCCCAGTTTGCAGCCCCCACCTCCACAGTTTTTATTGCATATTTTTCTAGGTGCTGCCACTCCTGTTAGGGGCTGTTGTGTCATCTGCCAAAGGTGTTTCAGAGGTCTGTTTGCCCACAGAAAAGTCTTGCCAGGCCTGAATTGCAGGTTCCAGGACTCTGGCTCTCAGCCCTGCACCCTGAACACCAAGCCCAAACTCATTAATTCAAGCAGAAGTGCAGAAGTACAATCCTGTTTCCACTGGGTGCCAAGAAAGATATTTGTTGACATCAGGGGAATGCTTGAATTTTGTTTTCTACAGTTAAAGCTATAATAAACTGAGAATCCTTTTATTTTCCTTCTTATTTACAGTACAGAGTTGCAAGACAGATGGTAAGAACCCATTTAGCATAAAGAACAGGGTAGCTTTAATTGGCATTTCTTTTAAAAGGATTACTGTTTGATAAAGGCTTGTATTTTCCCCTGCTAAAGGGAGGAAATTAGATCTTTGATGGAGGCTTAGAATTGTGACTGAAGAAAGTATATATATCATTTTTGGGATGCATTGTTTATTTACAGCCGGCTCTGTAGCATTAGTTTATCAATTACCTCTCAAAATGTGATTTACCTATCTGGAGAAAAAAACCCAAACATTGTTTTTATTGTCTCTAATGATCAGTTCTCACAGTTCTTGTTATTCCCAGCTGCAATAAAATAGTTCTAATGACAGAAGTTTCAATGTATTCTGCCAAACTTTCACTGCTGTCAGCATAGAGTCAGCACATCTCTCCATCCTTCATTTTGTTGTTCTTTCAGAGTACACTTATATTCATTACAATGAGAGAAATGTTGGGTTTTTTTTCCCAACTGGTTAATCTACATAGCTTTAAAAATGTATATGTTTATCTAAAAAACCAAACAAACCGCAAGGAACTGTCAAGAGGACTGAATATGTTCTCACCGAAATTGAAGACAATCTGTCATCCAAAGCTCATGCAGGAAAAATCCACAAAACGCCCATTTAGACAGACAAGAGGGTACAAAACAGATCCCAAACACTTTCTACCTCTGAAACCTCTTAAGGATTCAGAAATCTCTCAGAAGCAACTGTTTGTGCACAGATCTCACACAATGCCTGAAATCTTCCCATCGTGTGATTTTAAGAGGATCAAACCTGGTCCCAATCCACCATATTCCCTTCCCCTTGCTCACCAAAGCCCTGAACTCAAACCCACAGTTCCAACACCATCAATACATAATGTCACTTACTGAAGGACACATTTCCTCACCTACCTATGTTAAACAGAAAGATAATTTTAGGGAATTTCCTCCATTGCTTTTGATTGGTGACAACCCCAGCTCTATGAAGGAGAAAGGCTGGCTCACTTTTCCACTGCCTTCATGGTAATTTGCATGTTTTATTTGCTTGTGGGAAACAGTTGGGACTGTTCTGAATGAGCCTAAAATATTAGAATTCAACACACTGATGCCACAAGATTGACCACTCACCATAAAGAGAAGAGTGAGGAAGGTTTTGCTTTAATTAGTGACAAATCCAAATGGAAATAACAACATCTTGGCATAGTGTCAATAAGCATCAATAAGTGTGGCCATTTCAGTAATCTTTGAAGTGTAAAACTTTTTACCTGGGAGTTACTCCTTACTGTCTTCCCTATTTTCTTATTTTTCCAGCTGCTTACTGTTCAAGTGTTGGTAAATGAAGTCCTTCATACAGCAAAGTTGTAAGCACGTGATTAACATTAAAATGACCTGTCAGCAGTCTCCCAGTGGATTTCATCTTGGGGCTACTGAGGTGCTTAATGTTCAGTATGAATTAATTGCTCTGCCAGTTTAGAAGGCCTGTTTGCCATGTTGTGCCTATATTACTGCTGTAAGTTAAATTACCACAGTCTATAAAACACCTTGTAGTCCATTTCTTCTGGATGAAAGGAGCTATGAAGAATAAATTGCAGTTTCTGAAACACAAACACCCACCTGAAATGATTATAGGAAAATGGTTGTGGATATATTTCTGCTCCTTTTATAGTGTTGCAAGATTCGCTGCATTCCCTTTGTATCAGATAATTCCATCTTGCTAATTTTCAAGTTTCACTATCACCAATTACAAGGAAAATGTCAAAATAACAGGAAGATAAGGCACCAGGGATATAATTTGTCTATCAATAAGCTGTCTCTATTCATAACTAAATTTCTATTCATAACTCAATACAGCTCAGATATTGAATGTCAGAAATCAAGGCAAAAAATTTTCAAACAAGCACATTCCTACTCTATGAGAAACCTGATTCAGACTAATTTTAGACCACATTAGGTATACATCTGAAGAAAGAGATGGAGCAAATATGTTCATGCTAATACGGTCTTCATCCCACATTTCAAGGGGTATAAAAGCATGTCAAGCTCTTCCATCTTCTTTTGGCTCACCTACAAGCAAATTGCATTAGTAAGTGGCATAAAATCATTCCATTTTGAGCAGTAACCTGACCCTTTGTTTTCAGTGGTGTCAGAACTGAGAGCTCAAAGGGACAATGGGAAAAGATGAGACCTTAGAGACAAATAGATCACACATTTTTCCTATCAATCAAATTCTCTTTGTGCTCAGGTGGACTGAACTTAGGAGCATGGCTTGAATTAAGACTTGCTGTCATAAATTTAACCTGTTTGATGCAGCAACTGCATGTGGATGCCAGAATGAAGACTTAGTGATGTGCTGAATGTGATACATTGCTCTTTGGATCATCCAAAATAGGTTAGAAATAAGCAGGAATCTTTGACTCTGACCTAGCAGACTGGTTACTGATGTGCTCTGAGGTACTCTTAGGTGTTATATATATACATATAAATACATCCCATAATATGCTGTAAGCTTGCTCAGGAATAATGCAGGAGGAGCTGTACATGTGCATGAGGGTCCTGGGCAGTCCAGACAGTAATATCCATAGAAGGAAAGGCTGAGATGCTCAGCCATAAGTGGCTATGTTTACCCTATTTGGCATCTGAAAATATTTAGAGACTAGTGTTTGACTGATGCCATCCTGTAATCAATTAAACTGACATCATCAGTTTTACTTGGCAATTTGGGAAAAATTATGTGGAAACTATTTTCTGTCTATAATTCAGGACAACCAAGGGAATTGGCTGAAAATGCAGTTTTCTTCCAATGTACCTTAAGGAAACACCCAAACTGAAAAGCCAACTGTGACACAGAGCTTGCAGTGATGCTGACAGGACTCACAATGCTGAGCTTCCCACCAGACAGTGGCTGAAGTCAACAGGATCATGAGCCAGACAAAGCACTGTAAATCACTGAACAATGCCTTGTCAAGCATTGGAACAGGCTGTCCAGGGAAGTGGAGGAGTCGCCATCCTTGAGAGTGTTAAAGAAATGTGTGGATGTGGCACTTGAGGACATGGTTTAATGGTGAACATGGTGGTGGTGCTGAGTTGATGGCTGGACAAAAATCTTTGAGATCTTTTGTAACCTTAATGATCTCATGACCCTCCTTGCTGTCTGTGGTCCCTGCCTTGTACCCCACGTCTGGGATTGCAACTTGCCTCCCAAAGCACAGTCCACAGGTAAAGACTCCAACTGCAAAATCAACACTGAAAATGTGGCTGCAGAGGGGTGAGAAATGAAGAGTTATGGGCAAGGAGAAGATATTTATGGCTGACATTTGAAAATAGATGGAGACATTGCAGTAGAAATACACACAGGTTCTTCCTGAGGGCTGGAACTGCAAAGAGGATGAAACTCAAACCTCAGCAACTATGTTGGGTTGGGAATTGGGAAGAAGTTTCTGGTAAAATCAAGAGATGAGTCCATGAGAAAGTTTGCAAACCTTAATCTGCTGGAAAATGTCATAGATAGTTACTAGACATTCAGTTTTTTGGGCTGTATTGTCTGATCCATTTCCCTGAGCAATAAACTGAGTAGAGATAAAATCAGATGACATTCAATGTGCAGTGGCATGCCTCATGATGGGTAGGTGGGAATTTGCCATTAATTTCTCCTTTTGATTATATATAATAAAGAATATATATATATATGTAAAATATAGCTAGATAGATACATAAAGTCTTTGCACCTGGTCCGTGGGAGCATTGCAAACTTGTAAATATCATTTTGTGATATTTAACAAACCAGCCAGGGTTTGACAAAAATAAACAGCACCAGTGTGAAAGAAAGCAAGAATTTTCATTAAACAACATCTTACAAAATGAGTTATATTTAACTTCTTTAAACCAGCAAAAACTCCAGTGCCTTGGCACATAAAACTGTGGTATTTTTCTTGGCACACTCTATAGGTTATGTCTTGTGCAAGAAGAAAAAAGTTTGGTTCTTCATTTAAGAATTATGATTTAGCATGAATTGAATTTTTAATATACAATTAAATGTATAACATATAAACACAAACATGTATTTGTGATTACATAAATATATATTTTAAAAGCTTCAGAATATGTACATACACATACACACATTTCTATATGCACATATGTGGATAAGCTTAATTTTTAAGCCTGTTCCCTAGCTACCACAGAAAAAGAATTCTGCTATATTTTCAAAGCTGGGCCTACTATCACGAGCTTTTCCTTCGGAGTCTTGTACTAAATAATAATTTCAAAGCATTGGGACTAGGTTTTTAGTCCTTAGCTGGGGAAAATCAGCATAACTCTGTATTGACTACTATATGGAAAGTCACAAACAGGTTAGCCAATGCATTTAAAGCCTTACAAAAATAACTTTACACACACCACCTCATGCAGGGTGAAATTTGTGAAGAATCCCTAGTTACTGACCTGAAGAGGGCTCTGGTATCACCCCTATTTTTGCTACAGGTGAAAAGTAACAACTTATAAGTGCTTCTGACTTAGCTGGCGACAAAAGCCATCTGTACCACAGATGCTGTAGTACTGCTTCTGGGCATGGTGATAATATTAACTGAGCCATTCAAGTATATTATAAACCTGTATATATATATACACACACATATNGCGACTCTTCTTTGACTTTTTTTGAGTGAGAAAAGATGTGCCAACCTGCATGCCATACGCCTGATACTACTAATGACCATGGTTTATTTCAGTCTCATATGCTTTGATATGTAAATTGGCTATCAAATTCCACCCTCAGTTTTAACCTGTAATAACTTCATTGCTTACAGTGCAATTTGCACTGGTGTAACTTAGATCATAATCTGGATACATATGTAGATGTGTGCTCTCTTATGCACACATATAATGCCTGATTCTTAACATACATATATATATATACATATATACATATACATATATATATATATCTCATGTATGTCAAGACGAGCATCCTCAGTAAAATAAAACACAGACAAAAGCCACAACCATGCTTATCAAGACTAAGCCAGAAGTAAGAAGGTGAAGTGCTCAAACTAAGAATCCAGGCAGGCATGTCCCAAGTGTCCTGCTCAGTCTCAATAGCAATAACCCCTCACTTGAATAAATCCCTTCTCTATTCCCTCTCCTATTTCCACTATCAGTCTAGAGATTTAGGAAGTTCGATTCAATTCCTTGGTTGGAAAACTCTCATTCCATGCATACACTGGGGTGGAAGGCAAGCCAAACTTCCCTTACACTCTTTTTCTCTCCAGAAGTGCTACGTTATTGTCATTATATTAATGAAGATCACTCAGGTTGTGTGATTACTTTCCTATTTTTTTTAATAAAACACATATAACAAGGAAGCAAGTTTCAGCAGGGGTTGATTGACAGCTGTCAAGTAACACACATGGCAGTTCAGGTACCAGGAATTGCTGCTGTTTGTCTGGGCACCATAAAAACCTATTGCAAAAGCTGATGTTTTCTGAAATGAACTTCTGAAGCAAGAGCCTAGCAAAAATTTTTTTTTTTTCATTTCATTTGCTTTCCCCTGGTTTCCACATGCAAGTTTAAGGTTAACAAGGTAGGGCTGGTCTGATCTGAGATTTATGTAAAGGAAATGTAATACCAGTCTGGAGTGTTGGGTGATTTTCTTGAGCAAAACCTTCATGCTAAGCACTCATTTCCAGAGTCTTACAAACAAACACTAATTGTGCTTTCTTGAAGTATTTAATACGTTTCAACACAACTCTATTTATGGCAAGAATCAGCACTTCACTTCAAATCACTTTAGAGTAGTGAACAATTTCCCTAAATGAAGCATCCCATTTTCCCTCTTTGTGAATCATCCACAAGCAGGTTTATCGTTTAAACAAGTATATTTTTTGTGCACAATTATTTACCATATAATTTCTGTAAATAATTACTGTTCTTAATTTATTTGTAAGTGATCAGATGGAAGTTTAGAACAGCAGAATTTGGAGTGGGGTATGGTTAGCACACATTCAGTGGGAGCTAGATAAACTTCATGCCAGGGTTATGAGAATTCCTGTTCTTCCACTACTCTCTATTATTTATTAAAACGTCCCATTAAGTTGTTATAGTTTCAGTTATGAATTTGATTATGAAATAAATAAAATATGTCCATATATAGATAAATCTGTAAACCGAGGCAATATTTCATTAAAAATGGATTGTTTATGTAAAAAGCTCTTCAATTAACACTTTAAAGCATTAATCTAAATTAATTTTTTTATTAAGGGATCTCAGCTAACCAAAGCAAAGATAAGAGTAGTTTGTCAGAACAAGAATGCTGATTTACTCCAGTTCAGCCTCTTCCTAATGATTCAGAGCTGTTGAACGTGACACTCCCACATCCTTTACTTGTCAAAAGCTCTGATCCAGAAAACATTTTGAGGAGAGAAAGTAGAGAGAGGACTCCCAGCCATGCTGGGGATCTGCCAAGGCAAGCAGTAGTGGTGTACAGCTGGGAAGACTACGCTTAAAGATTTAGCATTTGTTAGTCACATTTCAGACTTCTAAGAAATGAATAGTGTAAGGATATTTTTGGTGTATGCATTCTAATGATGCCACATAAAGTTGGCACCATAGGCTCAGACACAAAATTTTAAATTAAGCAGAAGAAAAACATGGCATTACTTATTTGTACAGCCTCAAAACAACAAAATTGGTGGTTGCTTCAGCTTTTTACAAATCTCATCTTCTGTTCTGTATCATGAGGAGCAGCTAATGAAATAAACAAGCTGAAAGATATTTTTGCATTTGCTACTTAATAAAAACTTCCACTGCGATTCAGGCATAGGAAGTCGTCTCTACTCCCTCTGTTCTCTGTTCTTGAGAAAGATGCCAAGGTCATTAGGTGCCAAAAGACACATTTAAATGCCTACAGAGGTTGAGCTCCATGGGAATTGGATGCCTGGCTTAATTACTAGTCTTGAAAATTGGTATCTCGATCCTAAGTTTCTTTTATAACCTTGAAAATTTGTCCTTAAACTACTCCTGAAAATAAGATTTAGAGACATAACATATTGTTGGCATTTTATCTGCAATCTCAATACCAAAGAATGGACTCCTATTATTGAATAATTAAGGAAAAAACATAAATTATTCAGGGGAGCTGTGTTTTCCTTCCCAAAGGAAGCTGTTATATCCCAAACTTGAGCCTGCAGACAAACAAGCTTCTGTCCTGCTGAGTTACAGCCACCTCAAGCTGTATGACAGGAATTGCTGCGAGGGCTCCACCTCCCCCTGGGCATCCATCTCACCATGTGCTCCAGGAGGGTAACTCAGGGAGAGGTTGTGACCAAGAAAAGGGGTTTCTGTCCAGTTAAGCCCCTCTCCTGAATTGCCCTCTGAATGGACCTTTCCCTCCTCAATGTCCAGACTGCCTAGAGGGGCTTAAAGTCCTTTACCTGGGGTTAATTCTGCCTGAAACGACCTCAGTCTGCTGGACAAGCTGACACCAACCCCTGCATGAGACAGGGCCCAACTCTCATTCCAGCTGCAGCCCTCCTGCCTTGATGTGGTTTTAGCTTCTAAAAAATCAGTTCAGCTGTTCAGCAGACCAGGCATGGACATCAAGCACCCCAAGGTGACAGCAGCCACCCCAAGGTGACAGCAGACACATGAACTCCTGCAGGACGGGTGCTGTAGGAGAGTCCAAACTTATCATGGAATCGTTTGGGTTGGAAGGGACCTTAAAGCCCATCTCGTTTCACCCCCAACCTTCCACTATCCCAGGCTGCTCCAAGCCCCATCCAACCTGGCCTTGAACATTTCCAGGGATCCAGGGACAGCCACAGCTTCTCTGGGCACCCTGTGCCAGGGCCTGCCCACCCTCACAGGGAAGAATTCCCTCCCAAAATCCCATCTAACCCTGCCCTCTGGCAGTTTGAAACCAATCCCCCTTGTCCTGGCACTCCAGGCCCTCGTCCCAGTCCCTCTCCATCTCTCCTGGAGCCCCTTTAGGCACTGGAGAGGGCTCCTCCTTCTCCCTGAAGCTTTCTCTGCTCCAGCCCCAGCACCTGGTTCTGCTCACATCTCCCTCACCTCAGCTGCACCAGGTCTTGCCTGAGCAGCAATGCAAAGCACTTTTCCCACTCCCTTCCTCTGGCAAAGGCAAATATGAAGGTCCCAGACCATGCTCCAAAATAGCAGCTTTTTCCTCTCCCCTCCCACAGGCTTGATGACTTGTGCTGATATCTAATTAATTAATTAAGGTTAGTTGAGGTCGAGGCCTGGAATCTGAGCAATTAAACTGTTTGCTCCCTTGCTAAAACAAACCCCATGCACGAGGCGAGCTGCCAAGGCTGGAATTTGTGAAATTTGACTCAGTAAAGGAGGCGCCCTGTGCCTGTCCCTTAGGGCTGCCCAGGGCTGGCTCTGGCTGCTGGGCTGTGCCATGAGCTCAGGGATGGCACAGAAGAGGCAGAAAGAGGTCCAGCTAACTTTTGTTTTAAGGATGACTTTTCCTGTCCTTACCATGAATGTGAATATCTGGTATTTTAATTTTAAAGCCCAGCTCTTGAAATGGAGTGATTAGACATAATATCTCGCCTTTGACAAGAGAGTCTTTGTGGGTTCAAAGATGAGCTTGAAAATGAAAACTGATTGAAGCCTGAAGGGTCAAAGCCAAGGATGGAAATGAGAGTTACCTGACATGGAATTATTTTCAAAGATCACAGGCATTTAATCCTGTTGCACGATTCCTGACTTATATAATTTAGTGGTGCAGAAGCAGAACATGCAGCTCGTGGAGGGACAGAGGTGACCTGGGCTGGGTGAGGAGGGGGAGGGAGGATTCTGCTCCAGGGATTCAGTGATGGAGGTGCCTGCTGAGGCGAGCTGCCCCCGTGGCCCCAGACATTTATCACTACCTGGCCTGCCATAAATACACAAACAGACAGGTCACTCATGCTGTAAATAGGAGAGAGCCACCAGCTGTGAGGATTGTACTCATCACTTTAAACATTAATGGTGGTTTTTTGGGACGTTTTCTGGGGGGTTTTTTTGTTTGTTTTTTTTTGCAAAACTTCTTCATACACTTCAGGAAAATGAAGAAGAGCTGGAGAACAACCTAAATGCTGCTATAAACAGAAAATGAGCAGCTCATGGACATCATATGGTCACAGCTTGACAAAGCCCCTGACACTTGGATCTGGATGGTTAATGCTTATTACTGTTTGGATTTTCTGCCATTCCCAGGAACCTCTGTATTTTGCACTTGTTGTTAATTAATCCAAACATGTTCTTAAGTGATCTAGAAGTTTTTAGAAAGTCCATTCCTTCCAAAACACAGAGCTTTTCCCAAGGGTAATCCTGTAAGTGGCTAGAAAGGTTGTACTCACAGGATTTCATTCCTGTGAAAGCCTTCTAGACTTTCTAAAGTGTAATAGATTAAAGGTCATTTGAATAATAATAGTTGATATAAAATTGAAATAGCCTTGATATTTCAGACACACAAGTTGAAATAAACTTTTTCAAATAAAAACCTCAGACTTATTTGCTCTAAAAGATTTGCGTGACCCACTAACCCCTGCAGTGTCATGTACCTTAAGTAATTAACTCTGCTCTTTATTGATCAGGAAAAACCCCTACCACAACAAAACAAACAAACAGCAGAAAAAACCCCACAGGATTTTCCTAACTTAAACAATTATTTATGAAATGGTTTTGACCAGTTTACAAGAAGAACATGCAGAGCCTCAGTGAACCTGGAGCCCAGGGGTATGCCATGGGAATCTGCCTCCTGGGCAAAACAAAGACTTGGAAAAACACTGTCAGAAAGTCAGAGTTTCTACCTCCTATTTTAAGGGTTTCTGCTCCAGTCTGGAACTGTTCTGCTTTGACAGTAATCCAGTTTTTTCTCATCTTACTGGGCAGAAAGAGCTTACTGAAGACACAGGGCTCTTCTTCACACCCTGTGAGGACATTTCTAGAGAGAGAAGAAAGGAAATTATTTCTTCCTTCCTTCATTTCACAAACATGAAATGAATCTGATCAGCAGGAAGCATTTTTGGAAGAAAAATCTGCTTTTGCTTGGATTTCAGCTCTTTCATACTTGATGACAATATCTAAGGCTAACTCTTTCTCCTGCAATTTCTTCCAGCCCATTTCCTTCCCAGTTTGATTCCCATGCCCCAGCTTGTGATACACAAGGCAGAAAGTGGAGACATGACAGGTCAGGGACAGGTCTGTACATAAACACTGCTTGTGAACAGCCTCCATTGGTGCCATGGATGTGCAGAAAGCTGTGACTGTAAAAACCTGGTGAATACCCTCCCTCTAGGGAGGAGGATGGTAACAACCTTAAGACAAACAAACCCACTTAGCAAAGCCATTAAATCAAGTCAGAGATACAGTTCCCTCTTCTATTCATGCCCACCTGAGTTTTTAGCCCATAAGTCCTTTGTAATCTCTGTGCCCAGAGACAAATGCAAGGCAGAACTGTTTTTTACCCTGCAGAGCTCCTTGGGTAAGCACAGGTCTGATGTCCCTGATTCCTTCTTTTCTCATCCTCTATACACAACAAGAGATGCCTCCATGCAGGAAAACACTTGAGGAGCTGCTTGATTTATTCAGGCATGTTCTTGTAATCCTGAGTGAATAGCTGAGCAGACCTGGACTTAAGAATATGTTTAAGTATGGGACCAGAATGAGGAATGCAGCTGCAGAAAAACATGGTGAAAACATGGCTAAAACTGTATGGCAGACACATGTTACAAACTGGGAAAGCACCATGGCCAAGCTGTCATCTGTACAGATGGTTTTCCTCAGCCAGAAATCTGCTTTATTCTGACACATAAAAAATTAAAACACCTTGCTAAAGAATCCTCTGGTTTACAAGACAAGCTGCTCTGGAGAGAATATAAATGTGTTGGCTGCTTCATTGACAGTCTATGCTTCAGATTTATTTTTTTTAAGATACAATGTCTGAAGCCATATTTCCCTGGTGATAAAAATCCCGTTAGTAATCCTGACAAAATCCTAAAGGGCTAAAAAGCAATGAAGAGGATTTCTAATGGTAAGTTATAAATCCTTTTAGAGAATATCTTGCTTTAAAATAATTCATGGGGAAAGAAAATGAGAATCTTAGGAAGAAGGTAGTTCTACTTAAAAATCCTATGGCGAGATCAAGGACACTTAGGAGAAATACCACTTCCCAAAAAAAGGAGATGACACTGAGCAGCAGCTTTGGCTTGTCACTTGGCCAGTGGGGCACCAGGTACCTGAGGCAGGGTAGGAAAAGAAGAGATCATTTGTGCAGTGCTGTTTGTAATCCCATCTTCCAGAAAAATATTGAGTTCTCATTACAGCAATAAGAAGGTAACTCAAGATCATGAGTACAAGTGATGTGTGCAGCTGCAGGAAATGGGAACTGCAAAACAAACAGGGATGTTGGAATGGAATGAAATGAAATAGCAGAGTGCATTTGGCTGATTTCTCCTGTAACACGGGCACGGCTCCCCTTGGCTTAAATTGGTTTAAACCAATTTTTTTTTTTTGTGTTGTGGGTGACGTCCACTTACTGTCCCACACACCCATCAAGACCTGATTTTCATGATTTTTTTTTTCCACGGATAACTTGTGTC
The DNA here is from genome assembly GCA_013397075.1 of Rhabdornis inornatus. Lineage (NCBI taxonomy): Eukaryota > Metazoa > Chordata > Aves > Passeriformes > Rhabdornithidae > Rhabdornis > Rhabdornis inornatus. The sequence continues at coordinate 451,619 of VWZS01007739.1, read as the reverse complement.
ACATAAATATCTGATCTATAATTTTGATGATTATTTTAATCCATAATTTGAAGGTGGATGAATGCACATCTTTACACACAATGGCAAAACACTTGTAGTGAAAGTCACACTTGTGGAATACAAGAGGGTTTTTTGCTGGAAAAAGTACATATGTTACAAAAACCCCTGAAATAACTTCAGGAAGTCTCAGACACTGCAAATATATAGTTCACTACAAAAACTAGAAGGACAAACAGTATATCTAATATTATATTCTCTGCTAGATTTATAGAAAACTTGAATTTGGTGTGGAAACTGCTCATTGAATGAAATGGGGGTGGCAAGGAATTAATTGGGGTTTCTGCACCTTGTGTCACCAAATGCAGAACAAGAGCCATGATTAAGAATTCATTACATTCAATTACTAATTTATCAAAGAGGCTGCATTCTTCACTCACCTGGCTTTTCACTTGGATGAAATCAGTTGGATTCCAAAGGAACTGATAAAACTTCTACATTTAAATAAATAATTATATATCTTCTGAAGATTTTTAAGCCCATTTAGAGCCTTCTAGGGCAGAAGTGCATCACTGGTTAAACTTGCAGGCTGCAAAGGAATTATTACTGTGCTTTATCAGTGGCAGTGGTACTGCTTTTTACACAGAGAGTAATTAGAAAAGAGAACCCACTGCTGAGCATGCAGCTGACAAGAGGCTGGGAAGTCTCTCAGGGACAGACTTAGAAAAGTGATCTTGATAAATTGGAGCAACAGACTGAAAAAGAGAAAGCGGAATTCATGGAAGACAAATGCAAAGTACTGAGGTGTGGAAGGGAAATCAGACATGCCCACATCAAGCTGGGACACAGCTGGTAGTGCAGGGCAATGCAAACTGGAAATGAGGGGAGGCTGTGGTGGGGTTTGTGGGTGTCTGTGCACACAGAGCAGCACCAGGAGCTGCAGGGAGTGTGGGATGAAGGATGCTCCCCTGGGAGCCTGCATAGGGGGGGCAGTCCCTGCCCTCCTCCTCAAGCTCCTTCTGTTTTCCTCATGTGCTGACAGCCCAAGCCCACAACTGGATTCAGCCTGAAATACTTTATTCAGCAGATTTGATTTTATCTGCTGTGAGGAGTTTTGGGATGGCTCCAACCTCTGTGTGTGAATAACTTAATCCCTCAAAAAAAATTTGCCTGGCCCTGAATCTAATCTCAGCCTGGAACACTCCTGTGCAAGCCATGAAAGCCCTTTCCAGGTGGAAAGCCACAAGCAAGGTGTGCTGCAGGCAGCAGGACAAAACTAAATCTGTTGCAGGGGAAATCAGGGGGTAAGGGAAGACCTGAGTGACCTTAATGTGGGGTTCAGCCTGAGAGAAATTAAATCAAAGGTGCAGGGGAGTCCTGCAGGACTTCTTTGGGTACTGGGCCAGTATCTAAAACATCATCAGCCTCTCCTGTGCAGCATCATAGGTGGGATTTTCATCTAAAGTTCATTTATCCTCTTTTTAACTGTAGCAACTCCTTGTCAGACATTCCTCATACAGCAATATATGGCACAATGTGTTTTAGAAATGGTACTCAGTCACACCTTTGCTAATTCAAAATGAGAATGTAATGGTATGGAAAATTAATACTGTTTCTCTGCTATGTCACATAAAACTTGTTCCATATTCGTGTAATAGCTCATTACTGATATAATAAAATAATATGGACACTGAAAAGCCATTTGTTTCAGAAGCATTGCGAACGTTATACCTTACAATAACTATAGTGACTACTAGAACATACAGCAACACTTACAAAACCTTGTGGATTCAGCAATCAGCCAGCAATCAGCTGCTGAATAGATTGTGTATTAAATAAAAACAATATCTAGCAAAATAAAACACTTTGTGATGAAGTGGAAGGGCCTTTTAACTGCTTCTGGATAGCTTGTATCACAGCAAACTAATAAATCAAAGAAGTCACCTGCTGAAAAACGAGTCCTGGCTCAGGACTCATGGATCTCAGAACACATCCTAAGAAGGCAGAATCATTTATGTGTGCCAGCCTCTTCCACCTCATCTGGGGAGGTTTTCCTGCCAGAGCCCTACCTGGGAGTATTCCCCATGCCCAGTAGAAAATGATGCCTTCAAGGGCTGTGAAGAACAGCTCATGAGGCATCTCTCACTTCATTTGGCTTTGGACTAGGTTAGGCTTTGGATCCTGACTGTATGAACCAGCACAGCCTTTCTTTTAACCTTTTGTTGCCTGTTATCCACAGACAAACAGAAGGAGTTGCTGATACATGAGGATAACTCCAGAGTCACTGACCTGAAACGTGTATCAGACCAAAATCAGAACCAATTTTATTCTGGAAAGCAAAACCTGGTTCATACAGAATTGAAAACAGTCTCCACATTTCTGAAAGAGCTGCTAGCAAGGTGAGACTACAAGGCTGTGGAACTCATGTTTATATCACAGTGGGAACAGGTACATCTTTATAGCACAGACATATTTGTAACCCAGTCAGACAAAGTGCACTCATCTTACTGTTATACTTAATCAGAAAAGGGGGTAGCTCCACCCTGCACTTGAAAGCTTAAATCATATGGTGTACTATTTGGCCAGAATTTTACTAAAGTCTCTGTCTGTAAAGCTTCTCACAGCATATGAAAATATTGCACAGGCAACAAGAAAATCTACTACTCACAGGAGTTTGCATTGGAAGATGTGGGGGCCTTGTGGTTGTTGGTTAATAAAGGCTCAGGGGAAGACCATTCATAAATACACAGCCTATTTCAAAGCATCACAAAATAAAGAGTCTGAGACATTTTAGCAAACCTCCAAACTATGTTTTAAACTCTCCAGTTATGAAACAAATTGCTCCGCATTGAGTCACTACCGAGAGAAAACTACCTTTAATGCTAGCAGAAAGTGTATTGCAGAAATTCCTCACATCTGCAAAGCACCTCACTTAAATGATAATTATGTTCTATAAAGTGCTGTTACTCTTAGTCACTATTTACTTTATCTATTCTGAGTCATATTAAGTGTGGTGTCTCAGCTGCAGAGAATTTCATTACACCATTTGTTAAGGCATCTTTAATAGGCCAATTTCAGCATCCGTCTACTGTATCTCACTAAATGGTTTTTATTTGCTAAATGATACAGTTTAGATGAAACACACTTCAACAAGAAATGCAGTTGTACTACTACAGATATCATACTAGCAGCCAGAAGACTTTCTCTGAGATTACTGTGACTACCAGGGAAGGGAGGTTGCAATCTGTGAGATCTGTTTTGAATCCTTACGCTAGTGAAGCTTCAACTAAACTGCTTGGGACTAGAACCAAAACTTGAAATTAAGCCAGAGTTTGGAGGTTTATACAGAAGAAAAAAAGGTATTTCTTTGATGTTTTAATTTGTGACTTCTAATGGATTAAAAACATGTAGATTAAAAGGTGAAATAAATACTTCAATGACCTTATTGGTGGTTCAGTTTCAGCCAAGTATTTCAGTCATACTTTGTATGGGAGTGAGATGTTCAAATAAAACAAATTTACCATGCCTTGTAAATAAAACAGAGTACAGCAAGTGTTGTCAGTGTGGTTACCTGCTCTAATTCTCAATAGGTCTCTCTATCTACTTGTCTGCAAACAAGCCATCTATATTTTCAAAATTATAAATTTTAAACAAAAAAAATCAAGTCCAGTTCACACTAGAACATTTTAGTCCTGTATATCTGTAGTTAAGCACTGTCATAGTAAAGGTAAAGGTCCCAGCTTCAGCCTTGGGGTTTTTTTACAGTATTCCTTCAGACTTGTTCCTGTTTTAGTCTAGACTGGACAGGTCTGCTACAAGCAGGCTCCAAGCCTGTGTGACTGATCTTCAAATTACACTGTGTTTATTTTGTCGTGGGTTTGATTCCTGCATCTTATCTTCCTTTTCCTTCCTAAATACCCCATACTTTCACACAACTAAATCCAGAACTTCAGAGCCCTTTCAGTCTCTATTAGGTGAAGGAAAGAGAAATATCACTCCAGCTGACACCACTCAAGTGATGCTATCAGTTACATTAATGCCTGGAAAGGATAACTCCACTGAGACCTGCCAGCAAGGAAACATGCCTTGAATTCAACAGGAACCTTCAGGCACTAAGGACAGATAGTTTGGCCAACCTGGCTACTTGCAATTTAATTCCCTAATTTAACACTGCCAATCCTCTTCTACCCAAGCAAACACCTCCTCATCCTCCTGCTGGAGTCTCTGCACAGGACCAGAGCAGCAAAGTAGTTGGTCCTTTACCTCTCTAAATTTATGTGAATTTTATGCATCTCAGGCAGCCTCCTGTGTCCTGATCATCACAAAATATCACAGACGTTTCCAGGAAAACAATATGTAAATACAGAGTAACTTTTGTAATTAAAAAGCCATAGATTTTTCCTGAAAATCAGATAAAAATCTACGAAGTGATCTACATTTGCATGACCTACCCCTCTCTTGAATGACATGTTTGCTCAAGGTGAGAAATAGACACGTACAGATGAAGGCAAGACAGACTCACTGCTGCCATGGCTTTTTGTGACTGGCACCTGACAAGATCTGGTAAGGAGTGGTCAAGATAAGCTCCCACAGTGTCCCTCACCCAGCTCAAGCCATTCCATCCCTCTGGGGGGAGAGTGAGAAGTGCACAAAGTTATCTTTAAAGAGGACTGAGGTGAAACCAATGAAAGAAGCAGCTGGAGGGGCAGGGACCCTGCGTCAGAGAAGTCACTTAGCCCTGTGTCTGTTCCTAGAATCACTGAATCTCCTGAGCTGGAATGTGCCCACAAGAATCACTGACCCCAGGCCACCCCAAAAATCCCACCCTGTGCCCAGGAGTGTTGTCCAAATGTTCCTGGAGCTGTGGCAGCCTTGGGGCTGTGACCGTTCCCTGGGGAGCCTGGGCAGTGCCCAGCCACCTCCCCCTGTTAAGGGAGATGGAAATTATCTTGGCTTGCAGCTGATGTGAAAGGAGAGGTGGCTGCTCTCTGTTAATCACTTGCCCTGGATTAATCACTGGAAAAGCAGCTCAGGTGAATGGCACACGGGGCTGCAGCACCTTGAGTTCTGTGCCAGGGTGTGCAGTGGTTTCACAGGGGGAGGCCAGCAGCAGCTAATGATGGCAGTCCTGGATAAAAACAGCCAAAGCAGCAGGTGAGCTGCAAAGCACATACCTGCAATTAACAACCCAGTGGACTTTGGGTTTATGGTGGGTTTTTTGTCCTCATTAATTAATTCCCTCAGGTAGTTAAAAGGAATATGAACCCTCTGCCCAGTATGAAGAAGTCAGGAAAAGTTTCTTTTTTTCCCCCAAATATTTCAGTGCATCACAGCATGTTTTGTAGTTGTTGGCCAAGGACTGACAGTAGCTTTTCATGAAGCACACTGCTTTGCTGACTTTTGATGGTGAACTAAATTATCAGCTATAGCTTTTAACTGTTCCCTTCTGTATGCATTTTCTCTTTAATTAAAGTTGTTGGAGGTCATTGCATGTTGCTGAAATCTCTGCAGGGAAAACACTCTTCCTCTGTTTTGGTGCAGTTTGGGTCTATGACTTCTTTCTTATTCTGAGTGAATTAATGTTTTCTTAAAGGACTGAACTATGAAATGGGAGTTAAGGTGCAAACGAGGGCAGTTTTTGTCAGTATCTTTGCTAAAATGGGATACCCTCTTTATGGTTCAACCCTGCCAAGCACTTAAGCACATCCTTATCTTAAATAGCTCCACTGAAATCAATGAAACAACTCACATGACAGCACGACACTGATCAGGGGTTACTCCAAGGGATGCTTTATGCCTTATGATTAAAAATAATTCCTACTTGGGAGCTGGGAAAGCATTTTCTCAAGCCTGCTGTTTATTGGCTTCTTCCCTGAATGTCCTCTTGATTAGCACACAAGCTCCATATTAAATATTTGGAGGATATATATATTTTCTTGGTATCCAAGCAGTGCTTTTCTCTTAAATTGGATGTGAATGCCAAGGCAACTTTATGCTGCTTTTCTTCTCAAATGCTCTGCTGCCACATGTCAATACTCTCTCTGGCAGGTTTCATAAGAGCTAGAAGTATAAAGTACACCTGCTGTGGCAGTCTCTGTGTTTTCTTTTCAGCTTTTTTTGTGGTTGAAACACAGTTTTCTGATGCCTGCTCTCAATGAATTTCATCTTCCTGAACTGATTTCCTGGATTTTCAACTGCATTCAGCTCTTTGCCCAACAGCCTAATCTCAGCAATATTTATTGTTCTCTTTATTTAGCTCCATCTCTTTATCACACATGCTCCTTCCCCTGTTATGTCTGTTTTTCAGGTAATAAGCTGAAAAAAAAAATAATGTAACTTTTTTTTTGCAGATTCAAAGGAAAAGGTCTCTAATTATGAAGACTGTGCTCAAGACTGCCCATTTTGCACAAGGATTTCTGCTGTCTCCACTGCCATGAGCAGGAGGGCGGAGACAGCCAGGGCTCAGCCCTTCCCTGGCACATTCAGGACCAAAACCCACTGGGTTTCACTGGAGCACCAGGGCAAGCTCAGGCTGTGCTGGTCCTTTGGCAGAGCTCATCAGGGTCAAACTGCACCAGGGATGAGTCTGGAGTGACTAATTTTAACTACATGTTTTTTGTAGTTCCAGGATTTCTTTTTCAGAACGCCGTTATGACAAATTTGTTACTGAACTTCCCAGACAGGTTTTTAAGCCACCTCCAGGCTGCAAAGCTGAAGAATAGCTCACATTTAGAAAATTACAATAATAAAATCCACATACAAGGACTGACTCTATAATAAGGCTTTTTCACGTTATTTTGCTGCTGAGCGAGACAATCTGCCAAAACTCCTCCAATAATCAAAGAGGAGGTTTGCTGTCTGTGAGGGGAAGATGCAAATCCCGATTCTATTCTTTGGTGGTGCTGAGAACAGGAGCCCAGCTCATGTTTGGTATGAATTCAGTTAGTCTTTTATGACATTGTAATATGCAACTCAAAAGAACTCATCAACTTGATCTAATCTAAGCTTCTCTACAGAAAACTCAAATAAGCTTGAATTCTTGGATTAGTCAATGTTTGCAACCACTTGAATTACATTTCATATATACATAAAGTGAGCATATGAATCTCAGCAGTTAAGTACTCTGCTGTCAATTTCCATTTTTTTCCTCAAGAAAAGAGTAAAATATATTTAAACTCATCATGCTGAGAAGTAGTATCTGGCTGTAATCAGATACAATCAACCAAAAGAAAAGAAATAGCCATATTTGCATCCATGATCTTTTTTATCTTGACACTGAAGGCTAATTGTCGTATCAGGAAACGCAGAATGATATACAGTATATGTGCCTGACGGTACCATGTTTGCAAAATTGCTTAACAGTAGCTACTACTTGCTGTTTTGATAAAGATATACCCTTGCTGTCTGATAGCACATTTCTGTAGGAAATAATTTTGAGTAGGCCCTGTCAAATAAAGTTAGATTTAATGCAGCCACAATGTTAGTAATAAAGAGGAAGCATTGACATTTTCTCCATAATTAGATGTTGCCACTGATATCCAGCAAGAAGACACTGCTGTCCTGAATTGTGATTGTTGCTGGAATGCTCATTGCAGTCCCTGAAATCTGTACTGTCCCTGCGGGTGCTGAGCCCATGCACACGAGTGTTGTGCCTCTGATTGAACTGTCATAAATCCATCAGAATGTGATAGAACTCCACCAGATGAACCCTACCTGAACATACAGCAAATAAATCCCTCACTGCCACTGGCTATTTGTATTATATTTCACATTTTAGGGACAATAGGAATGTGTTATTCTCCAGGAAAGTGTCTTTTAACTGCCTAAAAATTAATAGGAGCTGAGATTTGCTTTCATACACCACATATGCCTGGGGGTTTTTGGTTTTGTTTTCATCTTCTTCAGGTAATCATTTATCTGAATGACATTATCAGATGATGCAATGGAAAATAGAAAAGTTATTATTAAAGTGCTGTGACCGCCTAATCAGGAGCAGGGTCCCACTGTGTTATCAATCACAGAATCACAGGATGGTTTGAGTTGGAAGGGACATTAATGCCCATCCCCATCCCCAACCCCATCCCCATGCCACCCCTGCCAAGTGCAGGGACGCCTTCCACTACCCCAGGCTGCTCCAAGCCCCATCCAGCCTGGCCTTGGACACTTCCAGGGATGCAGGGACAGCCACAGCTTCTCTGGGCACCCTGTGTCCCCACCCTCAAAGAGAGGAGTTTCTTCCCAATATCCCATCCAACCCTACCCTCTGGTAGTTTGAAGTCATTTCCCCTTGTTCTGCCACTCCAGGCCACTGTAAATTGTCCCTCTCCAACTCTCCTGCTGCCCAGGTGCCCAAAGGAATGAGCAGTTCCAGAGAGTTGGAGACTCCTTGGCCACTGCTGTGACAAAGAGTCCCCACAGTGCCCAGTTAGCTCCGGGGCCTGTCCTTATAAATAAGGACAATAAGGAATATAAGGAATAAAGATAGATGCAAGGCTCTGCTAGTGAGTGGAACCTCTGGATCCTTTCCTGTGGCAGGTGCATCCTCCAGGTTGGGCCCTGGATCCAATTTTTGGTGTTACAATCAGCTCACACAATCCCATGTAAATAAAACAAATGAGAGAGGTAGAAACAAAGGCAGGTGGAAACAGAATCTAAAATGCATCTATAAATATTATAAATCCTGCAGCAACCAGACAGTTCTTTTTATCCCAAAAGGTGGAGAGATGGAACTTATTAGTTCTTACTGAGGAAAGGATATTGATGTTTAATACCCTTTTGAGGCTGTTGAGCTCAGTTATTGGATTCAAAGCAGGATACCTGATGGTGCAGGCAGCAGCATATAACTCCCTTTCCTTCCCTAACAACTGCAAGTCCACAAGAAAATTACCAGTTCCAGCTCAGAAATGAAGGTGGCCTTTTGCTGGCTGAAAATCCCTTATTTATGAAACAATTTAAAATTATTTGCCATTTGCAGTGCCAGGAAGAAACAGCACATTTGTTCAGCCAAAGTACAGTTATCTCTGCAGTGAGGTTTAGAGTGGCCCTACTGTTTGTCATCTTTTAGGTTGAATTTTTATTGGTTTTGCAAATGTTAACACATACTGTTAAGGAAGATTTAGCCCAAGCAGATAATGTGAGGAGCAAATATGGTTGGGTTTCCCACTAAAAAAGAAAAAAAATCTTTGAGGGGGAAAAGAAAAAAATCAACTTGCAATGCCCTTCTAACTCTCCAGGATTTTACAGGCATTTTTGTTAAAAGCCGGTGCATAAGCAGAGTTTTTGACATACGAAATAGCAGCACAATCATTTTCTGTTCATGGCCTGCAATCCTCCAAAGGGAAACTGAAAATAATATAGCCTAATTACAACTCTGAATAAAACAGTTTTATTACCGAATGAACGACTTTAATTCTTTGTTTGCTCTCAAATGATACGTGAAAATTAATATGTGGCAAATTAACACCATAAAATTCATGAGTGAAGGATTTTTTTTTTTTTTTTTGCTTTGCCTTGCCCTACTTGCAGCGAGGGAATACAATTTCTCTTCTGGATCACAGGCAATAAAGAACACCAGATCTTAGTAATGATAGAAATTATAAAGCACTGGGCTTGCCTTACAACATAATTCAGTCATTCAGAAGTCTTCACACTTAAAAATGAGTTTTAAATACGTCTCAAAACTGAAATGTGGCTGTTTTGGTTTGTACCAAGTTTTACACCTGGTGGGGGCAATGCAAGGAACCATAACAAGTCATGAAGTGTATTTATCATCAGTGCATGATAAATCCTGGCTTCTGCTCCATCATATCCCCACTTCAGGACACAATCAGGCACCTGAGGTGCACTACTGCCCCATAATGAAGTTCAATTAAGATTCATTAACCTCTGGCCTCCTTCACTTATTTGATGGACATTGAGCATCTCAGGGAGAAAGCTAAAAGGTGAACTTGAATGAGCTCGGTTCAGCAGATGACATTTTGAGCAGTTAAAGACACCTTAGGTGATAATTTACATCTGAAGCATCAAAGTATGTTGACAAATTGATTGATAAATGGAAACATTATATGTGATGGTCATGCTGGCTGAACATTTAGGGTGATTTATGCTGTAACATTTACTTTTTATACGTGTACCCTTTTTTTATGTTAACAATAAAGTGCCGTAAATGCTACATTAATAATAAAATATGCACTGGCTATGTGCTTTATTGGCTTTATTTGTGTATGAATAAATACCACCACATTCACACAAAAATGATATGGAAATAATATACCTTGAGTAGGCACAGTGACAACCTGTAACTATCCTAAGGTAAAATTGATGTTAAAAGCCAAGAATGGAAGTCTGCACAAACTGTGATTCATGTCAGGAGGTACACCTTACCACTATGCTTAAGGAGAAATATGTCAAAAAAATAAAGAAAGGATGTATCAGAGTTATTAAGAAAGCAGAGCAGATGACTATGTGGAAAGGACAACACTTAACTGATTTATACCAGTGCTCAGAAACAGTTCAGACTTTTGATGTTCCTCTGAGATTAATGACACCATCACTCTCTATTATAGGTACCCACACATGCAGAATGACTCTGCTGCAATATGAGACACAGCAGCAAAGCAATTACAGAAATGTCAGAGTCTTTTCTTTCCCCCCCGTCAATGAACACTTTATCACCTCCTGGTGACCAGTCCACTTCTAAATGGGGCTGGTTTTCCTTCAGGAAAGGCAGAAATAAGTGGCCAGTGTGGGGGATCCCCATTGCTATGGAACCACACACAATATGCTCCAAGCAAGATTTCCTGGAAGACCAAGCATCCTGCTCTGCAACCATCAGCCTGTGCATTTCTTGCATACACACAGATGCCCCTGGGAGGCATCACTCCTAATGTGTATGTACAACACAGATGCTCTGTGCACGTGCAGTACACCCAGCCCTTTCATACATGACTGACTTTCCAGACATGTAAAGTAAATCCAAATATTTCATAAAGTCCAGGGATTGCTTTATTGTCCAGCAATAAATACACAGAGCATACACCATATTGTCAACATTTAAAGGGTTAGTTTGACTTACTGCCTACCTGCAGTGACCTGGCCTTGACACATGTCAGTAAGACACACAGGAATTCTGGATATAAATATTACTGTGTAGTTGTATAGAACATTTACTTTGAAAAATTTATAGGCTCAAAAAGGAAAATAAGCAGAAAAAGCTTCTGACATGGGGTACCCAGAAGTATGCACACAGGAGCTGGGGTAGGTAGGAGAATTTGTAAATTCACAATAGCAACAGTTCTGAGTTAGCAGCAGCATGCTGTGACTTTTTGCAAGTCTTGCATTGAGCAACTTTACCTCACACAGATTATCTGGCTCAGACATAGCCCAATGCTAGTAACTTCTCCTGAGCTAGGTAAGGAGTCAGGATTCATGGGAAGAAGAAGGGCAGTGCAGGAAGTGCTGTGGAATGACTGCAGCACATGAGGCTCTGACTGTACTGAGTGTGAAGTGTCAGCTCAATGCAGGCTGTCAATAGAGAGCATAAATTATCACAGCATCAAAGGTATGGGAAGAGACTGTGCTGTCCTGAAATTCAGCTAACTTCCTCTGGGATAACAAAGCCCTGACACTGTAGGGAAGCCCTATTTTGTTGACAAAAATAGCCCCCTTTGAGGGGCCAGAAGAGACACAGAGCCTCCCCCAGGGCAAAGCAGAGCAGCGTTTTCATGCTGGTGGCTTTCCTAAGGCTCTGGCCACCCCCTCAATGCAGCCTTCACCATTGCTTCCCTGAGCAAATTACAGTTACAGAAGGCAGCAGAAACAGCAGGCACCTTTTTATAATCAAAGATCTCAATAGTTACAGAACACCATGTAAAAGCCTTTTCCTCAGTTCAGCAAGGACTAAGTGGCAACAAGGGAGAGGATGAAGCAGGGACAGTGGCAATTAAAAGCAAAAAGGATATAAAAATATTCCCAAATGCCTCAAAAGTAGCAGGAAGAGAAGACCGTTTCAGTCTTAGCTAGCATTAACCTCTTTACATGGAAACTGAGTCTAGAGGTAGAAATGGCTGTAACCAGGATTTTGTTATTCACAGCATCCAGTGGTGATGTAAATTTGGGGAGGAAGGGGATCTCACAGCACTCAGAGATAACAATTACTCCCCATACACACAGGCGCACACACACATTTATCTCAGGCACACACAAACAAGCCTGTTGGCACATATAATGTGCTCCACCAACCCAATTTGTTCTCACTTCATTATTTTCAAATACATAGGGAGAGTTCTGGGAATGCAGGTTGTTGCTATGCCAAATTCTGCAGAATGCAAGTTCTTTTGGTATTAACAGGAGTCTTTATACCATTTTTTCTCTAATTTTCTACTACAGCACTGCCAAACACCATTTAGCTTTGCTCAGAAAGTTGAAGCTTTTATAGGCAAAGCCCCAGAAACACTTCTATTTTTTTTTTAACTCCTGTGAGCAACCACATAAATCCCAGATGTTCTCTATTCTGCAGGAAGTAAATATTGAAATTGTGCTAGGAGATATTAAAATAGAGCTGATGGAGATGTGAGCCTGAGATCCAAAATGTGCTGAATTTGAAACAGTTCTGTCAGCAATTGCCCACTCTGACAGTGCTGCATATCTGCTGTCTGCAATCAGTACTGAGGGCCATAGATCTTCCTAATCACCTTTCTCTCCAGTGACAAATATGAGCAAGCTAAAGCTAAGGTCAAATGAAAGGACTAAACACCTTCCATACATCAGGAAAGTTACCCTCACTCAAAATATGAAGCTCAGCATCTGGTGAACTTGAGTGATGTAAAGCACTTTTGGCAGAAAAACAGCATCAAAGAACCTGATGCAAAACTCCTTGAGGGTTGTTGAAAGCTGGGGAAGGTGGTTCATTCCACTGGAGCACAATCTGTGAGCACACAGCTCTACACAGCACACTCAGCCAGGATGCAAAAGGCATTTGTTGCTATTACTAAATGTAGTTGTTCTTTGAAAAGGAAAGAGGTGCAGCCCCATGGGTTTGTGTGAAGCTTTTATATGTGTAAAAGTGGAGGGTTTTTTGCCACCAGTGAGTGGCCTGGATGGAGCCCAGCCTGGAGGGACCATTACTCCAGTGAGCCCAGCAGAGAGCATCCCTCATGGCTGGGCCACCATAGGCTTGACTTCCAGCAAAGGGGGTGTGACAGGCAATGTCCCACTTTGCGGCAGCTGCCAGCACTTGGAGGATTTTCCTAGGAAGAGACTTGTAGATGTTCCCCACCCCTGCCTCCCCTGGGTGCAAGGGACATCCTAATTCCTGAGCTGGGAAAAGCAGTTGTAAGGCAGACCTCAGTTCTTTGTGTTTCACCTGGAGCACAGGGGTGTTGAACACTCACACCCCGATGACCTGGAGGTAGGTGACTGCTTCCTTTCTTTGAGGAAAAAAATCACGGTTTTAGTAACTATCCTCAGGAAAAGAAGCAAGGTGGGAAGAAAAGCCCAAATGACCAAAAAGCCTGGAATGTAATCCCAAGTCTGAGCAGCTCAACCAGATGACAGAATGACTTTAACTTGGAGCAAATGGACTGGATGTAAAAACCACAACTTTTCCCAGGTACAGAAAGCAGGAACAGGCACAGAGGTATCTGAACGAAAGCTCAAACCCGAACTTTGTGCAAGGCAGTGTGAGTAGTCAGTAATTATTTATAGCTACAGGCCTGTGCCTTCCGAGCACAGGAGAAGCACTAAGCAAGATACCTTTCACCATGAAACAGGCTCTGGGAATATTTCAGGAGGCTATGGGAAGAATATCTGTTGAGGGGTCATGGCTCAGGGCAGGAGGCTGCCTGCTTCACTCTGAATTGCATTATTTTATTCTGCAACCCCAGAATGTTCTATTTCATCTGTCACAGAAACTGTCAGTCAGTTCCTTAAGTACAGACTATGTCTAAGTTTATTTGAATTATTATACAAAAGAAAAATGGCTTTTCCTTTCCCCAAATGAAGCCCCTAAACTCAGCGTTTCCACAACAGATTCTAAATTCAATGAAACTTTATCCAAAAGCAAGGGAAGACCAGCCTCAAACCCATCAGAGCACTACAGAATCCGAGGCACCTTTTTGTTCCAAGCAGCTCCTGTGAGCTCTCGGGCTGGGGGTCTTTGCTGTCCACTCCACCACTCCTCTCCTCATCTTCTTGTGCTCCATTGCCTCTTCAAGGGCTTTCCAAAGCTGTTCCAGATTTTTAGCTCCTCATGACAAGCAGACTAAACTCTTATTCCTGCAAATCCCACATCAGTACAAAATGATGTCATGACTGATATTGGCAGCTCCAATTTTTACTGGTAGCATCCTTTTCTATACAGGAAATGTAGATATTAGCCAAAACCAGAATTTCTTCCCCTTCTTATCCTACTCCTCTCACCTGAGAGAAAAAAAAAAAAAGGAAGAGATCTAGTCTTAAAATTACCAAATTTGCTAAACCAGCAAACACAAATCTTCCCATGGCACTGAGCATTGGACAGCAACTATGAGGAATTGCACCTGCTCCAAGTGCCCCCTCATCCAAAATGGGGAGTACTCACTGGGATATCCAGAAAATCAATTTGCTCACCCATTACATGAGGTGGATTTGGTGTCTGTCTGAGGGCTGTACCCCAGCACAGTGCTCAGCTATCCCAGCCTGCCAGCAGATCATTCACCATGGTCCAAGTGGCCAGGCAGCCCTGGCACATCCCACACCTGGCATCATGTGGAATTTCCCTGTCCCACGTGTTCATCCAGAGCAACACAGCTCTGTGGAGGAGATCAGATCAAAATTAATTTAGCCTAGGGTTATATTTCCGTTGTAATTCCAGCTCAGGGCTGTTTCTCAATGCTTTCTAGGAAAGTGCTGGTGACAGGTCTGTGTGGTGTTCAGCCACTGAGCATATCCTGGCTGTAGCACACTGCTGGGACTGCCAGGAAAGCCAGGATCCAGCTCTCAGTGTCCCAGGGACATGTGCTGCGGACACTTGCCACTCGCTGAAGGACACACCCAAGGGAACAATGCAAGGGGCAGGAAGCAGCTCAGCCCTGACCTGCTGGGGGACCCAGTGCCAGGCACTGCTCAGGCAGCCCAGAATATTCCCCCAGGCAGGCTCAGGTTTTGTCAATGAATTATATCCCTTTCCCCAGATGCAAAGAAGGCCAAAAGTACCCCGTTGTGTTACAGGGTAATATAAATGTTGTTTTTGGACTTCGGTGCTCCAGTGCTCGTTTGCCAATTACGTGAGGCTCAATTGTTCAGACAAGAATTCCGTGTTGACTAATTGGCAAAAAACATATACACAGCTAAGGAGCACACTGTGTCCTACTTCAATGAAATGTGCTACCATTCCATCCTAATTAGAAATACTCATTTGCTCTTTTAATTGCATACCTTTGCATATTTACAGCAATTAATAAATTGCAAAAGTGGAACATACTAAGTCTGTCTAATATTTGCATTTCTGCTTGTTAAGTCTGTTAAGGCATCTCTTCCACATTAGGCTTTAATTACGTGAGGAATGCAGAACAGCTGATGCCATGCTGGAACCCAGAATGATTTTCTTTGGACTCCTCTACCTGGTCACTAACCAAAGCAGTGTTTTCCCCACAAAAACTGGCTAAAGATTTACTTCCTGAGGAATTAATGCTGTAATTGCATGCATTTTTCTAGCTGGCTATTATGCCCCTGAAATACTGATACAGTCTTAATTACAGAAGTGCAAACAATACCATTTTTTGTGAACTGCTTTCTATTTTGTACCAATTATGCAAGTAATAACCCACATTCAGTAAAAAAAATAACACCTTTTAGCAGTGCCCAGGTCTTTTCTATATTTTTAACAATTTTGGGAGCTGCTTATTTTTACTGCCTGAAAATATCCTACCACAATATATATTTTACAGTAAAAGGAATAAACAGTTTATTTCTGAAACTTTCTCATTAAACATGCTGCATTTTTAGTTGGTTGTGAACTGCTCTTTTGTACTCATTGAGACTATACCAGTTTACATCAGCTGGGATCCTTATATTTTTAAAGGATACCTTATAATTTTAAAGGATCTGGTCCCATTTGGTCTCAAAATTCAGGAGGTTTTTTTTCCCTTAAGAAATTATTTACGCCAAATGTAGGCAATTAATGTTTTTTAAAGTATCTGGTGTATCTGCACACAGATGTAGAGATGAAGCACACTTTCTATTTTAGACTGTGATGTGTGTAACAAAGTAGATAATAACTGGGAGGTTTTACAGACAACAAGCTTAGTACAAGAAATTATGAATTTTTTTTTAGATCTTTGTACATGCTCACTGCTTTCCAAAAATCTCACTAAATCCACTCATGTCACTCCAGTGAGATTGCAGCTTTGAGATTGCTCACAGTCCTCATTTCAGAAAACAAAAGGCAGCTGACATTCCTGCCTGAAACATCTGGCTTTACACCTGACTCTGGATCAAGGTTTTATCTGGTGGCATTTGACAGGGCTGCACTGGTGCCAGCAGAGCTCATCTGCTGAGCTGAGCCTAAAGCCTTTGCTCTTTTTGGACACAGAAAGACCAGTCCTTAACACAATAGGTCCAGCTCACAGCATTTTGGGTGCTGTTCATAGCCTGGCAAAAGAGAGAGCCCTGGCAGGAAAAGAGCAAATTTAGAGCTGTGTCACTGTATCAGGTTCACAGGGATTCTGCCAGCCTGCAGATCGCTCCGTGGCAGTGGCAGGGAAGAGGGGACACACACCAAGGGTAAATGTTTCTGGCTTTTCTATGCATTTTTGACTGGCATGCTGCTGCTGAGGAGAGCAGCTCTGGTGCTGGCACAATTCCCAGCAGAGTGCTCTGGTGGGCAGGGGGCTTCCCCAGACTGGGAGAACCTGCAGGAGAGCTGGGAGAGGCAGCAGACACCTGCAGCTCCTGTGACAGATGCTGGCAGGACCTGGGAGGGACCAGGAGCAGCAGCACCAAACCCTCCCACACCTACAAAAGAAGCCCTTGGGAAGCACTTGGAGACCAGGAATGCTGTCACCAGGGCAGATGGCACAGACGGGCCCTGCCAGCCTGACTGGGAGCTTTGGTGCCCACCCAGCACAAAGCCGTGGATTCTGTGGGCACTGCACCCACCACAGCTGACAGAGCTGCCTGGGCAGAGCTCAAAAAAACACACTACCCATCAGTGCCAGCTGCAGGCTGTGCCCTGCTCTGGCTCCAGCTCCATCCAGCAGCAGTGGGCACAGCTCTCCTGGTGGAGGAAATCCTCCCCTTAGTGCCAGAGCTGCAGGAGGAGGTGAGGAGGTTGAGGAATACCAGTGACTGAGAGAACACCCCTGGAATCACACCCTGCCTACCCTGAGCAAACCCAAGGGGCAGAAGATGTGTGCCATGGAGGATTCCCCCTCCCTGGGGGTGTCTGAGGTCAGGTTGGAGGAGGGCTTTGAGCAACCTGTCTCTACTCATGGCAGAGGAAATGGTCTTTAAGGCCCCTTCCAACACAAACCATTCTAGGATTCTATTATTCCCTGTCCTCCATTCACCTGGCTGAATGCAGTGACAGGAGCAATGGGATGAATTAAAAGGTAGAGGGCAATGGAAATAGATTCCTGCCCAGTGTGACCAGTGCATCCCCTCCATAACTGCCCCAGCACCTCTGGTTCTTGTCTCAATGGGTGTGGAACCAAGCAATAACACACATTGCTGGCTGTTTGGTCGGTGGTTTCAGAAGTTGTATTTAAGGCCATTTTCTATTCATTTCATAGTAGAAAGTCAAGTTTGAGTTTCCTATTAAAACCAAAATCACTGCCATTCTCTGAAAGCTATTTTTTTGCCCACTTCTCCACATCTCACAGAGTTATAAACATTTGAGCCATAGTAACATCTTCAGCACTTTGGCAGAGAGCAGGATTTCATTAACAAACCCTTCAGCTGTTGTATTTTGCAGATAGTGTTCAAAATATCAGGCCTAGGTAGGGCAGAAATGAATCTTGCACCATTCCCTCCACCCAAAGGGTGTCAACCCTAATTCCATCATTTCAGATGCTTTATGGCACATATTTAGGTCTGCAGTTATATTTGCATGCATTCATTCAATACTAAGCCTGACATCTGTAAAAAAACATACAGCTGGTGAATGAGAGAGTTGTCTTATTTTTCAGAAGTAGAAACTTTAGATTTTAATGTCAAAAGATAAAAATAACTGTTGGGGTTTTGTTTGTTTGGTTTTTTCCCTTCACTGTAGGGAGAATTTTTATAAAAGGAGATTTACAATTTCAAACAAAACAAGCAAATTGTGTTTGCACTGCAACTTTCTTCCTTACCAATTTCAGTTGTTTTCAGAGAAAAAGGGGAGGAGAAGGCTACATGAAGATGAAAGGGAAATTTACCCCAATGGTAAGCTTTCAAAAGCTGAAGAGTACAAAGAAAACCTGATCAAAAACTTATTACCAGAAACTGGAATGACTATATGTGTCTGGGGAGGGGGAGAAATGCAATATCACAAGCAAAGAAAATTCAAATACAATAGAAAATGGTGCTGGATGTCCACTGGGAGATGGAATGATTTCCTCTGAGCTCATGGGAAATTACTGTATGGATATCTGAACGATGGGTCATATCTGGTGTTGAAACCAAGCAGACATTTACTGTGTTACATTCAGATACCAGCAGAGTTTAGCTTGTAAACAAACATCAGCAAACTAAATGACAGACCTGCTGCTAGACACACAATCTTAAAACTAAAAAAAGACAAAATCCACTAAAATGACTGTGCAGGTATCTGCATTTTTTTGGATGTGAAATAGTTTAGAAATGTGAGACCAATTAAAAAGAAAAATTTAATTTAAATTTATACCCTCCAGGAAAACATACATTAAGCATTTGATAGTGAACGCAAAATAGATTCATGCTCTCAGTCCTCAGCATTTTTAAGTGAGCCCGTCAGAAGTGCAGAGCCACAAGAATTGGGCCAGGAATGGTCTTAGAGGCTACTGAGGCACAGCCTGGCACAAGCCTGGATGTTTGACGTGGTTCCTAAGAGACACAGAGGATCCTGCACTCCCTGCCATGCACAGAGGAGGCAAATGGCTCCTTACATTAACTATACCTGCACAAAACTGGAGAGGTGATGTGGGTGATACAGAAGGAAATTTGTTCATTTAAATAAGTTTTACCACTTGTTGAATTTTCCTCTGAAAGTTTTCTGATCCTCTGCAAAGTTGCCAGGGGTGAGGTCAGAGAAACCTTATGAGGTTTCTGTAGGGAGGTGCTCTGCAGAGCCAGTGTTCCTGGGACTGAAGATAGCAGAGGAGTGTACGCCACAGGACACATCCCCTGCAGGTGGGAGATCTCTCCTTTCATGGGAGATGTAACAACTCAGTCAAGACAAGGATAGTTTAGAAAACATAGGCAGAAAATTCCCCTGTTTAGGCTGATGCAATAACAACACCACGATTACAGACATGATTTTGCCAATTTAGTGCAAACAACTCTTTCATATTGTGTGATTTCTTACTGATAAAATAATCCTGGTAACACTAGAAAAATCTCTTATACAATGAACAACAAGGCTATGATTGACTGTCTGCACAGAAATGTGTTATAATGGGATTTGGCACCTCTGAGCTGGGAGGACACAGGGTGCCAGCAATTGTTTGTGTTTCTGGAGGGGTTATCCGGCTTCAGAAGTGTTCAGTGGCATGTTTCAATCAACAGCAGGAAAGTACAGCTATCTCCACTTTGAAGAAGTTTAATCTATGGCTACGATCCAAAAAGACCAAGTGTCCTCTGAATTCAAAGGCAGCCAATCTTCATAGACTTGAGAAGAGATTATCTAGAGATTATGTTGGTAATTAACTGAGGAAATGGAAAGTTGGTCTAAACCCTGTGGATCTGCCTCAAAGTGACATTGCTCTTTTCCTTCTGTAAAGGATGTGTTGGAGGCTATGGACAGAATTTACAGAGAAGCACAGTGAAATATGGGTAAAGCAACCAGGGGAGCCTGAATTCAGGTGTCTTAACTAACTGTCTTTGCACTGAACTGGACAACTGGGCGCTGACAATAGAGCATTCCTATGTGAAATTAAAATGAAAACTAGCGACTGTGCACCAATACCCAGCAATCATCATATCAATGTTAATGTGTGTTCCTCATTAAAAGCGTTTATTCTAGCTGGTCTTATTACACCTCTTGGTTACTGCAATTACTCCCAATTAGACAGAGACTCTGAGCACCAGCTTTTATACCCTGTCACATGCCAGATGAGCTGAAGGACCCCTCTGCTGCAATGCTGTTCAATAGAGAGACTTCATTTTCTATTACTCTAGAGACCTGCTCAAGACAAATGCTTCATTCTTATAACATCGTATTTTTTCCTCTTATTTGCATGACAGCGCTTCAGAGCTCTCCTAAATCATAGATTACTTAATAACAACTTTTATTTCTCATCTGATATCTGCAGAGAGTGGAACAAAAGAGTGCTGCATAGTTACAGGCACACAACAGCCCTGCTATTTAGCATTTAGATGGTGCCACGGAAAGAGGGACGATGTACCAGGGAGGCAGAGGGGAGGTGGGCGTGAGCAATGCCAGTTGGCTGGACAGAATGCCCCCTCTCATCTCTCTGGCTGTGGTCCTTGCCAGAACCATTATGCTGTTTGAGGCAGACAGAGGAAACGTGCCTGCTTTCCACCAGTCTGCTCCGATCAGCGCATCCCACTCTGCGGACATTTCCCAGGCTCCGAGTCATTGCTGCTCTGCAGAGTGAAGAACAGCTTGAGACAGCTACAGCAGGGCAACAGAGCCCCATGCACCAGGCAAATGCCCCTGTGCAGGCTGAGTGTGCAGAATAGATGTGGACATGGACATCCCACAGCTCATCCTCATGTAACCCCAAACAAACACCAAATCCCCCCAAATAACCCCTTAACCCAGGATACTCACAGATGTCTGGGAAGTTTTGGAATCAGCTCTCCATTTAAATAATCCTTTCACTCCTTCCCACATGAATTATTGTTATTTGCATTAACAAATATGCTCTATGCCAAATTTCCCACAGGCCTCTTTTCGAATTAGCCATCTGCAGCTGTGTGAAGCTTTACATGAAGTACATGAATGGATACCCAAATCCTATCAGCTCTAACAGGTACTTATCCATCTCTTAACACATTGCACACACTGGCTATAGAAGGTAAAAGCAGTATTGATATGAACTGGGGAACAACATCCAAGCAAACCACATGCACAGCCACACATTCCCAGAAATCCTTCTCCAGTCCCAGTTTCAAGGAGGAAATAGCTACATAACAGGAGGCAGCTCTTAATTTGAAGCATCCCTCCTACTTTAACAAAAGGTGGTGTTTTTCCATTATTTGCTCAACAACAAAACACTGAAGGTCTTTACTGCCTACTGCAGAGTGTTAATTTTTAATGGGAGAAGCTACACGCTGCTTGATTTCTTTAGTGCATGAAGCAGCCAACCAATTGTGCATCACCTCTAACTCCAGAACAGCAATTTCAGCAAGGAGCCTTTACAGCTCAGAGCATCCTTGAGGGCTAAAGATGTCAAGCAGTTTAAATGCCAATGAAATCAAGAAGACACCAGGCTCAGATAGGTTAGGGAAAAAAAGGACAGGAAAATGGAGATTTCCACTGAGATCAAAAACTTTTTCTCTGCTCTAAGAAATAAGGGCTCACTGAAGGCACCTGTGAAGCACCCACCTGGTGAATGGGGAGGGCATAAGTAGCACTAATGAAAGAGCAAATTTTATCATGAAAAATGTGTGAAAAATGGGCTGGAGGACATGTGAGAAAGTCCAACTCCCCCTCTGTACCTGAGACATGCCTTATTTTGCCTGTCCAGCAGGAGCTCTGATGATAGAAAACCTACAACAACCTTAAGGAATTTGTTCCAAGTCTACAGAAAGTTTTTTTCCCAGTAATTCTCCAGACCACACAATCTCAGTACCACTGTGCCCACTGCCAAAGCTGCCAGGCATTCATGGAATGCAGGACTTCCCACCCCTCAAAGCTGGAGCCTACTTGCTAAAATTCCCAGCTCACCCTGTTTTCAGGACATGCTATGTGTGGGCATCACCCCTGCCTGTAAATCCCATCCTTGATGGGACATGGCCCTGCTAAAATAGACCAGATCACATTCAACAGACCAAGATTTCTGTGGACAATTCAAGCTATACTGCTGCAAAGGCTTTTTTTTTTTTTTTTTAAGCAGTAATTTTCAGCAGTTTTTTCAACTTTCCAATGTGCTGTGCAGCAGGATTGAAAGTTAATATCCATTTAAGCCATCACCAGAATAGGACTATTTCTGCTCTTGTATCTTTAAAAATATCTCGTGGAGTGAAATGATGGATGCCAAGTTTCAAGGTTGAATGATTTTTTTATAGCGAAATTATAAATCCCTGAAAATGAAGGATAAAATGGAGAGTATTTAATAAGCCTGAACTGAAACAGTGCTATCAGATGTCCCTTTAATAATTTTGATAGAAATGGATCTTCCCTCAGATTTTCCTATCTGTGAGTACAGCATTCAGCACTGGCATCAATCTGCTGGTGGCCAGGATATTTGGATTACACCAGAGAGAGCCTGAGACCAAGAAATGGCACAATGGCTCTTCCAAGCAAAAAGATGATGAAAAACAAGCTGAGCTGATGAATTTTCTTCAAGCCCACTTCCACACCACTGTGGCTGCTGAGAACTTAGCACTGCCTTTTTTTCCTACTATTAGGTGGGTGTTGGATGCTGTAGACAAGAATCCACGGCCAAGACTCCTGCAGCCTTGGTGCTGATGCTGCACCCAGCATGAGCATCTCTCTAGTCCTACCTGAGGGTCTAATCAAGTTAAGGTTCCAGTGAGAGAAGAGGATATTAGCACTGGTATTATGCAGCTAAACTCTGAGTAGCACCCTGGGAGGAGGAGGAGGAGAGTTTATCATGTGCACTTTAACCTCTTTTAAATTACACTTTTGCCTAGAGGAAATGGTGAGTGCCAATCCAAAACCATGAAAGATGTGTTTTGCAATTTTCCATGCTGACTTCAGAAGTATTTATTTACAGACCACTTCCTCACCAGAATTTACAGGGATGCAATTTGGTTTTGTAATGGCACCATCACATTGGTGCACGTGTGAGTGCCTGGACTTCAAAGGTAACAAAACGTGCCTTGATGGTCAGAAGTATTGAAAAAGAACAGCAACAGGTACACATCAAGGGCTGCAGCCCAAGCAAGCCCTTGCAGAAGCTATAATTTGGCAATGGCAATAATATATTTTCTCCTAAAAATGGCTCCTTGCTGCTACTCTACCTACAGTTATTTCAAAGATTGATCCTTCTTTCTGGTGCCTGGGAATGCCATCAGACAGCAGTCAAGAACTAGTGGGGGGTATTAGTTTGCTACTCTTATAGTGCACAAAGACAAATTCCCTGCAGAGAGATCAATCTTTCAGAATTTTTGGCACTTCTGGTCATTTTTCTTCAGTAGGTCAAACTACGTGTGTATATAAATATATATATAAAAATATATACATTTTTTTTAGCTGTTCTGATTTGGCTGAGCATGTGTAAGTACCCTCTTTTAACGTTTACTCACACCACTTTTCCTGTATTCCCTCTCTGCTCAAGCCATCTTCAGATCAGCCCTTCCCAATCCCACAGACGTGATATGCTTATTTGAGGAACAAAACCTCCACCTTTTTTGGTCTCTCTGCTTTAGCTTCAGGCCATGAGCAAGTGCAAGCATATCCTGACAGCAATGTAATATGTAAGACAGAACAACTTCAGCCAAGACTCCTTAATGGAAATGGCAACTGCTATTGATTTCCTAAACACAGAGGTTGTGCCCCTCACCTCCATGACAAATCAGTTAGTAAAGACTGGGGACTCAGGGGAAACTCCTCGGTATGTAAACATGAACTTGTGGCTTATATTAACACAATATATTCTACAACTTCTTCCATGGTGAAGTCCAGGAAAATACAGGAGGAGTCTGCAAGTGGCAACCAAAGCCATTCACAGCAAAAAAACAAATCACTAATACAATTGAATTCAACAGGCAAAGGAAAGAGCAGGCACATAAGAGCACAAAGAAACTATAGGAATCTTTGGATTGCCACTAAATTTTTAATCAAAATGAAAAAAAGAAAGACAAAACCAAACAGGTTGATTCTTAGTTGCAATACAACACATGCAGTGATTAATAAAAATAACCTATTTATCCTCTGATAACAGTAAATTGTGCCTGCAGCAATTAAAATTGGTGTAAGAACTCAGTCTGACAAGGACAAACATCTTTATCATTAACGGCTATCATCATGGCAGAAGAGACAAATATTTTTCCAGACAATCAAATAAGGTTAAGAAGCTCCTCACTGTTTGGCAATACAGTTTATATTTTGAATCCAAGAAATCTCCTATTAAGGAGCAGAGCACCTTGGCTCTGAAGCACAGTTCCTCCATAATCAGTGTTTTCTCAGTCATTACCAAGGACAAGGAATACAGACATCACCAAAGACGTCTACAGCCCCCCTCCTCTCACTGCTAATAGTAAAAGCAGCATAAATAAACCCACTCACTGGCCTGGCTGCACCAGCAGAAAGACCAGACAGACAGCTGAGATGAATAACACTGAGAATAGAATAACTTATTTCGTCCTTGAAGCAAAAGCAACTTCCTTACACCCCTTAAGTTAATAACGCTTTATTTTGTCCCCAGCTGTTAAGTTTATAGAAATTAAAAGTCATGACTATTTGTCTTTTGCCAGCATGAATTTAAAAGTGCCTTTAAAAAATCTCATTATCATTGTGGCTTTTTTTTTTTCCAAGCAGATTCAATACAAAGCAGATTACATCCTGCCTGCACTAGTAAAGTGCACATAAATTTTTTACAAACCAATTTATCTTAAAAATTTTTCTTTCCTCATTTTGATTCTGGACACAGTGCAGAGTAGAAAGGCACTCCAAGTTTTTTTTAGATAACACAATTCTAGCCATAATGCATTAGTGTTTCTGAGGTATTTCTGTTCTATAACATTATTTCCAGACCATCAGAACACACCTTTTATGAAGTGGAATGATCTCATATGAAACAATTACATTACCATGAAGTTTTAGTCTGACATTCAAGCTGAATTTGAAGATTAGAACTACAGGATTCATTCACAGGTAATAGAAGAGGATAAAAATAACTTCCTTGGGTAAGGAAATTTGGAAATATCCATTAAATAACCTGGAAAGGGGCTGCATGTCCCCTGTACAATCATCTGGGAAACCAGAGGTTCTGCAACAACCACATGTGGGACCACCACTGGTACCCCACATCTATACCAGCAATAATCAGCAGTGCAGTTACTCCGTTCCAGATGTGCAAACCATTCTTTCTGAGACCCTGGGAGAGGAGGGTGACCATAATTCCCACCATAAGGTTTTAGGAGTGTTGGGAAGAGACACAAGCCTTCCAGGTCTGGGGGAAAGTGTTTCTATGGAGAACAGCCCTTCCTCTGCAGAGCCTTGACTCATCAATGCTTGGGGACAGTCAGGAGACACTGATTGAGCAAACACTCCCAGTGAAAAACTACACTCTACAAGGAGCCAGCAGAGATATTTATAGCCAGGTTTGTTTGAATGGCCGTAATAGCTGAGCTACGGCTTTTATTCTCCAGACAGCTCCAAAAAAAATCAAGGCAACGACACTGGTGGAGCAGGAAAAGTTCCACTGTCGCTTTTCATGTGGCACTTGTCTCTCCCTGGCACTGATGACAGCCTTTTCACAAGTACCCCAGGCGCCTTACAGAAAGAACAAGACATGAGTATGTCATGGCATGAGTGCAAAAAAAAAACGGAATAAAAGTTCCCTTGTACAAGTCTGAGTCAGTTACTGTTAAGACAGAACAAAATCCTGAATCTCTCCTGTTCTTTCATTTGCTTTCACTCCTGCCTAAGGAATGGTTTTGATCACGCTTTCATTTTAGCTAATACAGTGCTCACAAGTAATATATTTACAAGAAATAGTAACACTGCTCCTTTGAGAGAGACAGCACTGACTGTCTAGGAACAGACAGTGAATAACCAGGCCCAGGAAATGGGAAAGAAAATATTTTTTGAGGTTTTGGGTGGATTCTAAACATGTAATCTTATTCCTACATGTTTGCTAGTCTTGGAGCAGAAGTGATCAGAAACAAGAGGATGCCACAATCTTTTGCAAAAATCTCAGAAAAAGATTGAGTCAAGAAACAACCCTAACCAGAAAGCAACACACAGAGGAGCAAATTCTTCACCCACAGCAGCTCCTCTGCAGTACTGCAACCCCAACACTTCTGCTTGTGCCTGAACTAGGAAAAAGACTTTGGGAGCCTGGTGGTAACAGAGTCACCCATAACACCTTCAGAACAAAGCTGTGACCAGACTTTTCTCTTTTGGCCAGACTGCTCAGCTGGTTGGAAAGTATAAGGAAAAAGAAACTACTTAAGAAAATCACTCTATAAAGAAACATAATTCCATCTGCTTACCAGTAAGAGTCTCCAGGAAAAGAAAAAAAAAACAACCGAAAAAAAACCCTCTCCATCTAAGCATGGCTGAAATTGCTGCCTTGGGGAAAAAATCTTGCATGTTCCCTTCCTTCCAGCAGACAGACAGTGGAGGCAACATTACAGTCCTTCAGGAGTGCCTTCGGGGATACACCAGAGAAAACTTCCAATATTCTTTTCCACATTAATCTGCATTAAGCTGACATTTTTAGTGATGGGCATTCTGCAGATTTGTGAAGAAATACATTTTTCTTTGGAAAGTAATTTGTGAGAAAATTTCTACCACCTCAACTATTTCAGATTCCTCCTTTATCTTTGGAAGTGCTGCCTTTTGAAATGCAGGCATGAGAAGACACTTATGACATCTCTGCAGGCACACAGGCTATGATCACATTCCTGTGCATCACAGCACATTCTTTAAAAAACAAGTGTTTGGAAAGGGTGGATATAAATCTCAGCTTCAGGATGTTAAACCATTCTTTAACACCTCAGGGATAGGACACTGTCTAGAAGGAATGAAAGGCTGAGATAATTGAGATGTTCAGCTGTAGAAGAGGAGTCTTTGGGGTGACCTAATCGTTTTCCAATACCTGAAGAGGGTCTGAAAGAAAGATGGAGAGGAATGATTCACAAGGGCCTGGAGTGACAGGACAAGGGGGAATGGCTTTGAATTGAGACAGTAGGTTTAGATTAGATATTAGGAAGAAACTCTTTCTTGTGAGGGTTGTGAGGCCCTGGTACAGGGTGCCCAGAGAAGCTGTGGCTGCCCCACTCCTGGAAGTGTCCAAGACCAGGTTGGTCAGGGCTTGGAAAAACCTGGGCTAGTGGAAGGTGTCCCTGCAGGGGTTGGAGCACTTTAAGGTCCTTTCCAACCCAAACCATTCTATGATTCTAAGAACCAAAAAACAAAGCAGTTCCTTACACCTTCTCCTCAGACTGGATGCAATCAGCTCCTTCCAGCGATATTTTGGTGAGGATCCACTCTTGTGCATCTCCACACTTTAATCCAGGAGCGAGCATCCCACGAGAGCCCTGGGAGGCCACCTGACTCAGAGACACAACTCTGAATCACCAGCACCTACTCCCCGTGGGAGGGAAAGGGTACTGAGCTACTGCTGGCCTGCAGCAGGACTAAATTATTCCCTCCCAACAGCAGGTGCTGGCTCAGCTATTTTGACCCAGAGTGTGGGAGGGATGAGCCAAGGTGTTACCCAGCCCTGGGAGCTGCCCACCCTCTCCTGGTCTCTCCCTGGGAGCGGGGGCTCAGGCAAGCTGCAGAGCTGAGGCAGGTTTATATCCCCTCTTCCTACCTCCTCTAGACAGATGAAGCCACAAACCAGTTAAACTATAAACTATCCCACACTGCTTTTCAAGTTAAAGCTGT
Source organism: Rhabdornis inornatus (assembly GCA_013397075.1). Classification (NCBI taxonomy): domain Eukaryota; kingdom Metazoa; phylum Chordata; class Aves; order Passeriformes; family Rhabdornithidae; genus Rhabdornis; species Rhabdornis inornatus. The sequence goes on along the minus strand of VWZS01007739.1, from coordinate 423,697 downwards.
GTTTAATAAGCAACCATTGTGTGCTTTCCACCGTGAGCTCTGCTCTGAGAGCCTTTATGAAACCAGCAGCAGAGACTAGTAAGCTTAAAGTTAGCAAAAGCCACATCTTGTAGCATCCTAAAGTTGCCAATATTGTTTAAAAAAAGAGAAAATTATATTATTTTTGTACCCCATGGATTTCTTTGTTACCAAAAATAATCGTGTTTCTGTCCTTATTCAAGACAAACCAAGTTTAGGATAATTGACCTTAATATGAACTGCAGGAAACCAAGCACTGACTGACTTCTATTTTGTATGGAGCAATTCCACGGTCTGGATAAGCATTCATCAGTGAGTGTTTGAGTGGAGTTCAGCCATAAAAGACATGAGGTATAAGGATAAACATTCAGTGTAGCAAGAACTAATTATACAAACAAGTTTAAGGTTATAAACTTAAGTTCATTAATTCAGTGTGCTTAGAAATCAGCAGCAAATGACAATGCTACATAGCCATAGCAATGATGAGCATAAGCAGGAGTGTTTTAATGGCAGCAAACTCCAGAAACAGACACCTTTTTCTAAGCCAAGAAAACTCAATTTCCACTTGGCACAAAAGAATCAATTAGATATGGCACTTACTGGTCAGCTGAGAGCTGGATACACCTCTCCTCTCTTCTAACACTTCACTCTGTACAAATCAATGATCAAAGCAAATGCAGCCATACAACTCTGTGAGTTTGTAATAAAGGCATTTATTTCTGAAGCCTCTTTCTGTGTGTGGAATTTTCTTATAAAGATAGGTGCTGTCATAACCAGCATCCATTTCTTGGCAGAGGGAAAAGAAGCAGAAAATAAATGGATTTGCAAACTCAGAACTAATTGAGCCATTCCCAACACTCCATGAAATGCAGCAAGACAAGGACGCATTTAATGACTGAGATGTTGTATCTCAAATCCAGGTACATATGTGGCTTGGAAGAGCCTCCCATTTAAAGGAAACTTCAAGTGAAGAGTGCAGGCAGAGATGGAGTCAAAATTGTGTTTCCTCACACAGTGAAGTGGGTAAGATGTCAGTAGTGCCAAGAGCTCCAAAGCTCGGTGAAAGCCAAACTTCGGAGATTTTACCTGAGTCTAAGAAAGAAAATAACCCTAACTGAAGCTGGCTAAAGTGCAAGGACTGGTAAAGGAACCGACTTCTGGGACAAGGGCACCTCATTTTCCTCACAAATCCTGTTATTACACAGAAGGAGGACTTTGAAATGCTTCAACCAACACATTAATTTAATGGAACTATGCTTCATCTGTTCCATACTTCCTTGGAAAGCACAGCTTGAACAAAGTGATTGCAAACTGTAGCCTACTGTTAACATTTTCCTGCATTTCAACTGTTCTTCAATATCTATTTTCAATACAGTCAGTAGAATAGAATCACAGAACAGTCAAGTGGCACGTTAACTCAGGTTTCTGAACAGAATTCCCTAGTAGATAAGGCCATCCCCAGTGTGATGTACAGGAATTTCCTATCCACCTTTCCTCATGTCCCAGCCCTCTCCCCAAAAATGGCAGTTCATTTTTCCTTTCCCTTTATTTGCTGCTTCAGTTGTCTGCAATGTTCTTAATGGGCATAATAAAGAAAGAGAAGAAAAATGCAATTAACTTTTTAATCTGTTTTTTGTCTCCAGCATAAGAAGAGCACACAAATACTTTGATTGTTGCCATGCAAGTGTTCTTGTCTTTGGACACTTCAACACTTGCACAGATGTCAGAACAGACATAACTGGATTATTTTTTCTTGTGGGTTTTTTGGGGGGGATTATTTTTTGTATTTTTGTTTGTTTGTTTTTCTGTTTGTTACGGTTTTTTTGTTTGTTTTTGTTTTTATTTTTTTGGGTTTTTTTGGTTTTTTTTTGTTTCCAGTTACAACATAAATCTTTAATTCCTTCCAATTGAATGCATCTGTCCTGCTATCTGCCTCTTCCATCTGAGGAGCCTGTGTCATCTTATGCAAGTCCTTCTATTCAGGTTCCAATTCATCTTCTTGCTTGACATTTTCCTAGCTGGAAACTGTGTCTGTAAAGCACCTCCAGAAATGGAGGTGTGATGCTTGGTGGAACTTAATATCCTAGATAGGCTGAAGGATATTTAGCCTGCTCTTACAATAACCATCACTGTGCTGCTAAATGATGCCAAGCCACAAAGTACCCCATCTGAACGATGGGATTAGTCCATTTTGTGACAAATATTGTAACTGCAAAAGCATCTATCAGAAAACCTCATAAGGCCAGAAAATATTTCCTGACATAATGTCATCATACACACACAGATCACAGAAACTTCTGAAATGCGGAACTAACACCCTTCCCCCCCAACCTGCAACAGAAACTTTTACACATTCTTGAAAAATGTCAAGATGTATGGAAATGATTCTCTCTATTTTTGTCCCAGGACCTATATTACAGGGCAGAGGAACAACTTTCTGTCAGGCAGGAAGAGTATTCTAATAAGCTAGAGACTGGAAAACTTTCCTGACCAAAAATATTTCATTGAAAAGAGAATATACAAGTTAAAATTGTTTCCAGAAATGCTCCTCAATCCACCAACAGGTTCTTTAAGGAAAAGAGATTTTTCTCAAGAAATACAATCTCTTTGATTCAGGATGGGAGCAACAACGTTTGCAACCTCAAGTAAGCAAGCCTAAATCTCTCCTGGACTCAATAACCTTATTCTGTTTAGTTACTATGATATTTAACTTCAGTGGTGTGGCTTCTTTTACACCTGCAATGGTGTTCTTAAATGGGAGTAACCCTTTGAGGAAAAGTAGGGGGGACAAGGGAAACAAAACTGAGTTCAAGGAGAAAGCAACAATGGGAAGAAGGTCCCTGACTGTGGCACTCTGTCAGAGACAGGAGGAGCTAATGGAGAGAGCAGGAACAGGCTGAGACCAGCACTGAGAGGGGATCAGAGCACAACTGCTGTCCTGATGGAGAGGTTTGTGTTTCCCTAAGCAGCTCACAGCTAATGGGCTCATCACTCTTCCCCATGTGCTCCCATACAGACAGCAGCCCCAGAGCAACCTTCCCACGGATGCAGGCAGCAACTGGAGCTCTCTGTCACTTCCTTTTCCATCTTTATCCTCCTCAAAGTTATCACAATTCCCTATGGAGCCAGAGTTTTTGCCCCAGACCTGCTGAAGGCACAAGATTCTGCCATAAAAACATTTTTCTCTTGATAATAATAGGCCAAATGAGAAATGCTGAAAGAAGGAAAAAATCACATTTGGGGTACGGTTGGATTCTCAGTGCTTTACTTGCACATTCTCCAAAATCCATTGCACCAAGGACTGGTTCCATGGCTAATAAATCTACTTGGTTTTTGCTTTAATCCAAATGAAAGGAATATCCAACGGCAGCAGAGAAGGAACAGGCTGTGAATATTAAACACATATTTGTGCAAAATAAAATGCCTATTTCATAAATGTGTTCCCAAATCTGAAGATAACCTCTCCAAGAGATTGGACTGGAAGTTAAAAGGTAAAGGTACTGTATTGGGCAGAGCTGAACAACATCCATCACCACTGGAGCATGGAAATACAGAGTAAAGGCTTCAGCAGCTCACATCCCTGGAATCAGTTATCTAATGATTCATCTTTGCCAAAATAACTGCTTCAAAAATCGATTCTACAGCTTTCCTCCACTCTTGGGCTTTGCATGGAAAAGCAATTGTTTAAATTAATTATTTAGTGAGTACTTTCAGAAGTTAAAAATGTAGCACCTAGCTATGCTCTCTGTTTATTTCACAATCATTTATTTTTTTTTAATATCAGCATCTTAGATATACATATATGTGATTAAAAACAAACAGTTGTAAAGAATGTCAGTATAAACAGTAAGCAATGAAAAACAGTGTTTCAGTTCATTAATATCTGTATCTTAGGTGACTGCAGGTGTACCTTAATGAATTACATGACTAGTAAAATACAATTAAATGCAGCTGCATATGTTTACAAAACTGCAGAACCAAATTACAGGTATCAGTAGCACCCATAATTCATCCACAATTGACAATTTTCATATTCCTGGAATAAGGAATCAAGTCATGCAGATGATTACTGCATTTGCCTTTGAGCACTACAGACCCAGGTTAATTTCCTATGCAGCACCATAAATGAAACAAATTACAGACTTGCAGGTTAAGGCAGACCTGAAAGCAAATGCCCCCCTGAATGACAGCCAAAAGCTCAAATCATTCAAGTTCTATTTAGCTGTCAATACAACTTCATGAATGGCTGACAGCTGACATAACTTAAACATATTGTTAATAAAGTATTATTCTTTACAGAAGAATCATTGTATGTCTGCTGCAGAACCGAGTTCTGACCCCAGTTATCCGTGGGGGGGATTTCCAGGCTTCAAGGACATGACAAGAACATAACAAAAAACGGAATTTGTACCAAAGATTTTGGTTTTCTATGGTTTATACTTGTGGCACAGTGATCATCTCTCTTTTTTTTTTTTTTTTTTTTTTTTTTTTTTTTGTACCAGGATCTTTTCCATGGCAATAACTCCTGTCTACATTTAAATTTCGTTTCACCCACAGACCTCGTTAGGAGCTCATGCTGACTGACATTCAGACCTTGGCCAGAGAGGCTCTGAGCAGGGGTTTAACCAGAAGGTGCCCAGAGGCAGCACACCCAGGCTGGATGATGCTGTCCAGTTGACAAGAGCTCCTGGTTCCCATCCCTGCTTCCCTAATTGTTTGAAACACCCTCACAGCATTGTATTACCAGGGCTGTAAATTCCCCAGTCAGCAGCCAGAGAGATAAGGAGCAGCTGGATTCCAGCACTGGTCTCCTTAGCTGTATGAAGAGTCACTGGGGGGGAAAATATCTCTGTGTGTGTATGGTATGGACCAGTGCTCAGCTTTGGAGACCAACACAGACCTCCTGCAATCCCCCATCACTGTGCCCTGCCAATGGCCAGAGAAACAAACACAGGCACCAGCAACCTGCTGAGGCAGAATTTTGGAGGGCTGCATCAAATTATTTTATTGAAGACTGAAAAAACCCTAACAGACAATGAACAAGAAAAAAAACCAATTATTAAAACTGCAGATAATCAGATTAGCTTGATCCTATCATGTGTACACAAACAACAACCTTCCTGACAAATGCCTCATGAAAAAGAGTCCAGTTAAAGGACCACCACTGATACTGAAGTAAACCCACTCAGTTTCTTTTCCTTTTAAAAACACATTTATTGTAGACAATACTTTTGGAATGTAAAAAAAATTGAAATTAATTAAATGCGGCGGTCTTTATTGTTGGCTCCATTTTGCTTTAAAATGGATGATTTTAAGTGGCCAGTTCACATTTTTAAAAGCAAGGAAGAGAACAACTTGAATGGAGAATTTGCTCAGAGGCAGTGTGACAACCATAGATGCCAAACATGCAGTAATCCTTGCAATCACACCAGCTACTCTGGATGCATGACTCTGTCTTTTTAAAACAAGAGTCCAAACACAGAAGAATGAAAGAAGGTGGAAGAGTAAAGGAAAGAATGAAGAGGAGACAAGCTACCACATGGAAGATACATCAGCTGTATCTTCCAGCTACGGACTTAGCTGATTGACAATTTATCCTTTAGGAAATATTTGACTTCACAAAAATAGAGTTGTTCATTTGATGACTCTTTCAATACTTATCTTACCAACTGGAAAATTTTAGGTGGCTGGAACAGCACCCAGAAAAACACTGCTATGATTTCCCTCTGAAAAATTATTGTGGAGGAAATGCATCAGGTCTAAATTTCCAAAGACAAAGATAAAAAACAATTTTCTCAGATCATCTGTTGGAAAGTCTCTTTGTTGTCTTTAAAGTATAAGCTAAGAGCAGGATTTTATTTTAAAAGAACGGAAGGACAATTTTTACAAATTTATACTGACAAGTAGGTGTTTGTTATCACTTAGATTTTGTAAAATGCCATGGTTTTATTTTTGGTTGTTTTATGGGTTCTATTACTGAAAGAAGTCATGGCCATTTTTCTACATGACCAAATGGATGATCTCTGTTTTGTAGGTGGGGAACTTGAGCTCATGGAATGTCAACTCCTGTAAAGGTGCTCAACCTCTTTAAGCTCTTTTGTTACTTGTTAGAATTTGAGATGAGGAATGAGGGGCTGAGGAACATGTAAATCTCAGTTGAAGGTATTTGCAGAGCTTCCAGAGTGTTGAATTAAGTGTTCTCATTTTGTATGTGAGCATGCCCTACTGATTCTGAACATAGGGCAAGGCTATTGCAATGTTATTAGCAGCAAAAATGGCTTCTCGGTCTAAACACACTTTTTTTTTTAATGCTTAGCAGACATATCTTTTTATGCAATATCTTTGCAATCTAACACATCTCCAAATACATTCAACAGTTACAGATGTGAAGACTGGAGATTTCCACTTTTGGCTCGACCAGGATTCCTGCAATGCTTTTGCCAAAACAGCAGCTTGTACCACATCTCACTGCACAGAGATGCTGTGTGATGCTCTGGGCCATCAACATCCCTTTATTGCCTACTCATGGCTGCAAACCTGCCCCTGGTGTGGGCAGCTGGGCCTGTGTGGTGCCATGGTTTTTGTCCCAGCAGTGCCCAGATGGTGTCAAGGTCACCGTGGTCACTTGCTAACAACAGTGTTCATCAGAGCTTGTCATCCTGGGAGTCAGGGAATCACACAATGGTTTGGGTCCAAAGCAACCTGAAAGATCATCTTCCAGCCCACTGTCACGGGCAGGGACACCTTCCACTGGACCGGGGTGCTCCAAACCCCATCCAACCTGGCCTAGGAAATCCCAGAACACCAATTAAAATCATTTTGGAGATTAGGAGAAGAAAAAAATTATGACTGGGCAAGAAGAAGCCCAGTGTGAGCTGAAGTGTCACCATGTTTGGGACAATGTAATGTTGAGGAGGTTTTGAGGGGACATGGTGCTCTCTGCACCCAGAGGAGATACGGGCCACATGACAGCCTGGTATTACCACTTACACAGAGTCCCTCTGAGGTCAGAGTTAGTGTCCTCCTTGACATCCCCAGAACAGATTGGCTTGCAAGTGCCTCACAGAGAGCAAGAAGAGTCCAGACCCATCCCCCACAAGACCTAGAGGATGGAGCTTTGTGTAGATGTTGCCCCAGAAGATCCCCACCAGCACTTCAAGACTTGGTGGGGAGCTGATTGAAAGCTATTGTGAGCCTCTCTCCACACAATCCTCCCACTGCTCTGCCCCCCAAAGAAAGACAGCCCTGTAATACACCCCAGCCTCAGCAGGAGCTACTTATATCCTGTAGTAGGAGGCTTTACCAGCTTCGCTGAGTTTCCAAGTGATATAACACAAATCTGTCACCACAGATGGTCTCGCCGATAGCATCTGTGGCTGAAGTGCCGAGAAAGGAAGCCATACTTCTTACCACTGTGTATAAAAAGAAAACCCTCCTGCAGTAATATTTCACTGCTGACAGCATAGCATCTCTGTTTAAAAAAACCAAAAAACAAAATTGCTCATGTATCCTAATATTCTGCCTTTCTAAATAATAAAATCCATCTCCGTGTTAGCAGCCTGTCTAGTCGATATATCCCCTGCAAAGCTAACTTATATTCCATTTCTATGACCAGGATAATCTTTAATGGAAGGATAATGAACACATTGCAGAGTCCTGATTTTCTATATGTTACAAAAATTCCTATGTCTTCATTACTTAAAAAAGGGGGCAGCTCACAGGACTATTTTTCAACTCTGACTTCACAGCATACACTAATCCTTTCGCTGTTATTTTGTCAAGATTTATTTTGCAGACACAGATACATGTAGAATTCACATCATGGATTTCTCTTCCATATCTATAATCACAGCCATCTGATTTAGCCCACATCCACAACTGCATCCCTGCCTGCTAATATATTTCCCTAGGATTTATTTCAGTGCACCAACAGGACTATATCTCTTCTTCAGCATGTTCAAATGGTCAATTCTAGGAGGGAAAGAAGTCCCTAAAGTTGTCAAAACACTGTATTTCCATTTTCAGTAAATGTGGAATGCCTCTTTACCAATTAATTTTATCTAAACCACAGGAGAGGCTGGGCATTGCTCTTGGTCAGTAAAAGCTTTTCTGGAAGTACAAATGTCTCAGTGTAAAAGTCCATTACCTCACATCCCTTGTAAGATACAAGCAAAGGCTCTTTCCTTCAGAAAAATCTGCACAAGCATAAATTCAGCATGACCTGAAACTCCAACCCAGCAAATCAAATTTCTTTACATTTATATCTCAAACACATGAGTCTGCAAGATATATGCCATGACTCCTTTTGGATTCTAATAGATCCTGAAAATTAGGATCAGTTTTAACTGCTTAATATGTGATAGAATTAAATTCATATGATACCTAAATCTAGGCATGGGATACAAATATAAAAAATAAAAACCTATATGTAGACAGCAGACTTTGCATAGTTGCACGGTGATGGAGTTTAAACAAACATACCTTGAGAAAAACATTAAGCTGTAATCTGCTCATACACCTTCCAGAAATGGAATTTGACAGGAACATGTATTAACTTTACCACATTTAGGAGGCATTTTTAAGTTTAGAGGATATTAACATTCATAAAGCTCTACTTTCCTCTTTTTTTAGTCTGTTTCTTTAAAAGACTTAAAATTGTAAGCTGGACTCCTGAGTCTTTCCCATCTAGTCTGGTACCCTGGTACCATTAATTTGTAATAAGAGCAGGAAGAGGAGAGACCTAATACCTGGTTTGCTACATAGTAATTGTGACAGCAAGATGACCTGGTATGGTACAAAAACAGTTTTAGCCACCTATTTTATGATAGCCCTTGCTGTTGAACAGCTGACAGAGACACATGTACCATATTATGACAAGGTGACCTTTAAAGGTCTCTTCCAACACCAACTATTCTGTGATTCTGATATTATCTTAATACCACCTTTCAGGTAGATGTATGTTTCAAATATGAACAGCTTAGAGAGGAGAGCAGGGAAACAAACCAGAAACCTGGGGAACAGGTGGTGTAACAGGTTATTATCTGAGAGACAGGTAGGGATGACAACCTTTCCTCTTTTGGCCATGGATATTGTGCCCTGTTCTCCTCCCTTGTGCCCTGTTTTGATCTGATGCACAATCCTTTTTTCAGCATTTGGATACCCAGGCCCTGGGGTCAGCTGAAATCAGGAAGCATAATTCCCATAATACAGTGGGACATCAGGTCTAGTTTGGATGGAAAACGTTTTGATCAGAAGGATTTATGTTAGCAAAGTTGCTGGAAGGTGTCTAAAGATATTCTTTCATAAATAAAAGGGCTGAGACGAATGCTAAAGCTGCAAAATCAAAAAAGGCTTAGAAAGCACTATCCAAGCTGCTGTCAGGTCTAAACATCTGACATTAAAACAGTGCACCAGTTTTCCATAATTCCATGTCCCCTGCCCCTCAGACCCTGCCCAGATCAGTGTGGTTCAGCCAGTGATGCAGACACTTACCCTTCCCTTCAGCATTCATGTGCAGCCCCTCTGCTTCACGCTTTGCTCAAAATCCAAACGCAGCAATAAATGAAACAATAAACTTGCTGAATTCCCCACAAAAGAATACTTTATTCACCATCCTACTTACACAGGGAAAGAGATGGGTGTCCTGAGGAAAATACAAGCACTGAGGAGCCCTGCCTCAGGGAGAGCAGCAAGCTCAGGAGACTCATGGAGAAGATGTCACTTTGTCTAAAATCTGCATGGGACAGACAAATGGGATAAATGGATGTTTTAAGACTTAGATGTAATGAAAAACAGCACCATCCATCATTTTATTGCTGTTGCAGAAAGGTTTCTCTCTTTGCAATGCGGGGAAGCTGATTTTTGCTGAAATGCATTGCCCATGGAAATTCTGCACTGTCAGCAGCAGCAGCATTCCATGGACCACAAGGATCCCACCAGCAAGGATCCCACATGCTGTCCCACCTGTCCTGGTGGTCCACAAGACACCAGTATTCATTTCACGTTGGTCCACAGAACCACATTAAGCCATTAAGGTTTGCATTCTCTTTATTATTATTAAAAGCTTAGCAATAAGGTGAACGTTGCAGAGAACCCTCTGTAATTTTTGGGCTGTTTTAACTGAGAGTTTTGTACAACCATCAAGGAATTGTACCAAATCACACCCATTTTTACCCATAGACTTAACATATGAAATCACTAATCAGAGAGTTCTTGGAGAATTTAGATACTTCTCAATTAAAAAGTCCAATTTTCTGTGATATATATAAACTATTGTTTGTTTTTTAGCCTCCCTGTGGAGTGATATCTATCATTTTCAGCAGGAAGCCAGGGCTATTTGTTTTTCAAAGATAGCTCTTTGGAATTAATTACTCTGGTATTAGACTAAGTGACAAAACAGGTAGTGCAGAACCGAGGGTAACAAGAAATTCTGTCTTGCAGTTTTTTAGAGTAAAATTATTCTCCTAACCTGACTGACAGCATACCATTAATCACTATTTAACAATTATTACAGCCAAGACATATTAAAAAACAACCCTAGACTTCTCACTGCTAGTTATGCTTATTTCATTTTCTAATTGCTGGTTTAATTTTTTAAATGTCAACAAAAGACAATTAAATCCTTGTTGTAACTGTTCAAGCCAAACATACATAATGAAAACTTAATGGATGCACCCTGTTTAAGATTCTGTTGGGGTTTTTTTCCATCTGATGGCCCTGTATCAAACGTGACAGCTGCTCTCCAGTGCCTGATGTCCAGCCCACCTGAGCTGCCTCTGCTCCATCCAGTGAGTTTGGGTGTTGTTTTGGTGCTCCTCAGAACTGGCAGACAGTTAAAATCTCCACTGAAACATTAATTACTGAGCTGTTTCCCAAGATGTCAGAGACAGGATGGCAATTGCAAAATGGCTGTCACCATTTTGACTGAAAAGTACTGGTTTAGCTTTATGAACCACCCTCTCTGCTGTGATTGTCAGAAAACAGCACCAGGCAATGTTTTATGGTGCACCAGCAGACCCAGGGATCCTGCCTGATGAGTCCTCTTTTCCACACTGAGAGTTGCAAAGAAAAGAACAAACCTGAGCAGCACCTGCTGACTTGCACGAGTGTTGTGGCTCAGGGTACAGCAATAAATCAGGTTAAATGAGAAAGGTGGTTTATTATGTTCTCATCCTCCAGAAAACTCTTCCTAGCTTCTGCCACGGTTTGTTGTCATTTTAGTTCTGCAGATAAAACTCTTTATTGGGTCATAATATAGACTGGATATCTAAAAGCAACGTGCTTTGCTGGGAGGATGGGAGGAGCACATAACCACAGGGTGAGCAGGTACAGAGGGTAAAACTCAGAGTGAGTCACAAAATTATTGAGGTAGAAAACACCTCTAAGACCACCTGACTCCAACTGTTAACCCAGCACCGCCATGTTCACCTCCAAACCTATCCCCAAGTGCCAAATTCACTCACCTTTTGAACCAGTCAGCCTGGTTGTGTTAAAAAACAGAAAAAAAAAAAAATCAGTGGTTGATGATCATCACAAGAGCAGTGATTTTAAAATCAGACATACCCTGCAAAACCTTTCAGAGACAACCTCAGAAATGATAAAACAGCTCCCACAGTGGTGTAACCCTGCTGAAGCCAATTAGATAACAGGGTCTGTGTGCCACATTATGTGGGATTTCAGGTGAAATACAGGTAACATGGCTGAATAGATATATATAGATAAGAGATAGATATAGATATACCTCAGTTTAAGAAAGCCATGGGGGAAAACCTGCCAGCAAGACTCTCAGTCAGGAGTGTGAAAAAAATCATGTCACCAGGGCAGGTAAATTTCCAGAGTTATAAGGTCAGCACAAAGCAGAGGGACCCTGTTTTACCCTATCAGTTTTTAAAATCTGTCACAGCATAAGGAGCTGAACACAAAATACAACATCCAGCATACAGCAATAACTCCACATTTGGAAATGAATCCAGGAAAAATCTTTTCTAAAAGATGTGTTGTTTCAGAAGACAGTGACCTCCAAAAGTAGAAAACTAGACAGAGATACTCCCTCACTCTTGGAATTTTATTAGAGAGCACAGTTGCCATACAAAACTGAAAACAGAAAAAAAAGCTTAAAGTAAATGGATGCTTTTTTCTGACTATTGCATTGCTGACAACAGATGTGTTTTCTAGTCTCTGGCAAAACATTAGAGAATTTCCTGCTTTAGGAGTAGAACTGCACATAGAGGCACCACCATTGACCCAGCTGAGCCCAGCAAGAAAGAGAATACCTAGCCACAGAATATTTTGCTCCCTTTGCTTTATAGCAAGAGGCTACAAACCAATAGGTCCTGACCTTCAGCTGAGCCTTCTGACAAGAATACAACTGTGGCACTGGAGCAGGGGTACAATTAACTGCCAGACTGAAAGCAGACTGTGGTGGAAAATAGAGGGAAGAAGGAAGTTTGTGTTAAGAAACTGCCAGGGTGGATGTGGGATGATTGATAAAGTCAGCGTCATAATGTCTCAGAGGCTCGGGAAGAGGATGGGGAAAGGCAAGGTAGTGAATTTATTTTTAAAATTGCTGTAAGTTTTTTTTTTTCTTTTTTGCCCCTACGACAGAGAAAAGGTGGAGATGTGCATGGAAGAAAGGGCTTTTGGGGCAAAACTCCATATGTTTCTGCTTGTGTCTGATTCTTTTTCTATTTCTCTTTTTAGGGTGGAAAAATTTAAAACATACATCTTAATAAGTCCTTTTTTAAAAATAGGTGAAGATACAAGACTTTCTTGAAGCAGTTGCCATGGAGAAGCTGTTCAAGTGAAGAATAATTACTAGGGCAAAATCACATACAATATGGGGACTGATCCTTCAGATTTTACCCATGCAGAACTCCCACAGAAGTCAACTTGTTATCACATATTTTTAGCAAGCCAGGAAAAGAAAAAGAACTCATACTTCACTCCTAAATGAAAAAAATAATCATTTGTTTGCATAACACAGCAGAGAGAATAGGCTTTTTCAGCAAAAGTCTTTAGCAAAAAGACTCTGCAAGCCACCTTGTAGCACAGGTGGGCTGTTTGCACTTTTAGGATCAAAGAAGTTAATTACTGAGCAGTAATTTGTAAGTGCATGGTGTGCTCTTTCCCATAGTATCAGAAATATTGCAAAATGTGTACTTAAAACAAAATGAGGTTCCTATTTTTTTATTCAATCAAAAATAATTGCAAATCCAAAGAGAAACATTTTTGTACAAGTTCCAGCTGGCTATTGATGCTGACTTGCAGAAAGAACCAACAGTTCTTTGTCCTGAACACACACAACTCCAAAATTAGAGATTTGTCTCTTCAAACAGTGGTTACACAAGGACTCCTAAAGCTTCAAACTGCACCTTGCACAGAAGTTCCAGCAAATTAATTCCCCCATCACCTGCACTGCCTCCTCTATTTTTCTCCTCACCCAGCCTCAAAGCAGAGCTCTGAAGGCACTGTTCACTGGGGATGTGCCTCTTGCATCCCTCAGAAGGGTCCCATGCCACCCTTTTGAGGTGTTTCAAAGCCACCCTGCAATATCATCTTGCTGAAAGCACATGGTGCTCATTTCAGAATCTGTGCTACCAAAAAAAGGTACATCCCTGCTAGATAGCTCCTTTCTGTCACCCTGCAGAAGAGAGGGATAACAGCAACCACAGAGCTGGCTGAAGCACAGCTTCATAGCAAAATATGGATAAAATAACCCCACTGGGCCATGCAACACAGCCCTCATTGTTTTACCACATAAATCCACATGGTGGGGGGACAGCAGAGGATGGAAAACCCCTGGGACAACCTGAGCTCCACCACTCTGGTAGGAGAGGTCATCCCTGACAAAGCTTGCTGCCTTTTCCCAAAAACATGTCATCATGGAAGCAAGATAAACAAAAATAAATGAACCCTCATTCTGAGAAACATGGGGTATTTATGGGGTACAATTAGAGGTGTGTAATCGCACAGGTGTAATTACACCAGTTAACCTGCCCATGTAGAAAAACCCTGAAGCCCCCTGGCTCCAGTCACTGCCAAATATCCACAAACTCTCAATGGCCCATCCCCAAAATAGCAATTACTATTCATGAAACAATACTTAGAGATGTGATGATCTTCAAATGGATCTTTCTGTTGTATCCTCATCTGCTAAGCAAACTACAAAGTTTGATTTGTGGTGCACACCCCTGTGATCATAACACACCTGATGGGCCTATTTTCTCTTGTCCAAGATCATTTTCAGAACAATAAAGTAATTACAAACTGGGATCAGGCTTACAAGACCTGTGGTTCTCATGCTGCAATTTAATCCTAACATTGTGAATGTATGGGTTCCCAGCAGTGGACTGAAGTCCAGCATTAGCAGCTGCAGGGCTGTTAGAAAGCCAGGCCTGTTCCTCAGCACCCAAGATTCTCAGCATCTTTGCTGTGCTGTTTTTGGCAGAAACTTGCCCACAGCCTCAAACAATTTGGTTTAATGTTGAAGGAAACCTTAAAAAAAAAAACAAACTCCACAACCCAGTAATAATAAGAAGATAATTTTTTTGTCTTGAATTATCCCAATTAACTCACCAGTTATCACCTCCTACAGCAGTAAAAAGAGAACACAATTAGAAAATTTAATTAATTAAGCTGAAGGCAACAATACCTATTTTAAACACCTCAATGCAGTCAATCAGCAGACCAGATCAGTGAAGCAGTGAGTGTTCAGTGCTGAAGGAGGCATCAAGCCTATTCATGAGATTCTGCAAGCAGGTCCTGGCTGGGATGATCCATCCCTCTCCAAACCAGCTCCTGTCTTAGAGGTGTTCTCTATATTCTCCTCACAACCAGAATTAAAGACAAAACTATGGTTGTCCTCTATGTCAGAATGAGAGATGTGAGAAACAACCATCACCTTCTCGAGCTACAAAGCACCAAAGCTGAGGTGGGGATACAAACATAATTGTTATCATTATAAATAAAGGCACTGTGTTCCACTGACAGTCACAAGTATCAGGAAAATCAGATTGATGAAAAGGGTAAAGAGCTGGTTCTTGACAGAGTCACGCCCTCAGCAGTTTCCAGAAACTCAGGAAAATTCTATTAGAGCAGTAGGACACCAAAGTTAAAAAAAAATAAACAGTAGATGGTATCTAAGCTGAAAACTAAATGATAAGAGCTAAAAAAAATTAACTACAGCCTTAATGAGCTATGCTTAAAATACAGGCAATGAAACCCCAGTGAGGAGGAACTAACAGAATTATTCACTGCTATTTTCATAAAATGCTGTAATGTTTGCACAGATACTGAGGAAGCCAGCCCAGCTCAGGCACACAAATTGAGGTAGAAAAGATGGGTCAGGACATGTACTGAGAAGGGTGACCCAATTAACATCCATGAGGGGACTGCTCTGCCATTCCACACTCTTCCTAAAAGAGGGAAATTGTGAGAAAACAAACCTGATAATCCATCATTTACAAATTCTGTCCACTTAGAGGGAGAAGGTCCAAATGGTGCAAACTGCATTTAGAGATAGAAGAGAAAAAGCATGGTGAGACCAGAGCAGATGTTGGGGCAGAAGGGGAGTGCCTCTTTCACCTGAAAACAACCTGGGGGCAGAAGCAGTGGATAATGGAGAGGTTGTGGGTTGAAACAGAGCCCTCAGATCCTGTCCCCAGCCACCCACATCTCCTTATGCAAAAACCATCACAGATCAGTCAGCAAAACACCTTGGGTGGCTTCTTCAACCTGGTAAAAAAAAAAAAAAGTTCTTTTCTGTGCTGCTTCACCATGGCAGAGTGTAAGAGCAATTTTGATGTAAACTGAAATAAGCTGCTAGGAACAAAAATAACTGCACATTTATTTTGTCTGGTTTGGTAAATTGGTGCAAACCTGTTTGCCAGACACTGCCCTGGAAAGAAACTGGAGTGCCAGGAAAAAGGAGGAGGTGAGGAGGTTGGTTATCCCCGGGACAACAATCACTGGGACAGAGAGAGCCAGGGTAGGTTTGAAACACGAGGATTTGCATTTGAGAGGGCAGGAAGAGATGTGAAAGAGGGAGAAACAACAGCAAGGTGTGAGAAATGAAATGTTTTTAAAGAGTAAGATAAATAAATGAGGCAAGGGATGGGAAGAACAAAGCCTGGATCAGCCCTTGGTGTGCTCTGAAGTGTGATTTTAGGTGTATTACCAGAAGAGAAGAGGCAGTTTTAGGGTTTTACACCGGGGCTGTTCAGAGGTGCAGAGGACAGGCAAAGCTCCCACAGGAGTTCCATACTGGGGAAAAAAGCCCAAAGCAGGAATAAGGCAGGAAACACTAGCCTATGACTTAATTTTTGGAAATAGCAGCAGCAAATACTCTCACTGGCAGAACTGAGGGTGCCAGAGACATGACATTATAATTCCAGCAAGACTGCATTTAGAAAAGCACTTTTCTATTGATAACATAGCTTTCCAATAAATAAACACAATGAAAATAAAGCACATACATACCGTTAGTGTTGTGGAAATAAGATTGTGAAATACCCATAGAAATGAACTGATGATTTACACTCAATTAGAGATTTTCTGATTTTCCCTCTCCCATGATGTTTTGCTGATAAGTCTATAAAAACAATAGGCAAACAAACTTGAAATACTGCTGACAAATTCCCAGAAGCCCAAAGAGCACATTTTTCAGAGCTGGTATCTAACTAATAGAGAGAGAAAGAAAAGCAATTAAATAAGAAAAAAAAAAAAGCAAGCAACTCATTCCTCAAATGACTCATTTCTCACTTAAAAGGAGTCTCTTTCCTCTGCCTCCACTGCCCTTTTATAGCTCCTTCATGCCAACACCACTTCAGGTCATGAAAGGATAACAAGTCCTGGCTCTTTTCAGGATAATTTCCTGCCTGTTATCCCATGCAGGGGGCTTGGTGTCACCTTTTGCTGTAAAACGCTGATTTCTCATCCAACCTGGGCTTTTGATTCCCCTCCCCAGGGACTATTTTTGACATCTCTTATCCAGGATTTTTTCTGTCAAAGGGCACTTGTTGACACTTCTGCCTAACAGCACTTCCACTAGAACACAGAGCCATCTCAGGTTAATTTGCAGATGGCCACTTGTTTTTTGGGAAGGTCAAGGTTCCCCAGGGTCTGCAGTGGGATAGCTTCCCAATTTGGCATTTTCTGTGCCGAAAACATCGTTGCTGTACTTGCTGTCCCTAATGCACACAGCAGCATTTGGTTTTGTGCTTATGCCTCCCCAAGGAGCTGTAAGGCTTCAGAGATAATTAACCTATGGACCTTTTGACATTATTTGCAGCAGAAATGAGTTTTAGATGTCCACATCAGCTCTATGGGCATAACAGGTGAGAGATGGCCCATTCTTGTAGCTGATGGACATAGGAAAATACATTTCCTTGGCTGCTTCCACACAAAGCCCCTTTCACTCACAGCAAAGAGCTGAGGTTCCTACAACAGGGTTTAAGGTCTTTGTTTCAGATCCTATTTGGAAACACATTTCCAAGTCCCACTGCTACTGGATAAAGGAACATTCCATTGCCCCTGAGCACCGTGGTCTTTTCCTTTCGATATCTGGAAACAGAGGGAACAGGGTACCAAGAATCAATTAAAGATGCCTGCTCCTGGAAGGGTAAAAAAATCAGGGGAATAGAAAGTTCAGTTCTCCCATTTAGATGAGGCATTTCCATCACTGGTAAAAGTGTCTGATGTGCTGATTATAGGGCAGAGAGAAGAAAATATTGTAAAATGCTGATTTTACTGTTCTTCCAGATAACACAATAGGAAGAATAACTCAGATGTCAATCTGTACTCTCCCTCCTTTCATTCCAGGACAATGTGTTACTAAGAACTGACACA
Organism: Rhabdornis inornatus; assembly: GCA_013397075.1. Lineage (NCBI taxonomy): Eukaryota > Metazoa > Chordata > Aves > Passeriformes > Rhabdornithidae > Rhabdornis > Rhabdornis inornatus. Next base: position 405,835 of record VWZS01007739.1, on the reverse strand, counting down.
AGCAAGCAATTTAGTGCTTAATAAGTACCTAAGAGAATTAGGGTCCTAATGACTACAACTGAACTACTCAACAGCCCCTAAAATCCAACGAAAGCATGGCAATAAACTGAAAGAGAAGCTGGATTATGTGCTTCAAAACTCTCCCCTTTTTTTCTTTTAAATTTGGTTTAAAAACCTGCTTTGTTAATTACTTATATACCCATGTCCCGTGTTTTTGAAAAACAAATTGAACTTTGCCCCTGGCTTTCTGCCAAGCATGGAATTTTGGTTGAGTGGTTTTAATAGCCAATGTAACAAATTTTGTAAGAGTTTTGGGGGGTTTTATTGTTATTATTGTTTTGGGCTGGGTTTTCTTGAGCTTTTCAGCAATGACTAGCTGTCCTTCGCTTATCTTCTTGTTTAGGTGTCACAACAGTGTAATAGTTCTAATACTTGTAGTGGGCTGCAGTGCTGGGGGCCACAGCCAAGGGCTGGGGCCACCCTCAGTCCTCTCCATCCCCGTATTCCTCAGAGTGCTTTAGGATCGGTCACTTACAAGAAACAGAAATTTTTTGTCCCAAAGGGTTTCTCGAATAATTAAACAATGATGTTGTCAATATATATTTCACCAACACAATTACAATTATCTGGTTTTCTGAAACTCCCCTCCCAGCCCCCACAGTATTTAAATAATTTATGCAAGGAGTTGAGAAGTTGAATCTTAATCCTGAATATTTTTCATAACAAAGTATTGTAGCCCACAGCACTGAGAATAAAATTAGGCATATGCATACATATATATAGTCAATTTAATATATGGTCTCCATGTCAATATAGTCCTGCAAAAGTGCAAAAAATTTATTATTGTGAGTAATAGAAGAGTTTGTTGTTTTGGGTTTTTTTGCTTGAAAAAGAATATCATGGAACTCACATGTATGTGAATTTATTTCAGTAATACTTTGTCCTCAGTTTATCAAGATCTTACTGAATCCTGTTGCACCAGCTATTAAGGAGAATTCTTGAGTTTGCACTAAATACAGTCAGGTTCAGCTTCAGCTACGGGATCCATGAAAACACTGCCCAAGGCCTTTTGGAACTCCAGGCTGCACATGCAAACCCATCCTGTTAATGTGACATGATTGAACTAATGGAAGACAAAAAACCATATGGCATTCTCCTAGTTCAGAAAAATAAAACTAGATTAATTACTTGATAAATGAGTAATGATTACACGAAATGCAAGTGAAAGTGAAGAAAGGCTTCCCAGAGCCCTGTTACTCTGCAGGTCTGATTTCTGTCCTGGGGAATTCTGAGGATCACAGAGTGACAATCATCTGCTGGACCCCAGATCCCTAAGGAGACAAGGTTTGAGGTGCCAGGTACAGGGATGCAGCACTGTGCATGTTGAGAAGTGTTTTAAATGGCTCTAAAACAATTGTGTGAGAAGACCCATAGCAGATACAATCAGAGGACTGTGAGAGAGTGGTCTCAGAGGGGATTCTGGCCCTCACCTCATATAGTTGTGCTTTTCAAGTAGTTTGGGACTTATTCAAAAAGGAGAGGAGGATGGCAAGAAGGTTCCAGATCTTCCCAATGGACCAGCCAGGCTCCAAAGACAGGAATTTCCAGCACTTGCTTCTCTGTATTTATTGCCAAAAGGCAAGTGCTTCCCTGGCTTTTGTATCCCCACACATACTCCCAAAATCAAGAATGAACTGAAATTATCTTACTGAGAAAATATTTATTGCATTTTCAAGAGAAAAAGGAAAAAAAAAAAGCAATAAACTTGTTGAGATCCAAAGGCCATTATATAGTAGCAAAGTATTGGGAAAGCTGAAGTCAGATGTTCCACAGACCCGAGCAGTAAGTGCTGATCTAATTAAATACACAACCAGACTCTCATAGCTATCAAAAGCTGCTTATTAAATTAAATAAACAAAAGCTGATTAATAAGACACTTGGTGTTAAATGGTTAGCCTCCTGCTTGCTCTGCAATGTTCATTCTATAACAATAAATGAAAAATCATCATGCCTAAGCATGTCTAAATCTGGGCTATAAGGATTCTTAATAAATTCCTGCAGTGAGGCAGACCAAACAAAGAATAACTGGCATGGCAGGATGATGCAGCATATAGGAAAAAAGGAAAATTTGAAGCACTGTCACAATTAATACGAGGTCTATTTGACTCTCAGTGAGGAAATAATAAAATTGGTTGGACCAATTTCCTTTGTGACCAAAATGAAATAGGATTCAAGGGTCCTGCTGTCTGGGAAAGAGTTCCATGGTATTACACACTCAAGAAATCCAAGGCTCCAAGTGTCTGCACACACAAAGGTTGCTCCCTGTCCCCCTCAGTGGTGCAGATGATGACTTTAGTTCAAACCTTTTCAGGTCTGCAAGTGGTGCAAAGGTCCTGGGCAGCAAGATCTGTTCAGAGAAAACCCAACCTGGACAGAAAGCTGCAATAAACCCTTTAGCTTCCACTGCAAGTAAATCAGGTTAATCTTCTGTTTTCTAACACCAATATTCCCAAAAGATTCAAACTCCCTCTTGAATCCCAACTGACCACCTAGCTCAGGGTGTGAAGCTGTAGTGCCCAGCCTAATTAGACCAGAGGGTAAATACCCTTATCAGTATGGTCCTATGACTGTTTTCTGCAAATAAGCAGAATAAACAGTAGAATGGTTCCCTGACACTGCTGGGGTGCTTTGGAGAGCCCAGCCAGCAGGCAGTAACACCCCAGCACTGCTCTCTCCTGACACATCCCAGCTCCACCAAGGTGCCTGCAGATTACAACCTGTGTTTGAGGATTTCATTGTTTGAGAAAAAAAAAATGTTCTAAGGAATATCAGGCCCAGGTAGGGGGCTGCTGAGCTTCAGTTTGACACGGGAACTACAGACCCCTCAACATCTCCTTTTCAAAGCCATTCACTTGAGTGGAACAAACTCAGGGAAATGTTCCTATTGCATGAGTCAACCTAGAAACCACCTGGGAACACTGCAGCTTACACTTGCCTTTCCAAGGAGGAGCAGGTGAGAAGAAAAACACACACCAGATATTAACTGTGCTATGTAATACACACCGAAAGGTGTTCAGGTGCAGCTGTGAATTTGTGGCTACAAAAACTTGCAGAGAACAGGGAGAACAAGGTGGATGCAGTCAACCCTGAGACCAGGTCTTGGCTTGTTGGATAATCAAATGAAGTTTCCAAGACCTTCAGCTGAAAAATAATTCTTTTAGAGCTTTTTGCTTGCAGGAAAATGACTGAGAAGCAAATTATTAATGTAGCCTTGCTTAGTGACTTTATAACAAGTCTGTGAGAACACCCAGGTCACAGAAAGCATAGGGCAGAATATTAAACTTGCTAAATCATAAAAACAAAGACAGAAAAACAATTGGTGTGAGGGTTTTCAGATAGAACAACAAGGGGTAAAAAGAACAGTGAGATTTTTCACTGCAAAACACTCCCGTCAATGTTAAATAATGAGGCTGTGGTAGTGACTTAGTTATTGGAATGAAAGATTATTTAAATAGCCAGGTAGCTTGTTTATAATTTCTGAAAAAAAGTAAAAAGTACAAGGCAAAGGCCAAGTTGTGGGGGTTTTTTCTTCTTCCCAAGCAGTGCTTTAATTCAAATTGGTTCTTGTTATGCCCAGCAAAGAGATGTTCTGAATGTTAGTTTTCAAAAACCATTACTTGGCTGGTTAATAAGAGGGAAGAAGGGAAAAAAACCAAAACAAAACAGCAAAATCTGCTTTCTAAGAAAGAGTAGCAATTACCCAAGAGTTATTTGACAAACTTTCTATGCCAATTACAGCTGGTGGTGGTCAGTGCTCTGCCTGCCCAGTAGCAGTGCAGGATGCAAGGAGGCATCTCATAAAAGCTTCTGCCTTGGCACTGAAGCAAAACGAACCCAAAATATGATATAGTTAAAGCCACTAAATAGAGCAGCTGCACAGGAGTGAGTCACAAATGCATGACCCCATTCCCCAGTGGGATGGTGCCAAGACCTCCACACTGTGCTAATGAGGGAGGTTAACGAGCTCATGCAGAGGTGAAATGGACAGCACAGCCAGTATGGGAAAAATTGGGTCTGATGAAAGCACCAGCCAGTTATTCATTCTTCACACGCACTGAACAGAAGAATCACCAGGTGGATCTGGTCTTTCCTGGGCATAAATGTGGCAAAATATTCCTGTCCTGAAGGGGAAGTTTTCTGTGAAAAGTACCAAGAGCAGCATCACAGGACTGTACTGAGCCCTGTGCAAGATGCCACATGCAGCCTGAATCCTCCACATGTCATGGTTCTACTGTGAATCCTGCAGTCAGGAAATATCTCTACTGGAATGTGGCTGCCCTGGATTGGTATTGATCATATAAAACTACTTTTTCATTTTTTCACATAAATACACTACCAGAAGAGGTGTCCTTCCTTCATTAAAAGTAGTTCACATCCAATTAATAATTGGTCCTCTAAGGGAGTTTCAAATCAGGGCTTGGACTTGATTTGATATCCCAGGCACTATATCAAGAGGCTGAGGAACAACTTGTTCTCATTCTACGTGAGTCACATCCTCTCGGCATCCATGCACTCAGGCATTCCTCTAAAGAGGAAAAAACCCTATGCTAATTTCCAAGCATATGATCCTCCTCTGGGGTTTTTTTTGCTCTGTTTAAGATTAAGCTTTTCGAGTTATAATGGATATTGCATCATCAGGCTAGCTTTAATATGTTAAAGAAAGGCTAATTATATGCTGTTTGGTGGTGGTAGCAAAAATATAAAAATCAAAGCAGTTTTCTTTATCTTGTTTTTCCTTTGAATCCTCATGGCTCAGGCAAAGCAAGGAGCTGACAGCCTTCGGCTATGAAGAAAGGCAGGGTGAAATTGGCCCCTGTGCAGACCACAGGCAATAGGATTGTGCACAACTTTCTCAGGACTGATAGGCTCCTGCAAGTTTAATTTTCATCCTTTAAAAGCAGACAGGGGCTGCAGAGACAACAGAACCCAGCTTTCCCTGCCAGGGAGAGCAGCTCAGCCCACCCCTCACTGCTTTCCTTGGAAGTGCCTGCACAATGCTGAGCAGAAGTAGATGAAATTGAAAATGTTTGAAAATTCTACTTGCCCTGGGGCAGGTGGCTGTGCCCTGACCACTGCTCCCCAGTTTTTGGGAAGAAAACATGAACAACACAAAGCCTGAGATCTGCTCAGCATGAGAAGGCATCTGACACACCTTCAAAGCCGGGCTCTGGTTGAGCCACCATGAAGGTATGGACTGGAAAAGCTCTTGCAACCCAAGAGGCTTTGTCACAGTCTGGAAAGCAAAAGGATTTGATTTTTAAGGGTTTGTTCCAATAAATTAAAAGCTAGTGCCCATTATTTTTCATGTTTTCCTGCGTTCCAAAGAAATTTCAAGACTCTGCCAGCGTCCTGGGGGTTTTATTTAGAGTGCTAAGGAATCAAACTGGGCAGGCAGTAGGAATTCAGCACTGTGGGGGGAAACTCCTCTCATCTCCATGCCAATGTTTTCTAAACCAGAGCCAAAGGCACTTAGCTGTACATCCACCAAATACCACTGAATTGAAATATTTACCCTCTAGTTAATCACTAACACAATAGATTTGGATGTTCCTAATTCTAATGTAATGACTGAGTAGGTAAATCATCCTAGCTGGATGCATCTCCACCCAGCACTGTGTCCATCCATGCAGAATTCCCTTCTTCAAAATATTCTCTACACTTCCAAAATATCCATATAAATGCACCATACAGTTTGTATTCTACAAAAACTGAGATCTACATTTAAGATGTGGCTGGACGAAGAAAATAACACAGTTCCATCACATTTATGCATAAACTCACACCTCAGTGGCTTCAGCATTCTTTCCCACCTTTGATATGATGGATAAAGAAATAGTTGTAGGGAAAATTAAAGTGAACAATGCAAAAAATAAATCTTTCTTAGATAAGGAACACACACACACATTGTTTTGGCAGCGGTCTCTCTAAATGTAGTTTGTGTTTGTTTTGTATATTGATTTTGTAATTCCCTTACAACTCTCTATCCTAAGGTAGACAGCAAAAGTTACTTTATAAGAAAGATTTAAATGAATGAATGGAGTTGCTGGGGAAACAGAGGTATCACGCAGTTCACCAGCAGCTGCTTGCAAGCCAAGGCAGGCTGAGGGAGATCAGCAGCTTTTGCTGTGCCATAAAATAAAGGTACAGACAAACCTCCTCAGAGCTGAACTAAACTACCCCCACAAAAAATGATTCCAGCCTCCCAGGGGAGCAAGACATAACCGCAGCAAACGTCCTAAGTGCCTATTCGTGTAAAAGGATGACATAGCAGGGCTGTGTAAATCCTGCTCACCTGCTTGCTTCTCATTTAGCGGGTGATTTACTGGAGCAAGCTGCGCTGTGCCTACCTGAGCTCTCCGCGACCATGGGTGTTTAATGTCCCCATGCCAGCCTGGGGTCAGCTTTGTCATTCACCCAGGCTAATTCAGGTGCATCCCACATCCTGCCCGAGGCACTCATTTGCCTCCTTTCACCATGTGAATGCTTTATGCTCCAAGAACTAATTATTCTGCTGTCTATCTGCCTCTCCCCTGCCCTCTAAATCGCCCAGGATTGTAGAGTGGCAACAAACAACCTCATTTCAAAGCACTGAAAAATAATCGAAGTTCCTTTTGTTTTGAGCTTCCACGAAGTTAGTGATTTCCAGGCAGTCAGAGAAACCTCTCAAATTCAAACCCCCGAAATTCAAATTCTGAGTTGAAATACACCCCAAGTGCTTGGCTTCTCTTATAGCATCAGTATTAAATTGATTGCCCTTCCTAATATCCCTGTAATCCTGTCTGCTCCAGGCATGCTTGTTGGGAGTGATTAGACTGTGAGAAGCATTTCTGCCCTGTACTGGAAAGGACAGGTTTGGCTTTGAGCTGCATAAACTGAATTTGTGACCAACTTCAGCAAATGCTACCCAGAATTCATCCCAGGAGCAGAAATGCTGTGTCACTCTTCCATTGCAATTTTTTCCCAAAAACTACTCTCTCTTTTTTTTTTTTTAATTTAAAAAAACTTCCAGAAGCTTTTAACATCAGATCCTTGTTGCACATTTTTCAAACTAAATATTCAGAAACTGTACAAGCAGCAGATTTTATTGCTTTTTAGAGATCAGATTATTTAGGAAACTGTACTGTTAATGTACACACACCTAGTCAGGAGGAATTTTTGTGGTGTTGGCTTTGTGAATGAAGAAAAGGTAGAGGCTGACTTATACTGCCAGATATAAGGAAAAAGAATGTAGTTTAACTCATCATTTGACTGACTGGAAGCAAATTAGCAGGAGGTTAAGATGGCAGCTTTGATATTGTCTTCTAGCAAGAAAAGAACCATGAAAAGGCAGGTTTCCCAACCAAAAACTTCAAACATTGCTGTCAGCAGCTGACATATTTCTAAACAGCAGTCAGGAGGAGGTTTTTTAATGCGAGTGCACATCTGTATACAGAATAATCTGTATTATTCTGAGAGAATCAGGTGATGAACTGAACAGGAGTGTGAAATTCATGGAGCCTTAGCATGGCTGGCTCTTCCAGAGAGCCCAGTTCTTTCCACGCCCCAGCAGCATGGCAACAGCTCAGCAACAAAAATGCACAACCAGGAGCAGAGGGGGCAGAATGGGAATTTCTGCTCTGCCTTCCCCAGATCATCTGGTCTAAAGCCTCCAAATACACAGCAACCAGAACTGCAACTTTCCAAACCCACAAACACACAGACAAATATTTCCCCCTAAAACAATTCCCCCCTAAAAAAGACCCAGTCCTTTACTCAACAGAGCAAATTTTCACTCATACCTCACTGTAATGACTACATTGCTTCCAGGTATTTCCCTCCATCCCCTCTCAGACAAAAAAAAAGAAAATAAAAAAACAACTCCGCATTCTGAAGGGACAGATGGTCTCAAGCCTGAGTTACAACAGGGGAAATATTTGAAGGTGTTCATGCCACAGCTTTCCTTGTCAGGACAATGTGATTTTCTTTCTGTTTCTCCCTTTCATACCAACACCGGTCTTCCTTGAAGCCTCATTTCAATTTTTTGGCCTAGTCAGTAGGGGTATTCCAGGTGCAATTCTTCAGAGCAATTTAATTTCAGTTCTTATGTCCCTGCCTCTAGGGTACTATGTCTTCTTTCCTCTTTGTGTTAATTCGATTTATTTTGCTTTTCTTCCCACTATGATTCTTTTAGTCTTTTCTTAGCCACATCCTATTCCTCTACTACTCTTTCCATACCCCATGCCCACATAAAGGTGCACTTATCTGGGCAGTGCAGATAGATTTGAGCTGTCCCACTGTGGACCAGTTCTTACCTAGCCCATAGAACCAGAGGTACTAACAGCTACTTAAATATATGAATTATTAAACCAGCAATAATACACGACAAAATTTTGAAACTTATCCGTGCTCAGCCAAATATCTGCAAATTGGTTCTATTCAACCTGAACCAAGTTTACACAGTAGCACCGTGAATGCACACTTAGTTACACATTTTAATTATTGCCATCAGTCATGTACATTCACTGCTTTTCTTGCCACCAAACATTTTCAGTGTGCAGAATACATTCATGTCAAGATATTGGATAAAGTGAAACAAATCCTACAAGAGTAATGCATTTCATATTTGACACGCTGGTGCCAATTACAGTGAGTTCATCTGATGTTTGTTTGAAAATTTCTGAATGTTTAGTTTTGACAAAAGACATTTCAAAGAGAAGCTATGTTTTATTAAGCTGTACCCTTTAAGCGCAAGAATAACTGCAACTTAAAAGAAAGATCATTTTCACTACAAGCACATTAACTATGAATCCAAAGTGAGAAGAAACTATGAAGGGACACATCACTTAAGAGCTTTAAAGTCACTTTTTGCACCTTGCATTATTTTTGTTTGAACATGACTGGTGAGACACTGGTGGTTGCCTAAATTCACATCCTACACTGACACAATCAGTGAATGAATGTCCTCAGTCCTCCTCCAACTACTAGTTGTTTGAAATACCATTTGTCTTGCTCACCATTTTTTGGTGCTTATATCTGAATTAGCAAATAACTGTGGAGAGAACGAAGCACCTGCAGACAAATTCTGAGATGTTAATGGTGAGCACTGTATCTGTGCAATAGTTTGTGGTGGTGTAAATATTTAATTGGCACTCATTGGGCATGTCTCCAGTGCAGACAGGAAACTCCCAAGGAACTTGTGAATGTCATCCAAATACCTGCAGACTTCTTGGAGTGCTTAATCCACACTAATACTTCAACATGAAAAAAATTTAGTGTGTTTAAAGTTAACTGTGGTAATTTTCTCTTTTGCTTCAATTAAATATCTGCGCTAACTTACTACCAGGTGTATATTGGTGCTCTCTTGAAAAAATCTTAAAATGATTTTGCACTAAACTTCCCATACACCAGGGGTTTATTTTTAGGGGAGGTGTCATGGGCTCTTTGGGGCTTAGCGGAATGAATTCTCATTCTGGAAAAGAGGAAATCTATTTCAATCTGCTAATCAGCAGAGAAATAGATTTCTCTGCTGATTAGCAGATTGAAATAGATTTCCATTGCTGCACCTCTGCCCTCCAATAGATCCAAGAATGAATCCAAAGCATTTGATCTTGTCCCTCTGGTTCCAGCCACTGTTCTGCACTGACAGAGGCACCAGAGAACTTCTGGGTACCTGGATCTAAATATGCCAGCTTGGGTAAAAGAGGCTGAGACCATCCAGCATTATGGCACAATGGATAACTCTGTGTACACACTGAGAGGTGACCAAAAACCTGCCTTGTGATACCATACATTAGTTAACACTGCAAATTCTGTAGAAATATGTTTTTATACACAACTAATTCCCATGGAAATATTTCTGCACTAGATTAAAGAGGTAGATCTACCTATCAAATTTACATATACATAAATTTTGGTTTATATCCATACCCTGATATCACATTATCAACATGTTACTATAATTAAAACAAAGATTAGAATCACCAAGTAATATAAATGAAAATTAATCTTCAAGCAAGTGCTAGAGGAGCTCTATGAAACCATCTTTGTGGTTCCATTCCCACATCAGCCAATTGTGAGTTCAGCAGGCATGAAGGGGCTAGCTGTTAGATTTCTAACACGTAAAACTACAAAGGCACTAAGCAACCACAATTTGAGAGCATGTAAAAGCTTTCATGAGATTTTTAATTCCAGATAGTAGACATGAAAAACTGTTGTTATTAACCATTTTTCATTATTAAAGGTCTCTTCATCCCTGAGTGAGCAAGTGGCAGTGACAACTGTACATTAGTCTCAAATGACAACAAGCCCATCAATCTTGCAGGGCTCCAAACAAGAAAACATCTCAGGATTGGCAGAAAATAATTCATAGCATGAACAATAAATAATAATAAATATAATAGTAATAATAAAAAATTTCCAAGGAGAAAACACAACTCAGAAATTTAACTCAAAAGACTACCAAAAATCAGATTATTTTGCATGGGAAAATAGCCTTAGAAAGGCTGAGGGAAGACCGAAAGTCCAAGAGCCAGATTTGAAACAATAAAACATTTACCAATAGACTGATACATCCAGTGAGATTTTGGTTAGCATCTTTCTGTACCCACATATATGTCTGTAGGTGTGACCCTGCTTCCAGTTTCCTCAGAAGATGTAGAAGTTAGGCAGGTGCTGAAGAAGTGTTGTGGGGCTGAGATTATCATCTCAGTGTCATCATTTTTATCCCCTCTCCATGGGTTTTTACACCTAAAATGAACTTTAATATATACTTATGCCACCTTTAGAGCCAGTGCTCTAAAGCACTGAACATAGCATGTGACATGCTCAGCATTTTCAGCTCCCAGGAGAAAAAGATAATTATCCCTTCATAAAAAAAGCAAAATAATTCTTGCAGAGTGTGGTTCTTCATCAGTTAACTGATAACTACATTGTGGGAAACTCATCTCAAAACCAGCAGGGTGGTCTTTGTGACCTGCTCTTTCCTCTGGAGCAGATCTAAGGATTTAGAATATGCCAACCAAGATGTGGTTTTTCTGTTCTCACTAATCACTGCCAAGCATTCATATCTCTCCTGATACAGCAAATCCAGACAAAAGGACAGTCCCTCTGGAAATGGACAGAATTAGGAGTTTCCACCAGCCTCCAACTAAAGGACCAGATTCTTTGATCAAAATGGGATTGTTTTGAGGAGTTTGTTTCACAGGTTGTGATTCAGCCTTCATGTAATTCTGGTTCAAGCCTTGTAGCACAACAGGTACCCAAGAGCAGCCAGGCAGTGCCATTGGCACAGCACATCAATATTTCATACAGTCCTTAAAGCCACAAGTGCCAAACTGGAAGATGTGTGCCAGCATCAGGGAATCCCACCTCTAAGGCAGGGAATCAGCCTTGGGATTTAGGGGCTGTTCTGCCAAAAAAATCCTTCTCATTCTGCAGGGTGTAGCTAAAATTCCTGACTGCCCCACAAGTAGGATAGTGATCAATCATATCCAATTTTAACGTGTGTGCTTCCTGAGTATAAAGCTGGTGTTTCCATGTCATTTGAAATAAGAATCTCTAAAAGGCAGCAGAGATGTCTACTCTACCAAACAGGCTTCTTTGTACACTCTTCTCATTTTGGGGCTAAGTGCTTGGTTTAACTGCTCCTTCTTCTTGGAATTGACCTGAGAGATTAAACTAATATGGGAATATCAGTTACACACTTGTAGGCTTCTGTGAGCCTGAAGTAAAAGCTGCCACTGTCACCATCAGCTTTCTAAAGAGCAAGCTAATAGCATCACTTCAGTCATTCTTACAGCTCCAGAGGACAAAATAAAGGTCAGTGGTTCAAAAAAACCTGATGGGGAAAGGTGGAAATCAGGCTGAAAGATCAATATAAATTGAGCTGAGAAGACTGGCTTGGATACAAAGCAAATGTTGGTAAATACCAGCCAGTTTAATACATTATGCATGCATTCATCATGATGGTATTACACCCTAAAATCTGCATTCCTTGCAGAAGGCTTGTACATAGGACACCAGGAGAAACTGAAAGCTGAGAATATTAATCTTTTATTATTAGATAATCTGAGATTAAGTGGCTCTGGAAACAAGTTAAACCTGTTGCAAACCAATCTCAAAAGTATTTGTCCATATCACTGAAATCTCATTCAGTTCTTCAGAAGTAACAATCTGGTTCTGGTGGCAACCAGAGCTGATCTCTGTGGTTGTTGGCATGGGAGTAAACAACCTACAAACCTACAGCCCTTCACTGGCAACAGTCAAGAACACAACTGTTCTTTAAAATCAGTGTCCTGTTCATAACTCCAATTTTCCAGGACATGATGAACAGCTCCACATTGGCTGTTTTTCCTCCACATTGTGCCCTGGCAAGGCAGGTCCATGTCCCCCCTCAATCTTCTCTCCAAACTGAGGGGCCCCAACCCAGCTGCCCCACTTGGTCCTGTCTCTGGGGGAACACTGCTTAGCAAAACAAATGTCATTTCTGACTGATTACTGTCAAAAATGAGAAGCTCAAAAACGTGCACATAAATATTTCATTTTAATCTATTTAGGTTGACATCTACCACAAGGATTTGATTGTGTCTTGGATTTCAGAGCCTCATGAAAGAGCTTTAGGAAAGAGCAGCTCTTCCCTTCTCTTCCCCAATAGAGGTTGATGAGAAAGAGCTGGCAAGCATAGAAAGTGTATTTAGCATCAATCTTAGTTTCTGATAAGGACCTGATTGTCTTGAGAGGTTTCCCCCCCAGGATACACTGTTTGTTTGTATGGTCTTGGATCCAGTGGTATTTGCTAAAAAAATAAATCTCTATTTCTACTAATTCTACTGATTTGATACAAACTTCAGTGAAGATATTGTGGAATAACATGTGTTCCAATAAGCATTTTTAAAAATTAAAATAGGGGTTTATAAGTGTGGTATTCAAATGTGTTGTGTTTTATGATTTACATGATTCTCCTTGTTCTTGCCTTTTCCAACATGCAACAGTAATATCCTGCACTCCTTTCCCATGGACATGTCTTAATGCATGATTTTGGTACATGTGTCAAACCCTTCATTGCAGCTCAAAGCTGACACTCTGCTCTGATGAAGGCAACTGTGATCTGGTCAGTGCAAGGCAATCATGATTTTCAAAAGAACATGGGAGAAGATACAATACAGAAGATGAGTTAATGAAAAATTGAACCATCATTCCTAAAAAATTGCTACAAAGTTGAAAAATAGAATATAAAAAATAGAGAAAAGCCCTGAAACCTCACATTTTAACCAGCTGAAATTCTGATATAATTTTGTAAGAGTGTCTCACTTCCCAGGACACAGTCAAATTTTCAGTCTGCACAAACTGGTGTATGCTTTGGTTCCTTTACCTTGCTCACAACACTCAGTGCTGCTACCCAAGATAAAATAAAAGGCAAACTAACAATGCACCATGTTACAAAGGAATTGGCATTTCTGCAGAGAGTCATGCAGCAGTAAAGGAAATTTTGCTGGTTCCCTCTTATAATAGCACCACTTGCAGACATTGCCAAGAGGATTGCGGGGGTCATCAGAGTGGAACTTGTGACAAATATTGCAAATGGAACAACAGCAAACATGTTGTAAGAGCAGAAGAAAAGTGAGCAGGACTGTTTCACTCGGAGATGAGGTAAAACGAGCCATTTATCTGGTGTTTGGAGTGTGACCCGCACTTTGCTTGCAGGAGTGCAGGGGATGCTGAACTGGAAAATAAAACTGAATGCTCAGTTTGGTTCCCTTCCCCCCCAGCTAGAAACTGTAGAAAATGGAGGAAAACTGCAGGGAAGGAGAATACAATTAAAAAAAAAATTAAAGATGTTACCTGCTCTCTATTGAGCTATTGATAAAAGTCACCGCAATAATGAAAAAACACAGGTGAAATTTTGCATGCTGTACATTTTTTGACAAATGGAAGTGCCCAGTCTGACAACACTGAGGGAAAAAAGAGGTGGCCAGGATAAATGTTCTCCCTGCCTCTGCATGGCTGCTGAGGGGTGGAAGGCAGAAACACTCCATGTGCTCTGGGGAGATACACATGATGTGATGTGTGCTCCTTCTCTCCTAGCAAAGGGCAGGAAAACCAAGGCAAAATCATCTTGCAGTCCCTGGCAGGGCATTCAGCAACAAAATCCATCCAGGAAATAGCAGTGGGACTGATTATACACTTAAAGGGTTCAGGCCCTGCCTGGGATAGTTTATTTCCACATCTCCTAGTCTAAGCAGAATTTGTGGCTTAAAATTGTTCACATCTTTTTGCTGGCCTATAAATACCATATTGTTTAAAAAATATTAAAACATGACTGCTGCCAGAGAACCAATAATAGTGCCTCTTGAGATTTATGTGATACTAAAATGCCAAAAAAAATCCCAGACAAAAACCCAAACCCCATCTTTTACTGATATACATACATGCAGGAAAAAATTATTTTTCTGGCCAGAAACAGGACATGAACTGGACTACCCTGTTATAAAGATGACCTTCTGGTTAGAAGGTTACCTAATGTATTTAGTGTATTCTCTGTGATACTAAGGTGTGTTTAAAATTCTCATTTGCAGCCCACAAATACTACAGATTCCACGTGGCTCTGAACTGCATTGTAAATTATGGTCATCCCTTCTCCCTGCTACCAAAATTAATTATCTGATAAATAGAGTTAATACACATGGCTGCTCTGCAACAATCTCTTTGATGGATTTGTGTTTGGGGCACTGGAGACGGCCTTGCCAAGACACAGACACCATAAACATTTTGATTTTGTGGCTGGATGAGTCACTGCACAGAAATCCCTTTGCAAGGGGCAGGAGCAGAGGGGCTCTGCACCACTCGTGCTGGCTCTGGGGATGGACAGCCTCACGTCTCCAAGCCATGAAGCAAACTGACAGTGCAGCTCTAAATGCAAATACCAGCTCCAGCAGCCAAAATACTGCCTTCCAACAGCACCAAGAAAGAAATGTGCCTGTGCATCAGTGCACAGCCACTTTCCTTCTTTAATGGCCTGGCACACAGGCAGCTGCTTCCAGGTGCTTTGGATGGCAGAGGACAGGAAGAAAAAAAGGTGTGTGTTTTCCCCACTAAATTAGTAGGTGAGGAAAAAGCAACAGCAATCAATAAGAGAGGCAGTAGCCCAAAATAAAGTGTCTGAACTACCATGAGTTTTCTCAGTATCTCAAATTATGCCAAGTAATTAATGCTGAAAACAGCCTCTGGTGGTCTCTTCCCATTGCAAAAAAAGGAATGAGAAAAAAAAGTAAAACAAGTGAGAGTTCAATGCTAGAGAGAGCCCAAATTCAGGTAACAAGTCGTCTGTTCTCAACAAGAGAAGACTGTCCTGTGATGCATTTACAGCTAACTTAACAACAAAAAAGAGATTTTTTTTCATCTCCCTCCATTCAAGCATTGTGCTGGTCTGTGGAAATGGAGATATTCAGTACAAAGCACAAGTCTGAGGGGAGAAAATAAAATGACATTGTGATTGCCAGTTCCTGCAGACAGACCCCAAATGATAAAACCACAGCTTGTTCCTTCACCATGGCCAGGGAACAGAGCTGTGCTTGTCTCACAAAAATAAACAAAGCCAAAACTCCACTCCTATAAATTCCTGCTCCCACTCCATCTTTCCCCTGAAGAATTACCCCCACCTGTTACAACCTGAAGTTGCTCTTTGGGAAGCTGAAAATGCAAATGCAGCCCTGAAGCAGCAGAGCCAAGCAGCAGAAGGAGCCCAAGTGCCATCCCAGCTCTGTCCATGTGCTCTGGAGTCCGGGCACATCCCAGCACTGCCTGACAGCCACTGACACCTGACAGCAGCACAGATCCCTTATCTGCCTGCAGGAAATGAACACTGCCCCCAATAACTTGAGGTGTCTCTTGCAGTAGGTGACAGTGACAATTTAGCAGTTTGTTATGGCAAGTCTTGCAGCATTTAATTGCATTTAGACAGACAAATTGGAGGAGCTTCCTCTGCTCTGAGCAGAGTTTCTTACAGGACACAGTTAACAACTCCCTGTTTATTTGCAAATTGGTTTTGCTTCAAGCAGCTGGAAGAAAGTAAAACCTTTTCTGAGGCAGTCAGGGCTGTGGGAATTAGGATATAACAATGCAGAGAGACAAAACATTGCTGTTTATTGTGTAAAAGAAATAAAATCATTCCAAGGTATTTGACTCTCCAACCTTTGGGGAAAAAAAGTCGGAATAACTAATATAGATCAGAGCCTGTCCAGTCCAAAATAACCATATAAGCCAAGAGTTAATTATTCACAATTCCTTTCAGTCAGTAGGCCAAGTCATAGTCACCTTTCAGGTGTTTGAAGAACCAAAGGACACAAGAGAGAGAGTACTCTGTATTTGGAGAATTTAGGACCACAGGAGACATAAAATCGCTCTTCCTGCAAAATAGCCAGGAGCCTGACTGACATTTCTGCCATCCCCAGACCCATGGGTGATGTGCAATATCTTCTGCATCTCAGACTTTTGACCTTTTGTCATATATCAAAGACATTAAAGATATTTTATTTTGAATTCAGGCCACTGGCAGTTAACCCAGCAGCTCCATGTTCACCAATAAACCACACCCTCAAGTGCCACATTCACACATTTTTTGGACACTTCCAGGAATGGTGACCCCCCCACTTCCCTTGGCAGCCCATTCCAGTGCTTGACAACCCTTACAGTGAGGAAAGTTTTCCTTATATTCACTCTAAACCTCCCCTGGCACAACCTGAGGCCATTTCCTGTGCTCCTGTCACTTGTTACCTGGGAGAAGAGACCCAGAACCACCTGGCTACAAATTCCCTTTAGGAGCTGTGTGAGGTCCCCTGAGCCTCCTTTTCTCCAGGCTAAACACCCCCAACCACTTCTCTATGATTTGTGCTTTAGTCTCTTCATCAGCTTCGTTACTCTTCTATAGGAACAATCTTTCATTGTTTCCTATGAAGTTCATGGAAAAAAAGAATATGCACATCTGGGTTTTGGAAGCACTGAAATGTCACTTACAGTTGAAGTGACTGACACAAAATTTTGTGTTATTACTTTACTCTTCCAGCTGTACAGAAGAGGGCAAATGCTATGATGGCACCTGCGTAATACAGACACACATAATATGTCACAGTGAATCAAAAGCCTTAAAGGAAACTTTTTTCAGGGTCAAATGTGTCTGAGCATCTCTAATGTAGAACAGAAGAATGTAAACTGGCATGAACTGTTATATTTCTGAAGGGTCTTTTCACTCAGTTGTCTTTGCATTGTGGGCATCAATCCCAGAACATAAAAACTAACTAGAACAAAGGAAAAATAGCCAAACAAAAAAGGCAGCTTCAAAGGGATGATATGCTTCACACTCAGCTGTAAAACACATCACTGTTGGCAGATCAATATTACCAATTTCCATTTGCGCTCCCATCCCGGACAAAGGGAACTCCTTTAACAGCTGCCCTTAACAAGAAAGTCAAACCTACAACTCTGCAACATTCAGTTCATTGTAATATTAAAGCAAAAATAAGTGACAGGCTGACTGAGGCCTGTCCTGAGAAGGCAGTGGCAGGATGACACACAAGGATCCTCAGCATTCCTGTCCTCATTTGATAGCTGGGATGACGTGGTACATAATGCCACCATTCAGATACAAACCTAAGTCTTTCCCTTTTGTCCAAAATCCCCATATTCTTGGCCTGTGTTTTTAACTTGCCCCAAGACTCCCCAACCTGATCAATCATGACCACAGTTTGTAGAAGTTTGGGAATGTTGAGCTGCTGCGACAGATATTCATGGCCTCAGAACTGAAAATATAGACCCAAATATCTTTACTGTTGGTTGAATTTAAAAGGCTATGGGTAATTTATAATTAGATAAGTATTCAGAGTTTTATAAAACAATAGCCATAAAGCTCAAAGCTTAAACATTGACCTCACACCTTGGAGATGAGCTGACTGAATCCATGAAGCAGTTTTCAGTTTCGTGTCTGCACTGCACCTGAGAGCTGTGCCAAGCAGCCATGTGCAACGAAACTGAGTCAGGAGCTCTTTCCAGGAAAAGCACACAGAGCTCGAGTACAAAAGCAAATCCAAAATGTTGGAGTTCAGCTGGTGCTCCAGAAATACCAGGCTTTTGTCCCTGAACACCCAGTCTGCTCTGTCCCCCTCCTTCTCACGAGCTCATAAGGAAATACCAGATGTCAAGCAGGATTTATTACAGACTCTCCATATTATTAAGTTCCTTCTCAGCTTCAGGCAAGGCAAAATTAATTTGACTTTAAAACAAAGCAAATGTTAGTCTAATGTGTGCATGTTTTCTGCTCCTTCCTTAGAGAGCAGAGCCTGCATTTCACAAGCAGCTGAGATTCCTTCTGAAACCAATAGGCATTGATTGATTAATCACCAAGGATTTATTGCTCAGTGAACAAATGATGACATATTATCTGAAAGTAATGGAGCAAGTGGTGCCTGTAGAGATGTATCTGATGGCCAAACAACAAAGATGGGACTTGCATTCCTGCAAAAGGATATCTATTATTTTAGTAATACTATTTACATGGGGATTCAAGTAGAAGAAAATCTGTTTTCATTTGATTATTTTTAATTTTTGGAGTTTCATAAGTGTAACCAAACTTAGTATTTCAGCCCGAGTAAACACAGCTGTATTCAAATTTTGGGTAAGCAGTGCCCAGAAATAGGAATGCTTGAAAAGACACAGCAAAAATGGCCAGCTCTTTATCACTGTGAACTCAAGGAATTAGCTTATTGGATTTTTGTGCTGCATTGATCATGTAACCCTAATTACAACCTTGATTTAGAACTTCAGTTTCTTGGTTATATGAGTTAGCAGCTAATTATTATTTAAGTGTTAATTATCCTAAGCCTATACACGTTTACTAAAGTCATCAGGCTCTCTTCCTGCAGATCTAAAGAAAGTATTTTGTCCTGAAGTGTTAGCTCTCTGTTTTAGCTGTACTTTGCCATCCATTTAAGATGAAAAATCAGAGCTCCATCCTCATATCCTTCAAAGAGGCAATGCATCTCCCTGGGAAAGGTGAGGACAGAGAGCAAGGTCCCTCCCAAAATCTGACCCCACTGCAGCAGGGATAAGAGAAGGATGTTTTGCAACATTAAAAAGGGGAAAATGTGAAGTACAGAGTGAAGGAGGCACCAGCAGCTGGAGGGCCCAGGCTGGTGTCTGTGTGTGCTGGGATTTGTCTCCCTGGTCTCACCTGAGATGTGCTCCACAGAGCAGACACTGCCCTTTGGTGCTGACACACTGCAGATAAAACCCAGCACGTGGGCTTTGCACTTTGCACCTGTTTGAAGCTCACTGTGGTCCAGTGAGAAAAGACAGAGCAACCCAAACCCCCCCTAGCCCTAATTAGCCCAGGTGATCACATCAGGACAAGTATTCATCTATTTGCTACACAACTCAAGAAAAAACTGAAACACGTCCACTCATCCTTATTGCAATAATTTTTCTAATAACAAATAATTTTAATGATGCAATTATATAATAGTTTCAACTGTAATAGAACACTTTTCAGCTATAAAACTATAAGGGAACGAAATGTTTTTCATAGCATTAATGGGCTTTCTTGAACAACTTATATTTCAATGAAATATTAATTCTTGATCATTTGTCATGTGTTAATTAGGAGAATAAGCTGTAGGAAGTCTGGATTACCATGCAAATGTTAATTAGGTCATAATTTATGTTAAGCATTTCTAAGTATAGGAGCACCAGTATCACATATAGCAGCAGATGAACTTTAGGAAAAAAATTGCATTTGCAAGAGTTATTTTTCTATTTAAATATGAGAGTTACTATGCTTTAATAAACACCAAAGAACCTGCATTTATGTAATTGTCAAAACCCTCCCCTTTCTACCCAGAGTAACACCTGTCTCTGGCCAGGTATGATGAGAACCTGGGAGCAGATGGTGAGGTCACTTTGCAATGCAACAACTCAAGTGTCATGAAAGTCCTGGAAAAAATTGCAGTTTTAATTTATGTTGGAGCCAAAACACAGAGCCCTGCAAAAGCAGGAATTCTGGTTCATCAGGACGTGCTGGAGCTCTCTCCTCTACAGTCAACAACCACAGCAACACTCCTGGAGTCACCTCTTGTTTTCACAAGTGATTCACTGTGGCACGTTCCCAGTGAGAGGGAGAAGGCAGCTGAGAAATTCAAGGGAACCCTTCTCAGCATTTGTCCCACTGCTCTCTTCAGAAATAGAGACATAGGGAAAAAAAATTTAGAGGATGTGGCTTTTCAAATCTGAGAGGAAAGAGCATTCTCCAAGCTCAAGCTCCTCCGGAGAAGGTTTTCACTTTTGTTGCTGTGCACAGGCACAGCTCCTGGCAGCAGGGTTTTGTTTTCTGGTGAAGAAGCAGGACCTGCCTCTGTCCCAGGCACATGGGCAGCATTCAGGCTCATTGTTCTTTGCTGGCCTTCACCTGAAAACACCCCAGTGCTGCAGCCAGTTTGAGGCAGCAGAGAAAGCTGCTCTGCTCTGGCATTTTCTGTGGAACAACCACTGAAATAAACAGCTGCAATGACACACTGTAGTGGGATGAAGATAAATTTATTTTGCTGTTTCCACACTCCCACAACTTTTACACCTCCCCACACAAATCTGCCCAAGCTGCTTCCACTTTGTTGGTATTATCAAAGGAAGAAAAATAGCACTAGGCTCTGGAGGGAATACCAGCATTAACTCCCCTGCTTCACTTTGAAGGCCAACATTAACTGTTATTTTCATTTGTTGAACTGCATTTCAATTGATTTTTTGAGTTGTTTTTGTGGTTTGATTTTTTCTTTTTAAATGGGGAAAATCATTAAATGATACAAGAGTTAACAAAACAGATGCAATTCCACCTGAAGTCATATGTCAGCTCTACCTTCTCCAAGCTATTTCTAAAGTAAACAATGTCAGGTTGGAAAAAAAAAAAACAGATAGTTCAGCCATAACACCTGACACTTTTGGAGCTAGAAACATAATAGTTTTGGGAAAAAAAAATAGTACAGAAGGAATATATTTAAGTTTTGCTCGTTTTTAGTATGATGTAAGATACTCACCCTAAAAAAGACAAAGTGGGAAAAAGAGAGAGACCAGCAAAAGTAGCAAGGGGAATCAAGGGCACTTAACCAATTTAAGCACTAAATTTCCAGCAGGGACAAATAAAGGGGAGGGAAAAGCACAAACATTAGCAGATGACGTGGAAAGACCAAGCACTTATTTACCATTCTTCAAAATGCAAAACTGGTGAAAAGCATTGAAGACATCACATGTCAAATTGATTTAGAAGAGCAATTTTTGGATTGGTGTAATTGCTATATGGCACAATTACTGGCATTTTACACCAGCTGATATATGTACTTTAATGCACAGCAATTACTTGGTTCCAGGTCACTACACAAGCTTGAGCTATGTTAACAAGAGCTGTAGAAAACTAGAAGGGAAGCAGGACCCTGTATCCCAGTGCTGCAAAGGAAACAACTCATGGTGTGGCCTCTAAATCCACCACCAGGTCCCTGATGCATGGATCAGCAAGGTCTGAGCCTCAGAAGCTGCTGGCTCTGCCCTAAGTCACTTGGGTTGGTGAGCAGTGATAGGGACCCTGTGGACACACTCCATGTATTTATATATAAATATATATATAAATCAGCAGCTGAGCTACTCAAGTGGAGACAGAAAACTCCTGGCCCTGCACAGACACCCCAACAATGCCACCCTGTGCCTGAGAGTGCTGTCCAAACTCTCCTGCAGCTCTGGCAGCCTCGGGGCTTTGCCCATTCCCTGGGGAGCCAGGTCTGTGCCCAGCACCCTCTGGGGGAGGAATCTTTGCCTGGTACCCAACCTAAACCTGCCCTGGGTCCTGTCACTGATCACAGAGAGCAGAGCTCAGTGCCTGACCCTCCACTTTTTCCCTTGTGAGGAAGTTTAGACAGCTTTGAGGTCTCCCCTCGATGTCCTCTTCTCCAGGCTGAAAAAGCCCAGTGACCTCAGCTGCTGCTCTTAACTGATGGCATAATGTGTGCTATCCATGGGAGCAATTTAAGCCTTCCAGCTCTGAGGAAAACCCCTATTTCACATTTATTTCTTTAAAAACAGAGCACAGTTAATAATTATTATTTTAGTAGAGATGAGCACAGCAACTTGCCCTTTGTTTGGAATATCACATTTAAATCATGTTGATCTCACAGCCCCTCAGGCTAAAATAGCTTTATTTCACACTGCCTATACATTTTTCAGGGCAGAGATGCAATCAATACACACAAAGGAGTCCAAGGAACCCAAGAGGAGCAAGAATAGTTTTTGTGGAATTGATGTCGCCGTGCATCCATTAGCCCCACTCAGTAATTAGGAAATTAAAAGTGTCTCATTGCTCCCCTCTAGTGAAGGTCACCCTTGAGGCTCTGAAGTTGGGTTTAGATGCTAATTAAGAGTTTGCTGGCTGCTGCCAAGGCATGGGCTACAAACACCAGCAGAAATCCTGTTCTAAGTCCCTGACCTATTATAAACAAATGTATGTCCTTCTCTGTAGGGAAAATTTTCAGGAGTACGTAAGCCTCAGGTTTATCACCACAGTTTGTAGGGCAATAGCCTGGCTGTACACATATATTTCACTTTAATAACATCTTCCTTCTTTCAGAGAGTAAAATTTGGTTCAGAATAATAAACCAGGGCACTCCATACCCACAGGCAAAAGTGAGTCAATCAATATCAAATTTTAGCTACACCTTCCAACAATTTTTGCTGATAATTTAGTTCATTAACAAAATCTGAGAAACATAGCACGAACACAAATGTGTGCAATTAAGATAATGCTTAAAATACTGAATTTTGGTCTTATGAGCCCCTAGGATGATATAATAGCTTAAAAATAGGCTGTTCTGAACACCTGAATGCAGAAAGCAGATTTGCAATCAGCACGTGTGATACTGAAGCAACACAAAGTAGCCCAGCCTGGGAAGCAGGTAGGAAATTAACACAGGGAGTGTGTCCTGATGCACCTGTGCTGGCGCAGGCTTCAACTGGGACACTTCTGTGCTCCCCTGCACTGTGTGGACATGCCTAGAATTATTTTATGAGAGGGGGCTATTTAGGGAGCTATGACCCAGTTAAATGAAACCCTGATGCAACTTTTAAACTGAATGCCTGAAAACTCCTGGCTGAAATGCACAGAAAGCACAAACCTGCATTTGGGTACCTACAGCACTCTGTCCCAGGAGATGTCTTTGGAGATGAGATAAAGTCACCTGAGTTGAAGAATAATTTACCTGTTATCCTAAGTACAGGCTTTTGAAGATAAACTTTCTTTAGATAATCTTTCTGCAGTAACAGATAAGTTATTAAGGAATATCAGACCAATTGCTACACCTAATCCCCTATCCCAACAGCAGCTGATGCCAAAGGGGCTTGGACAGGGCATGGAAAGTACTGTGGGAATGAACAACATGAAAACCTGCCCAGTGCAAGGCACACACAGGAAAGCAAGTGCAACACAACACACAGGAAATAAGTCTGCTGGGAACAGACAAAAAATGCTATTAAAAAATCAAAACAACTAGTTTACAACTGATACAGTGGAAAAGGGGATACCAGGACAGAGGGAAGACAAGGTACAGGCTATAAGGACAGACACCAGAACGTGTAACAAAACTCATAAAGAACAAAAGGAGGAAATAATCAGAGCATGAAACAAGAACCTTCATAAAACTTCTGGCTGCACATATAAACTTCAACAGCTGCATCTTAGATGGCTCATGCAGCATGATTCAGACACAGCCAGGAAAACACAAGCTGAAAATGATACTCAAGTTACAGGCAGGGTGAAATTATTTACAGTGGACAATACTGAAAACTGAGATTTGACACAATTTATGAGTGCTGCTACAGCTGTGACAAGAGAAGAACTTTGTTCTAACTGTATTGTATCAGGCTAAAAAGCCAGATATCATTGACATCAGGGAGACAGGTACAGATTTTAGTGCAGACATAACTAGGATTTGCACTAGAGACATTGAGATTTGAATAGCTAGATTAAACTGACAAATGAAGATTCTAGCCTAAAAAATTATCCAAATATATCTACAGTTTATTAGTTGTCTAAGCCCTTAATTTGTTTTTTTTTTTTTTAATCCCACCATATGTTGATTTGTGAAGAGTCTGACATGTTGCAAAGTGGTTCTGTAGCTTTGGCTTTTATTTAAGATCACTGCATCTTTCTTCCCTTCTGACCACCCAAACACTTCTTTGCCACCTGCAGACCCCATCACACACCACACTCCCTCCTGAGGACCTGAACAAAAGCTGCCATGACAAATTTCCTACCTCAGTGGAAGAGATTCATTTTGCCCTGGCTAAGATGAAGTGTCCTGGTTAAGCATTCACTTCTTTATTGGTTGGGTCACTTGGCTCATCTGAAATCCCTCCCATGAGCCATCAGTGAATTTCATTTGGTAGAGGGTCTAAAGCTTCTTTTCTATATAAGCCTGGACCAGTTATCTATGGCCCTGAGTCTTCTGGGAAATGCTGCTAAAATGCCACTGAATCAACGTGGTGTTGGTGCCTGCATTGTGCTGATGGAGGAAAAGGAAAATGAAAGCTCAAGTGAGAGCCAACTGCTTGTCTTGGAAAGATTTTCTCCTATACAAGACAATCAACTTCTTCCATCCCCTTTTTCTTAGCAGTTTTGGTGTCTGAGTGACAATATTTACACCAGCTCATTGTTCCATGAGCTCCTTAAAACACTTCATGGTTTCCTTGGGTCATATTTCTCTACTGATAGTACAGGTTCTGAGACTCAAATAAATAGAAAAAACCTACAAGAAACACTAATAATTCTGTGCTAAAAATTGCAAAGAAAAATGCAGATGATGGTCAAATCCACTAAAAAAATAAAATTAAGGGTCACAGTATTTAACTTGAAAAATTTCTACTAAAATGAACTGAGTAACTATTTTTTATTTGCATTTTCTGTAAGTATTTTTAAGTACATTTTTTCCCTCAAATGGAAGTCTAACAAGGCAAGTCTGAACTGATTTAAGAAGATGTACTTTCATTAGCAGGTGATTTACTACAGCAGAATGTGTGTTAGATCCAGCAGTAAAGGCAAATTAATTGAACCAAAAATACTTTAGGAAGAAGCAATCTGAGTTATCAGGTGTTAGTAATCAAAAAATATTAATACAGGGATATTCATGACCTCTACTTGTAAATAAACATTAAGAAAACTTTTCTCCCTTCAGAAAATGAATTCAAGAGAGCCTCGGAAACTGTAATTAGTATTAATTTAGCTGATTGTACACTTAGATAAGATGAGCATAAAATAGTTTCAGACTTTAGGGGAAACAGACAGCTACATACACCAATTAACAGATTTTTTAAAGACCTGGAGATAAGTAATTAATTAAAGGAACACAGGCAAGAAAGGGATTCTGAGAAACTGGTGGGTCTGCAGACAGGAGCCAAGGAATTATTGGAAAGAGGTTGTGGAATGGCAGGAGAGGGGAAGATTCTCTCTCTGCAGCCCCGTGCCAGCTCCAAGAGCAGCAGGGTCCAGCTCACCCTCACTGAACTGAGCACAGGCACTGAGATAATTGGGGCTTTTCTGAGGGAATTTTTGTGTAACCTGGTAGGACACATTCTGTACAGCTGAAACCTTCTGAGGAGCAGCCACTTGGGATTTTGATGGGAAAGAGTTGCTGAGGAACAAGATGGGTTTTGGTCAAAGGCACAGAGACAGCACAGCCCCTTGCCCTGGCCCAAGCAAAGAAAAACTCTTTCCCCCCCCCTTAATTCAGCCAGGACATAATTGTGAATATTCCCCACCTCCACTCCCTGACCTCGAGGCCCTTCAACAATAGGTGGATCTTTATTTTGTTCCATTCTCCAACAAAACTCCTGAAAGCTGCCTTTCATCCTGCTTTGAAGGAGATATTTTTAATGAACTGTTTACCAGCCAAGTCTAATTGTGCAGCATAACTAGTGCAACTTGAAAAAGCACTCAGAACTGCTTTGGCGATGGGAAATGACTACAAGCCAAAAGTTGCAAGGGGGAGCAAATGAAAAACTTCTTTTTGAAAAGGCTCCTGATGTCAGTGAATCTGTCATTCCTCCTACTTTACAAAACCTATCCTTGTTCATCATGAAATTTCTTTGCATGTACCAGCCCAAAACAGCTTTGCTTTCTGTTCAAACAGCCCAAGACCTGTCTGGGCTGCAGTTACCAACGGGTGTCATAATGACACAAAAATGTAATGTAACAGTTGTAACAAAACCAAATCTAAGGAATAGCAGGGTTTAAATATTTCAATAAGGTTAAAGCAGGAGTGTTAAATTATTTAGGTTCAGGAATAAGATATAAGCACTAGAGCAATATCACATCCATACTCATATATCTTTACACATGTAGAGGTGATAGCTATGTGATAAATTGCTGGAGTATGAGGTAAATTAATTTACTATGCACTTTGATCACAATACCCTCTCCTGGCCTACTAATCCATTTCCCAGCAGACTTGCCCTAACATCCCAAATCACAGTACACTTTCATTGCTGCCATTAAGAGCAATGTTTCATAGTCTACCTCTCTTTTTCTCCTCACAGCTGGGGAAGTTTCCTGCCTTGAAAAATTAAGAAATATAAATTAAATTACGGGAAAGCATACAGATGAAATCTTTATATCCTCCAATCTTTCACATTGTGTAACTATATAAGAGACTTATAAGGAGAAAACATCTTCATATACAAACAGCTGGCTAAGATGCTGTGATGTTGGCATGATTCTGGTAGAAGGAGAAAAAATAATAAAATCCAGATATTTAACTCTTCAACTAGAATGATTTAATATTGCCAATAAAGAAATAATATATATCTATATACAGAAGAGCATTAAAAGTGCTTACCAATTGGTATTTTAGGGCTATAGACTATTACATGATAAAAATGATAATTAATATACCTATCACTGTCAGGGGTGTGATGAAAGCAAAATGTTTGGCAAATAAAGAAAGCCTGCTACTTCCTTAAATCCCCAGTCAGAGCTACCAGGAGCAAGGAATCACTGGAGCATCCTCTCCCTGCCAAGCTCTGAGCATCACACACAGATGAGGTGCTGCCAGGCTGGGGGCTCCCATGGGGAACAGATTTACCCCTCTGCCCTCCAGGCTGGCAAACAGCTCTAAATCCAAATTATGATCTAACATAAAGCTGAACAAACCATCATCTCAGGTGTTGTTTACTGGGAGATCACCAAGTGGATTGATTTCATGGATTTGCAGCTTCTCAATCTTGCCACACATACAGAAGGGCACAGTGCCTGAAACCCCCATTGAAGAAATCCATATGAATGTGGGGAATGCAAGGCAAAAAGTGAGTTAGATTACAGTAAAGCTATGGATGCAAAGCTGTGGTATGGACATACAAGAACTACCTTCCCCCAGTTTACCATGGCTTTGTTTACAGCATGAGTTGCACTTCCCCAAATATGAAATATTGACAGAAAGAGTCATGGCAGACTTAATGGCACTTTGAGCATTCTCTGCACTTGAGTCAATAGATATGCTTTAGAATTTGTAACAGGAATCATAATTCAAAATGTAATAAGAAAAATACTTCTAAAGGCAGGGTAATTGATACTGGTTTCAGGTTTCATACGTTTATCCTTTATGATTTTAAGTACTTCATTTAGAAAACCTATCCTTGTGAGCACTGAGGTCTGCCCAGCTGCCCACCAGAACACAGAGTGTAAAATAAAAATATTATAAGTGTATCTTCTTTATTTGGGTGGGGGTAGACAGATAACAAAACAAATAAGGAAAAATCAGGGAATCTGAGTGAGTGATTTTACCTAAAGAATGGCAGAAGCCTTGTGCCTGATGTGGCACCTATTCAACCTCCAGGTGAGCTGGGGCTTTGCCTTTGCCTTGTGGAGGCAGGAGACTGGACAATGCATGCCCCACTGGGGCCACAGCTCACCAGCACCACTGCCAGCCCCCCAGAGCTGTGCCCCGAGGACAGACAAAGCCAGATTGCCCTGGGCACAGGGAAGAGGAACGTGGACAACCAGGATGTGCTGGGCTCCTGCAGTGCCAGGGCAGCTCTGACACACCTTGTCCTTGCAGCTGCAGAGAGAAACCTGCACTGCTGCTAGGGCAGCAGAAATTCTCTCAGGGAGTGGGGGGGAGGAATCTGAAGAAGGCAGCAGCATCCATTTCCCATGGCCAATGCAGCACAGGGATTTTCTGCTGTCCCTCACAGTGCTAGTCCCACTGCTTTGGTCCATGACAAGCCACAGTCCCGGGGGAAACATCTTGTTCCAGACTGACACTTGGACAATGAGGAAAGATGTTCTCAACAACAGCAGGACTGAAGACATTTCCATCTTCATCAGGACCAGCAGGAATGCAGCCAGACCCCAAACCCTTGTGAGTATTTGAATAACTGAGAGCAAGACCTGGTCAGGCAAAGGGAAACTTTTAGCACTGAGTTACCCACGAGACAGTAGGACCTTGCTGCTGTGAACATCCCACTATGGGCTGTACCGAGAAGACAAGAAATTAGGAAAGAGCAAAGGACAATGATGTGAAGATTCCAGCTCTGCACACTAAAAATGGGTCTCTGCACTACAAGATGAGGTAATGTACAGATTCACATGGCAGTGAATATTCCTGTGCCACAGAGAACAAAAAGTTAGACAAGCCTGGCCATGTGCATATCCACACTTTCTCACTTTGGGAGGTGATACTTTGCCCCCTTCCTCTATCCTCTTCAAGAAGTAATGAAGGGAAATACATAAAATAAAAGCAGCCATAGGTAAGGAGTCTTTGCAGCAGAACAGAATTAAGCCTCCTTTTCTTAGAGCATCTTTCCCAAGCTTCCCATTTACAGAAGGAGGATTTACAGACAAAGGAGGGTGTCTGAAACACTGAGGATTTTTGTAATTTTGATGTTTAAATAAATAAGAAGAGAGGTAGGCAGAGTGTTATATAATCCATCATAAAACTACTCAATTTTATGCTAAAAAAGAAAGAAATTAGCACCCTTGCCTCAAGGTTTAGTGTCCTGAAAATGTTTAGCACTTTTTTATAGAATAGCATCATTATATAGTGCAGATATAATACACAGGATGCTTCTCAAAATTATATCACAAAGTACTTGTGCATTCACACTACCCAGTAACTGCCTCCATAATTTATGAGCACCATCCTATGCAAATCATTGAAAAGAAAATGACAGATCTCAGGGGCTGCTTATTGTTTAATCTCACTTTGTCATGATTCAAAAAAGAACTATGTGAAAATACAAGGAAAGTCATCCATAATGGTAAAAAAAGATTCTTGGCCGTTCTTCGTTGTTTTTCTAAGAAACATAAATAATCAGCTCTTTGTCAGCTATGAAATGAATCTACATTTTCTATTCCACATGAAGGGCCATCAAAATCTTAAGTGTTTTACACCCTGTTCTATTTCTGCTGGCAGAAAGTTGGGGCTCTAAGATTCGACAGCAAGAGATCATCCACTGAGCTGGGAAAAGATAACACAAAACTGGGCTGGGACTTCAGCAGGCATCACAAGGCTCTGGAAAGAGATTTGTGCTTTGGGCTGCTGAAAAATAAAAATCCCAAATCTTTGGTGTGGTGGGGTGACCCTGGCTGGATGCCAGGTGCCCACCAAAACTCTTCCATCCCTGCTCTTCTCAGCTGGAATACATTCTCCCTTCCAGCCATATCTTAACGTCACAGCTCAAATTTAGGGAGAAAGATGGAGAGTCAGCCCTAAAGCAGAACACAGCTTCTCATTAGAGATACTCTGAATTAAATATATTCAAGGAAAGAAGCAGTACCGTCCCTAGTCTTTTTTATTTATCTGGCCATTTCCTCACTCTTCTTTCAGTGTCTAGAAATTTGTCAAATGCTTCAGGTTTTGTTTCTATTTTTTTCTTTTCCACTTAGTCAGAAAAACAATTGAGTGGTTCTAAACTAATTTCAAAATGTAAATACTGCACCAAATCAACACTTGATATCTTGCTTTGGCTGTCATATAAAAAAAATTCAATTATTTACACTACTTTAGTCACACAACAAAAGCAATGCTGCTTTTCAAAATGTAGACTGTTACCCTGTATTCCCTCAAACTAGAACAATTGTCACAACAGAAATTTTGCTACAATTACTCAAGCATGTGAAAGCTTATTACCACAAGAGATTCAATGAGCATTTTTTACATTAATTCATCAGCAGAAAGGGAATCAAGTCTTAAGTTTGATACTCAAAGCCTAATGAGAGTCTTCAGATACTTTCTGCAAGTCAGGCTGAGGGCAGCAGGTGCTCAGTCACCTTTTCATTGTATGAGAGAAGGATCCTCTGGAAAAGAATCCCATGCCAGGACTCCCCAGTCCAAACAGGTGA
This sequence comes from Rhabdornis inornatus, assembly GCA_013397075.1. Lineage (NCBI taxonomy): Eukaryota > Metazoa > Chordata > Aves > Passeriformes > Rhabdornithidae > Rhabdornis > Rhabdornis inornatus. Next base: position 375,387 of record VWZS01007739.1, on the reverse strand, counting down.
CTCCAATCTGAAGTGGGACACACAACTCATTCTATGACAGCAAAAAGAGCAGAGTCCTGACATGAAACAAAAAATGCTGATAAATATCTACAGAACCTCTGAGCTTTTGTGCTGCCAAAACAGAAATAAATCATAGAGACCTTTCTCCAGCTTGGAGGTTTTCTAGGTTCCAACAGGTGAGAAGCAAAACTTCTGCAGTCAGCCTCAACAGCCACAGCCCAAAACTGGCCATCAGTGGGGAAGGATATGCAGGACCTTTACAGCATCCTGTCCCCACCAACTGTGTGTGCCCACACCCTTGGCTGGGCCAAACAAGACAACACTCACAGGTTATTTCCCACCCAGGACTCCCAGAGCACAGTCCTCTTTTGGGGGGAAATCTTCTAGGGCTTTCCCCAGAGTAATCCATTTTTTTAGAATCAAGAGATTAAGTTTTGGGGTTTTTTTCAAATTGTATCAAAATAAATAGTCTGGGGTTTTTTTGTTTTGTTTTTTTTCCTCTTTGTAAGATGACATTTATTTTGACATAAGTTTCCATGGTGCTGTAGCTGGCCTGCAAGAATTGAATATTGAGGCACAGTGAGCAGGTAACATTTGCAAGTCAGACAGATTTCAAAGAATACACTGAATTATACAGAATCCATTTTAGACTGCCTGGGAAAGGCTGGAAGCACGCTAAACTCAGGTGACAAGTGTAGGTTTAAAGTGAGAAACGTGTTTAAAGAGGAAGCCTTTCTGTCCTGAGACAAGCCCCATCTTCTCACCTCTTTAAGGAAGCAGTTAAGTAGAAAGTGGGAAGCTCCACACTTGAAGCAGAGCTGGCACTGCCCTTCCACAGCTCAGCTGAGAGCCTGGACATTCCCTGGACAGGGAAACATTCCCTGACACAGCTTGTTTGTCAATTGAGCACCAGCTCTTTACACCTCTGAGCTGGGGCAGTGTGAGCCATTACTGCTGAACCACCATGGAAGTTTAAGGCAGCCTGAAGCTGGCTTCCAGCAAAGCACTTGATTCCATGAAAAGAGGGAGCTGAGAGGCTCCCTGATCCATCAGCCAGCCCAAGGCATGCCAAGGACAGAGCACGAGGGAGGGGTCCTGCTCTGGGTACCAGCTGCAGGACAGTGTCTGGCAGCCACCAGAGGAGGCTGAGAGTAACAAAACCTCACTTGTTTCCATCCCAGCTCCCAGAAATGTGCTCCTGGGGGAGAGCTGCTCCCTCTGATGGCCTGTTCCACTGCTGGATGTGCACAGGCTCTCCCTGGGCTGCTCATAAAAAGAAAGAAACAAACAGGCAGTGTTTGCTAGAGTCCCTGTAAAACTAGGCTGCCTTTATAGCAAATGAGGGTCTGAGACACATATGTGCTATCAAAATACAGAATAATCCCTCCTGACAAAGGCATATTTGAGTTTTGTTCATATCTTTGCTCCCTATGTGAAATCTGGACATTAAAGCACTTGGAAAGCAGACAGGACACAGCTCAGAGTAAGAAAGCTGAAACCTAAGATACTACTTCATATAAAGCACTATACAGAGAAAATTATTTTACTGTAGTTACATTTAAAAGCAGGTTTGCATTCTAAACTCTGCATTAATTTCCCCTCCAGATTTTGATTCATAGATTCTGTCAGGACTAAGGGATAATCTCTTCTCACCTTTTAAAGAGCACAGCCCCTGAGATATAGGGAGCAGCATACTAAACACACACAATCCTCATCAGAAGGACTTCAGTATAAATCTGATACTACTTTGTAGCTTGTTTCCATCTCTAGACATTACAGATTACACCTTTTTCTTTGATAGGCTAAAAAACAAGAAAGGAATGTAAGAAATCATTCATTTCACCTGAGAACAGGGTTTAGGGGGGACTTGCATAGCCTGAACCTCAGAGGATTGACTGGTACAAAGAACTGCTGAATACCACACTGCTTGTAGAAGGTACCAATCAAAACATGTGTGGGGTGTGTAGACACCAAAAACCACTACAAAATCTTTCCCACTGGAAGATTCTGATCAACAGAATTTTTTCCTGTGGGTAGAAGAGGTTATGATTTATATTTTTCCCAATTTTTCTTAGAAAACACTTAATCTATCCTACCAATATCAGGAAGTAGGAAATTATTTCTAGAATTTCAAGGGTTTTTTTTATCAAAAAGCTCCATTTTGATATTTTTAAAAATAGAGCTGTTTGAAACGATTTAGTTTATTAAGATATCATTCGTGTTTGAATTGGGATGAAATCAAACAGAATTTTGTTGCTCAAACACCACATCAAGGTGCATTGACTAAGAGGAGGAAGTTCAGAAAGCCTTTTCCAGAAGAGCTATAGGAGCTTATGTAAAAGATTTAGGGAAAACAAAGGAAACTTATTTAAAGTAAGAGAGAGGGAAAATAAAGATTGAAACAGGATAAAAACCTACAGAAAACAGCTGGTAAATCTGCCTACATTGTGGGCCTTGCACTAAATGACAGCCTCTGTGTCTGGTGATCTCCCAGGGATGAATTCGGAGGGTTAGAAATACAATGTGCCCTGGTTGCTCATTGCCCACAGCCTGCTCCCAGTCAGGACATCTCAAAATTCCCCTTCCTACAACAGTGTTTCAGCTCTTCCTCCCTCCATCCTTTGAGTGGGGAACTCCAGAGCTCACATTTTACCTCTTAGGACTCAGAAACGACCAAGCAGGCTCATAATGGAACTGGAGTAACCATGTGACAAGCATGAGATAAATATCTAATAACCACTCAACCCATTCAATTCAGCGTGTTATCAACAGTAGGAATCAGCATTAAGCAATTAGCCAATTCTGCCCTCGGGGAAAGAAGGAAATGCAAAATATTTCCAAAGAAGTCATTGAGGAGGATACATTCAACCTCAGCAGAATTCACTGTGTCTGCCTGGCAGCTGTCCTGACTCCCAGTGTGCTGTGGCAAATTGGGATACACAAGGTTGGAGGATCATTTATGTTTTTTTCTCTGCCTTTGCTCACCTGTGACCCCATCCTCCACTTCTGCTGGGGCTACAGATGGGTTTTAACGGATTGGAAAGTCCTGCTGTATTCATATTCCTGGGAAAGCCAGGAGCTGCCACAGACACTTCCCCACTTCGCAGGCTTCACTGTGAATTTCCCTGATGTATTAAGATTCCAGTAGAGGACAAATGCCAAGAGGGGGCACAGAAGCATTGTCCTGCTCTTAGGCATTGAATAATCTCATTTAGGGACAGCTATCAGTGCTGCTTTGGCCTTGTTAATTTTCTCTTCCTAAGTCAGTGTTCAGACACTCACAGCTTTTGTCTACTGCTGTTATCAAGGCATTTGCATGCACTAATCCATGACAAATGGTTTCATTTGATGCACATCTGATTTCCTTGCCTGCCAACTAGAAAGAGATAATAGAAATACCAAGAGAAACTAAATTAGAACTAAAGGAGTCATCTATTTGTTGGAGAAACTCAAAACAAGGTTAGGATAAACACCACCCAGGCAGCTGACTTAATGGAGAAAGCACTGTGATTTCAGCTGAGAAAACACAGTTTCTAATTACCTGGAGGGAAAAAAAATTGCTGCATTTTAAAGCTTCGCAAAGAGATATTGCTAAAGAAATAATTATACTACCGATGTGGGAGCTGGCTTAGACAGTCATTCTTTGTCAGATCCTGCCCCAGCACACTGAAAACAATTACGAACTCAAAAACCTCTGTGAGCATCACCTCATCCCTTGGGGTTCTTTTGTTTAACACAGCAGTGACTTCCGGCTGGCTGACCACCCAAATTCGAAAGCACGCCATGCAAGCAACCAAAAAGAGGAATTTAATGCATTAATGAAAGTCACAGTCATTTGTGTTAGCTTGGCTGTGAGAGCTTGTGATTAAAGCAAGATTCCCCCCCAGATCTCTGCTGTTTAATGGAAAATATATCCTTGTATTAATAAAGGCAACTTCTGAAAATACCAGACCTACTTAAATTTCAGTGCTGCTCTGAACTAAAACAAGAGCTGGTACCAGCCAGAAGGGCACACAAGACCCTCCTCATGTTCACCCTGATATTGAACTTGAACTCTCTGTGGTCTTGAATCCTCTTGGGAAAGAGGCAGCCACTGCCAGCTCTGAATTTATGCTTCCAGACAGGATTTATGCCTTTATCAGGATGATGGCTTGTTTTGGGTAGCTGCTGATACCTACACTGATAATTTTTTTCCCCAAAGAGGAATATCAAGGCAGAAATAAAGAAGGCAAAAAGATAACAAACCACTTTTTAAACTTTTAACTTTGGAAAGTGATTCTTGAACAAAACTCCCAAATACTAAGTCCTCAGAGTTTCCTACTCAGTTCCAATTTTGGCTATAAAACATGAAATAGGCTGGTGTTCAAAGGTTTCTGAACTGTAAAATTAGCCAATTTTTAAACATGATAGAAAGTGTAGGAATTACTCTATCACAGAAATAAAATAATGGATTTTTTTTTATGAACATAATTACAGGAAATATCTATCTAGTCATAGTTTCAGTGTATTTTACCATACCTTACTTATCCTCAGCACCTTTAGCCAGTCCAGAAATGAAGCTAAGATCTTCTCTAAAAATGTGGATTTTTTTCAAAATGCAGTGTTCTGAACATGGTCTTAATGATAGTTGCAGTGTTATTTGATCTCATTTCTGTCTCGTTTTCAGCTTTATTTAAATTCAGAATGTGAACACTTTTTAATATGTTTATACAGGCAAATATATGAACTACAGATACGTTTAAACTCTTGAACATGTTCAAAGCCATCACTGTGTTATTGTGATTCCTGGGCAGCACATGGGAAAGAGGTGCTAACCAATAAGTTCCCTTCATTTCTGCATGTTCTTTTAGGAAACAAACATGCAAATCAATGAAACCAATTTTCCAAATAAAATGTCCTTGCTTGCTCTCAACCACTTAATTAAACACCATTAACTCTAGTTTGTTTTGGCAACCAATTAATGTCATGATCAAATATAAATAGACTCTGCAAGAAAAGATTATAATTAATAAATCCTGAACAACACGGTACAATTGCACTGAAGCCTAGCTTGCCAGAAATATTTAGCAGCAGTTTTGGAGAGTATTAATGAGGACAGTAAAAATAAAGTTTTATCACGGTGTGCAGTTTAGATCCCAAGGCTCTTGCCTGTACCCAGGCTGATCTGTAGAGCCTTTGGCTGCTGACATTATTTATGAGACAGAAAAATCACAGTCCCAGTTTCCCCACTTTCCAACAAACTGATATGTACATTCATAGGGGGTTTTAATCAAGTTTTTTACAGATATAACTTTCACTTGTACACAGTTTAATTGACAGTGTATTTTGCTCACTGTGTTTTGATAGGTTCAAAATGAGGGTTCTGGATTCAGATTCTCAACTACAGCAAACTAAATTAAACCAGCAGGATCTTTGGATCATGCATGAGGATGGATTAAAAACATTCTTTAACATGAACCAATAGCTCTCCTGATAATCAAGAGACAAGGATCACTGTTTAAGCTGTTTTTTAGTTGCCTAGTTAAGGTACATGGTATACAAATAAAACTTAACTGTTAATGAAAGAAATATTTGTTCCCAATTCCAAAAATCTCCCAGCACATGTGGCTGGGGGGGAGTTGCTCATGGAGAGCAGGTTATTCCCTGGGTTATGTGGAACTCAGAGACACTGCAGCACAACAAGGGTACCCATTCCAGACAATAGATTGTTCGTGTACTGTGCTTCACTTGATGATTCTCAAGGAATCACTCTCACATCATCCAAAAAACTAGTAAAATGTTCCATTCCTGCCATCAATTCAGTTCCCAAGCCAAGCTGTTTTCTCAAAATAAGGATTACAATGGAATAGTAGGACACAGTTATTGATTATTGTGATATCAACAGTGATCCTGCACCCTGCTGTCACTGAAGTGACCTTTCAAGAAGGGCAGGAGTGCTTTCTTTACCGACTATGAAATAAAAGAGGCAAACTGTTTCTCCAAAAGAAATACAGAAGGCAAGAGATATGTCAGAAAACCATCTAAATAGAGTGTGGAAATATGAGTCACAGAAACATTGGGCTTTGTAACTTCATTCAGCTTAATTTACACCCCCGATTCCCCATTGTGCATCACTGCCTGAGTCTCATAAATTTAGATTCCAACTGTGCTGCAGTCCTCGTGGTCCCTACCCAGGGCACAATGAACAGAAAGCTCCAGCATCATTCCCATGCAACGGAGTAAGTTTAGCTAGAGAGAACTGTTCTGTACAGGGCATCTGAAAACAGCAAAAAATGCTGAGTTCCACCAGGAAAAAAATCTTGCTTGCAGCAAAGGTTGGTTTCACAGAGTGGAAAGAAAAACATTCAGAAGGAAATACAAAGATTATAGACAATACAGGATAAAATAGTATCAAGCTTATAGTGGAAAATACATCAATCCTATATAGCAATGCACTTGAATATTACCTTTTAAAATATAAATGAGCCTTGGACCAAAGCAGGCTAATCATTAAAGGCATGTTTCTGATGTTATCAGCAGAAATACTTCAGTGCAGAGCAATGTAGTTTGCCTTTGGGGTTTATGTTTGTAGGTGCCAAATTTTCCTGGGGACTTCACCACCACAGAATAAATTCTCAGAGTCTTTAATGCCATTGACAGCGAGCTACAAATAGTGGTGTGCACTGAAAGGTCCCTGCATGAGTCACCAGGGCCCCAAGGCTGCTCTTGGAGAGGGAGGCTCAGCACAGTGGGAGCAGGAGATGCTGCCAGGGCCAGCACTGCAAGAGGGGATTTTTGGCCCCTGTTTCCCCAGGGCAGGAGGGATTTGATTTGCACCTGCAGAGGTGCCTGAGGGAGAGCTGAAGTGGCAAGGGATGGGGACAGGAGTGGCCAGGAGGAAAGGCAGAGCTGGGGGACTCAACCAGGGCACAGAGAGTGTCAAAGCACCCATGCAGCAGGCATCATCCCATTATCCCTCTGGGAGCACTTTGCCATTGCTGCTCTGCACAAGATGTGCAGTGAGGGTGCCCACAGGAGCGCACGTGCAAGGAATGGGCACCTGTAGCAATTATGTCGAGATGGACTGGACTGACACCATCATCAGTCCTTTATTACAAGCTTTACATGCCTTCTCTCAGGCAGCTCCACACAGCACTGACTCTTCCTCTCCTCTCTCCAAGTTTCCTTCTACACGACTGACTAACCAAACCTGTTCCTCACCCAGCTGCCTAACCCTGTCTGTCCCTCACACAGCATCTTCTTACCTTATGTCCCTTGCACAAACACGTCCCTTCATCCTCACAGCACAGCCAGCAACTCCATCCCAAACTGCAAGTGTAACCCACTCCGGACTAGCTGCCCCGCTCTGTTACAATCCCCATCCTCACTGGGCAGGCAAAGCTGTCTCCACTTCTCTGCAATCAGAGCAGCTGTAAGCTGTGAGGATCTCAGCTGCCCTTCTCCTCCTGCCACTGCCTGATCCCTGGCAATGCCAACCTACCCCTTCCCCTTTATTTCCCTCTGCCTCAGGCAACAGCTTACAGACCCCAAAACCCCCCATGGCTAACCCTATCTGCAACCACACCCTGGAGCCATGCTGGTTTTGTTTCAGAAGTTTGATTTCTCAGAAAAAAAAATCAAAAAATCAAAATCACAGGATGCAATACTTCTGATCAAATCTGCTGCTGTAAACAAGCCCATCACACAAGCACAGCAGGCAGTTCATTGCCATCATGCTGCTAGAAACCCTACTTCATGCTTAAGTGTTGATTTTGTTACATCAGTTCTCTTCCTAAACAAAATACGTGCCCACATACATCCAAATGTATTTTGGATGTGACCAGGAGCACAGTAGGTACTTACAATCTGGATTTCTTCAGTTAGCAGTTGGTAATTTCACATTTTCAAGAGCAGCCTGTGAAGGCCAGGTGTGTATAACAAAGGTATCACAAGGGAGATCTTTCCAGAGAGTGACTGGAACAGCTCCTTGTGAGCAGGATTTTCTGACTGTGAACAAACCAGGGCACTGTGGTGCTTCCTGCGCATTTGCTGGTGTAAATGAAAGCTGAATCAGACCTTAGAACTTAAAAATTTGCTCATTTTAATTAACACAGCAAGAAACAATAGCTGTCACCTTTCATGGCCATGGCTGGCTGTGTTCGTGCCTGGCAATTCGAACATCGTATAGTGTAGGCAACAGTTTGCATTCACACCATGTGATTAATGAAACACAATTCTTGCTAATCATAGAAACTTTTATATAGTAACTACCTAGTTACTACTTGCTCCTGTCAACACCAAGAGCAAAAATCCTGCTGAACTCACCTTACAAACCTCTGTTGTTCTACAAAGTAGAGACCTTTTATTTACACTTTGCTGAGGAATTAGATTCAAAACCCTGCCTGTTTTGAACTGAATAGCCACATATATGGGGCATATGAAAATAGCAGACCTTTTGAAATGTGAAAATATGCAGTTTATCCCAAGGCTATTAAAAAAAAAAATCAGTGGGAAGGCCAAGATCAGAACTAAGATATTTTTTGCTCACAGCCACAGACTACAGTTTCTGCACAATGCTGTCTACTGAGAAACATGCTCAGAGCATCCTTAGGTTGATGTTTCTTGTTAGTCAGTGCAGAATTGCTTTGAGACTGATTTTTCCATCTCACAACATGTAGTACAGAGAATCACTTCTTGAGAAGATTTTTAATAGGCACATCATTAACTACTGTTGCAATAAAAGGCACTTCATGTTTAGCATCATAAAATTCCAGCCTTGATTCAGTCCATGATTTCTTCCTCTGAACAGGCCTATTTTTAATTAACATATTTGCAGATGTCAGCAGTGCTACACTGGGTACATTTTTGGCTTGTGTCTGCCTTACATCTTTACACTGCACACAGGACTAACTTGATGAGTACCTAACTTCATTTGCACAAACTTACAGGAGAATTCTATGTCCTTCCAAGTAACACATGGCCAGTGTTGTCACCTATGATTAGCTGACAGATCCAATATCAAACAAAGTCAAAATTTTGCAAAGATTTGCATGATTGAAAGGGTGATGGCTGCATTTTTTTTTTTTAACTTGAATCCTGTACTTTGCTAATATCTTGTTGTGTCACCAAATCCCAGCATCTACTTCCAACAGCTGGGAGGATCAATCCTGTCAATCAGATGATCAATGAACTATCACAGGCACTCAAATAACTCTGCAAATCACATGTGCACTCTAACCCCTCAGGCCAATTCAACAGCCCTACATCTGTGTATATCTTAGAGACTAAAACAACCAGTGTGGAATTCTTTTCATTACCACTGTTTCTTCTTAAATCACACAGAAATGACAAGCTTGCAGAGAAGATGGAGATTTGTTTCCACATAAAGTTATTTCCTGTGAATTCTTTCACACATCCTTTGCCTAACATGATTTTTTGTGAAAATGGAATATAGGCATAAAAAACCCTGCAGAAAGCCATGAGTATTGCCCAAGGGGAATTACACTGCAATGGGGTTCTGCAGGTTTACTCCCAGGTCTCCTCCTCCTCACCGATCCAAGTCAAAAGGAACAGGCACCAACACTTAATGGCACTAAAGAGCAGCACTCAAACTTCTCACCATGTTAATGAGACAAGAAAGAATTAATCAACAGGCACAAATAATACAGCATCATTCATCTTATAAGCAAGCAGTATTTACTATGGCCTTACTACCTGTGCCCACCTGCCGACATTTCACAGAAAATAAAGCTACAGTCAGTCACAAATACTGTCATGTAGAGCAGTTTATCACATTTGTTTACAGGTTCATACCTTCTGCTAAGTCATCTAACTGAATAAAGAAGTACTGAATTAGAAAAATGAAAAAAGTATACTGCATTGGAAAGAGGCTTTAAGCTTCTGTGATTGCACAGTGTGTAAAAATCTATTTCAGCCCCTTCAGATACTTGCTTAAGAAAGTTTCAGGGAGAAGAAAAAGATCAAGCTCAGAAATCTCTGATGATAAACTAACCTTTTAATATATTGCCCTTGATTTCCAGGGTTTCAAAACTGGATTAACTGCCATGGTCCAGATGGATATATTCACTGTGCTAATCCACTGTGTTCAGTTCAAGTTTATTATGCTAAATACACTCCAAGAGGATTTTATCTTTTACCTTCACTTTCCTGTGCTCAGTGAGACTCTTCTATTCATCAAGCATGAGAAGCACAAGATAGGGTGGAACCTGCCTTTTTAATTATCTGGTACCAGAGTGGCCCCATGACGGAGATGAACTGCTCAAATTCTCTTATTTTAGAGCAGCTCATTATCTATGGAAGATCACAAACTGAAAGAAAAGGTATGCTGAGCATGCTATTGATTACATCTTATTTGTCATGATTCAATAAGTTGAAATTTCACACACCAAATATTAAATTACTGAAATTATGCTTTGGCTCATCTGCATCCATTTTTTATTCACTTTTATTTGGCTGAACATTTCAATCTTACTTACACAGTTTCTAACTAAAAGTAAACTACGCATTCCTAATAATATAAATATGAAAAATAGGGTGTGCTCAGGGACTGCAGCTGAATACATTAAAATCACTCAGTTTTCTAGTTAACATATTTCCATCCCTTTTATGTACAACCTTTCACATTCAGTTGGCAGACTGCAAATTCAGGGCCTTATAAAAAAAAAAAACAAAACAGTCTTGATTTTCTGTTGTGACAGCAGAAATTGTCCAAAATATCTAAGAGTTTCCCTAAAGGACACTCACTGGCTGGTACTTCCCAGGTGCAGCACAATCTGAATTTGAGGTGAACATCATGTCAAATTCAACTCATCTGTCAGTGTAGTGGATTATTTCTTGAGAGACTGAAATTGGCTGCCTGGGATCAGAACACCATCAATCTTATTCATGTAGGGTGCAGAGAAGCTGCCTGAGCCAGGCTCGCAGGAGGGAAAGCTTGGCTGCTTCTGAGTAGGTGATGAGGCAGCTGTAAAACCTTCACTCTATCTGTAGCACATCCCTGAGTGAAAGATTTTGTCATTTTTCACATTTTCCCAACATTTGGTATGCATTCAGTGTCTTGCTGTTCTTGCTTCATAAAAAAGGTGATTTTTCAAGCTTAGGCAAATGTTGCAGAGCTCTGGATCTGCCCAGCTCTCATTTTTTCTCATAATGTCACTTGTTTCAACTGATTCCATAAAATGATATTACATTTTCCTTTTACATATCTGCTTAGCTGGGCTGTTTTTCCCCTTTCCTTCACTAGGGACACACTCAACCAGCAGCATTACTGATAATTGCATTATAATAAATCTCTGCAAGTCCCAAGTAAGTCCCTCACCCCTCAAACTTCAAGCACTCCCAAATTTCCAGTGCCAGGGGGTAAAGGTAACACCCTTGGTTAATCTGATGCTCTAACATGGGCACTGACACCTGGCCTAGCAAGGATTTTGAATTTTCTTCTATAACATTTACGTTTTATTACAACAAACCAAGACAATGCCAATACCTGTGACTTCTGGGCAAGAAATCTACTTGGGAAAACTTTGAGTTTTAAAGTTACTAAAAACCTGTGTTCAAGACCATTTGTCTTTGAAGGGATGTCATTCAATCAAAAAGCATTAAAATATTAATTTCTACATTGTAAAATGACTCATAACTGAGTTAACACTTTCCATCTTTCATTTCTACAACTCTTAAAGCCTCTCCCACATTTTCTTTGAATTCGAATTTGGCAAAATGACATTCTTGGCCCATCTAATTTTAACCAGATGAAAATACTGTGCTAGAAAATGCCACGACCTCAATTTTTAGCATAGCACATTCTTCAAAGTGCAATTAGCAGTTGAAGGACTTATGTGATCCATTTCTATTAATAAAAACACAATAAAACCACTGCTGTGCTGTCCCTGCAGACCCAGCAGTCCAAGAGAGCTGTGTTCTCCACTGCTAACCTGTGGGATTGATTCTGCCTTTACAGGCACTGCATTCTATTCACAATCCAAAATTCTCCCCCAGGTCACACTTCTGCAGCCCCATCAATTTTCAGAGGTAAACTCGAGAACCTGAGAATAAGAGTGTCTCCTTTAATCCAAGCAAACACCTGACCTCCAGCACGCATGGGGGACTGAGGGGGATTTGGTGCTGGTGGTTTAAGGAACAAACCTGAACCCAAGTTTGGGTCAGATAAGTCCAAAGTTCCACAAAGCTGTGCTGTCACTGTGTCCAAGTTCTACAGAGCTTCCAGAACTTCACCAAATGGGGAGAAGGGAAGAGAGAAACAAGGACACAGAAACTGAACCGCTACCCACAACGGGATTCTTACCTTGGGAAATTGTTAGAAAATGACATTAAAGGATGAATATTCCCACATTGGATTGGCAAAGCACACCACACATTAGACTCACCAAAAAAACAGATGCTGTGCAGTAAAAAGGCAAACAACTCATAAAACTTAAATGATAAAAAGAATTTTGATCAGTCAATCATTTATCAAGACAGACACGAGCACAGGCAGAGAGCCTGCAAGCCCAGAGCTGAGCTCAATCCTACCTGGTCTGTGCAGGTGATGCTGCTGGAAAGTGTGATGGAGGGACCCCTGACAGAGCAGCATTGCACAGGCACTTATCCACAAATACAGGACCCAGGACATTGCAGAGACCACTGCCATTCTCTAAACAAAATATTAGACACACATTACTATCCAATGCCTTACAGCACGCAGAATAGTCAGCTTCCATTACAACAGTGTCCTTAATATTTTTCTTTTTCACTCCTTTTGCTAAATGTCTTTTGATTATTATTCCCCCCTGCAGGATGCAATTGTTGTACAACAAAGGTCATGCCCAAAAAGGACAGCTGAGGTAAAGAGACATCAACACAGGAGCCTGGGTAACTTTAATAATTCAGTGGTAAAAATCAAACTGTAATAATCTGAGGACGAAAAAAACCACAATATAAAAAGAAGGTGGAAAATATCTTCACTCTGATCTATAGCTCAATTTACAAGGGAGTTAAAAATATAAACCAAATTTTTAAAAAAATCACAACAGCAGCTGGAAAAAACCAACATGATGTCCAGACAGTATCAAAGCTGCTTTAAACACATTGCAGAAAGGCATAAAACATCCTCAGATATCCAAGACACATTGCCAGAATACTCCACCCCCAAAACCAAAAAGGCTATTACTGACCCAGAATGTAACAGTACATTGTTCGGTTCCTTTGCTTTTGCAAGCATTAATTATTAATCATGCTTCTGTCTACCAAACAAAGTCATTGTTTCTCAGAATTATGTTCTAATCCCTAGATGAAATCAGCTTCCTTTTGTTCGACCTGTGCATGTACAAGACTGGAGTATGGCCAGACAGATTTTCAGATGTGTTCTATAGAAGATTTGATGTTTCCACAAAGCAGATCGTGTCAAGATTTTAAAAATATTCCCTTTGCAAAAGGAAAAGGCAATTTCTTTGTCTGCTGGTGCACTTGGCCATCCAGTGCAGACAACTGTGTTTTTTCATACTTGTGTTCATGGCTGTAGTAACTGGCTGAATTTCCCTCTGACTTGTTAACTTCAGCAGCTCTTTCTCAGTGCCTGCAAGGACCAGGAGGTTTGCAAGGCTCAGCTACGCTACACATCGTCCAGTTCCCTTAACAGCACCTTCTGCTGCATTTCTGATGGTCAGATTAATCAAACTTCAGGCACTCTCCTCACTCAGCCAATGACGGGATGCTGCTCTCTATCTAATAATCCAATCAGCTGAACATCATTTTCACAGAGCAAGAAAGACTTTGAAAGATTAAATCTCTCACATGGAAAAAAAAATCATGCCTTTACAAAAAAAACAACCAAAAAAACCCTGCATGCAATATCAGGGGATTTCTACAGTAGGAAGATGAGCAATATTAAAATAGTGAAATGCTGTGGTAATAAAATATATGCATATAAATCCTTTTTTCGCCCTAGTTTTAAAGCAGCAGTGTCTTTGGGAAGCTTTTTAAGTCTAATTAGTTGAAATGAACCACATAAACTGACAAGTATAATTAATAGAGAGTACCAAAACATTATTTTGATCAGCATGAGGCTCTTCCTTTCTCTGTACTGAGTGCTTGATGCACTGCTTGGTGTATAATTAATTTCATTTCCAACTGTTTGCTTTGCAGTATACAATACACTTTTTCTCCTCTCTTTTTAGACCCATTTATCTTGCAAAATAGGTTCAATCTCCTCAGATCAGGGAGCTCCCAGGAGGCTTCCCGTGTCTTCAGGAATTAACACCTTCTTGTCATAATTGGTGCTCCCGTGCTTTTTATACCACAAGGCAAAGGGAAAGGTGAGTCTCACGCAGGGGAATTTCAGGTATTCAGGTTATTTAAACTGAACTTTAAAAATCCCAGCCGAAGATCGAAACTTCCACAACCAGCTAAATGCTTCTGTGTCTTTCCTCCGGTATCATGTTCTTAGCACATGGACAGCAGACTTACTTTGCCCACTCAGCCTTTATTATTAGTTTTTGTCGGTTTTTTTTAAATATAAAAATCTGTCTCAAACTGCACTATTCCAAACTACCTTTGCCCAAACCCAGTATTTCTTACAAACATTTCTTTATGCACTCATTCATCAGTAAACTGTCACACACAATTTTACCCAGATCATCTTATCGTTAGTATAGAAACACAGCAGTGAATATTTTCCACTTATTATCTGATGAGTTTCAGATCTGCTTTCTGAATCTTAAATCCTGAGGAAGCTCCTTACCTGAGTAATCCAACCAAGAGCAGAGCACTCTAGTAGTGTTCATCGGAAAGATCTAATACTTTTTTAAATCCATCTGTACCACAATAGGGGATTTCTTTTATAGCTTCCCAATAATCTTCTTTATCAGGATTAAAAGTAGAAAAAAAAAAAATCTCTTTTCCGTTACAAATCCTGTTCCCAGAGTAAAGAAGACATCTGAGCTCTCAGACCGCCGTCAGAAAAGTGGCCAAGGTTTGAGGGGTGGAAACCTTCTCATTTTCACCTTTAAATCATTTCCTAGCATCGCCCTGCTGCTCGAGGAGCCTTCCGGAGCGGTCTGGAGGTGATTCGGAGTTTGCAGGAGCCCGGAGGGCGAGGAGCGGCGAGCCCCGGCTCCGCACGGGCGGCGGTGGAAGGTGCGCGGCTGCTGCTGCTGCCGTGCCCGAGCCTATTTCAGCACAGCCCTGCTCGGGAGAGCAGCATCACATGTGCCTTAAAGCGACACAGCCGCTCGAGCTGCGTTTAAATACGGGCAGCAGAGCCCGCACGGCGCAGGGGAGCGGCCGCTCAGGTGGGGATGGATGGAGGGATGGATCTATGGATGGATGGATGGATGGATGGATGGATGGATGCGCAGCAATGGGAGAGCCGGGGATGCGCTGGCTCTGCCGGCACAGCCTCGATTCCCCAGCGCTGTTCTGGCACTTGTTCACGAGAGGAGAGCCAGACTTAAGGGAGTCTCTCCCCTCGCACGGAGAGCGGCACACGCCTGCGAACGGGGAAGGGTAGCGAGGCACACGGGAGAGCAAGAGACTCCTACACGCTCCCAGGGGCTCTCCACCACCTTGCCACAACTCCGAGTGGAGTCTTTCCTTCCAACTCCATTTCCGAGGCAGACAATGGGGAAAGAGCTCTGATTCACTCCCAAATGCTAAAGCTCAGCTATGCCAGATTATTTATTGCAGTTATTTATTCTCCACATCTTAAGTGGCCATTTACAGGAATGGAGTGGTTTCCTCTCCCTCTTGTACCATATGTAATTATATTTTTTAAAGAGCCATTGTATAGACTTAGTACATACCATTCACTTGGTATTACAGCTCTTATGTCTGCCTACAAAAGAAAGAATGCTTGGAGACAAAACAGAAACTCCCATTTTAAGAGCTCAGGATGTATGCTGTAACACAGTATGGGATTATTTTTTCCCCCCTGGATAACCTGTGGTAGAAGAGTGTGCCACCTTCACTGCTCACCAGCACAAGGCACCAAACAATCATAAATAATAACAGCACTAGGTACTCTTACACTCAAGTACCACCATCTCAGCATCTGAGGACACATCTCAGTGAAGACTCTCACTGAGAGGTGCAATGAGTTTACCTGACAGATCACACTCTCCTTTGGAGCTGCTGTATTTTATTGGGCAATACACACCAAGGACTTGGCCCTGCAGACCAACAGAAATGTCATACTGGTCCCTGCCACAATGCTCAGAGCAGGTCTTTATTACAGCCTTAACACAGTGAAGCAATTGGTGGCAGGTGGGTGTGACAAAATGACACAGGAGATCACTGGCCGTGTCCCTGAGCAGAGCTGGGGACAAGAGAGTGGCTCAGGCCAAGCCTCACGTGACCAGAGATGCTTTCAAGGGGCCAACATTTTCTTTTCAGGTGCTTTGTTTGAAAACACATAGAACAAGTATGGTTGGGGATGTAGTGATATGTTTAGTAAGGGTTTTCTTGTTTTCCTGTAGAATTTCCTTAGACACTGAAAGACAGCAAAGAACTGAGGCAGTTATTACTTTTTGGCCTCAGAAGGGTCTAGAAGGCTCAAAAAAAGAAGATGAGAGGCAACAAAATACCATGAAGTACTGATGAACAAGGTAGGTACTTTGTACATACCCAGGATGAGGCACAGCCCAGAGCAGGAGTCAGCAGGAGGAGGATGCTGGGGTTTGCTGCCCAAGCCACAGGGAGGCTCAAGGAATTCAATTCTGTAAGAATACAGGGAGATTTCTGCAGCTCCTGTGAGGGGCAGGTGATGGGAATTTAATTGAAAATAAACACTTGTTTAAGGTAGGTCCCTTTTAGGACTTTGTGGGAATGATACAAGTGAAAAGGTATGGAGTGAAGAAAGATGAAGAAGGTTCTCAAGCAAATATGATCTTCTACACAAAGGCCTTGTGGGCAGCAGGAAGAATCTGACAAACGGTGACCACACACCTTGGCAGAGTAGGCAGAGACAGATTTATGCAAGATACAGATTTATGTAAGGTACAGCAGAACTGTCACTCTGCCAAGCACTGCTAAGTCCCAGCTCCATGAGGCTAATGCCACCATAACCCCTGACAGATGCTGCTATTGCTCAGGACAAGCTCTGCAGAAACAGGGGACGTGTTACTTCTGCAGGGTAGGGGGGAGATCAGAGGGACAGAGAATATTAAACAGGCTGTGCTTGCAGCCTCTCCCCTGCCCTGGCTCCCAGCATCAGACAGGAACACAGAAGTCCTTGGCAAATCTTGCAGAAGCATCCTCACACCTGCTTTGATGTCTTTGCTGCCAATTTTAACTTTCAGTGGACCAACAAGACATCAAACATTTTCCTCTTGCCCTCTTTGCTAAGCACAGTGTCACATCTACCTGATGCTTTGGGGCTTTACTTCATCCTCCTCACTTGGCTTTGACAGGAAGGGGATGATGCTCTACAAGCACCCCTGGGCCCCTGTTGAATTGGGGCTACTGACACTGGCATGCTGGAAAGAGAAAATTGGAAGGGGAAAAAGACACGAGTGAGCAGTCTGCACACTTGAAAATGCTTTCTCATGAAAAGAGAAAGCTGAAAGTAATTTGTCTCTACACAAAAGGTGGTGTCCATGGAATGGCAGCTCCTGACAGTGCTGGGGTGTGACAAATCCATGCCCTGCAGAGGGGCAGAACACCCTGTGGGCTATGTGCTCTGTGTCTGACTGCTGGGAGGTGAAGTGTCAGGAGGAGGTCCTTCCACCCCCACTCTGATACCTGATGGGACAGAGGAGAGGACAGAGACCAGCACCTGAGCTATGCCAGCTGGAGAGCATGGAAACTGCCTATCCACAGCTCTGACTGAAAGACTCCACAGGGTTGCTGGCACAGCTGCCACAAGCAGACCATTACACTGGATGATATTTCCAAGGTGAAGGTAGGTTGCAAGGGGTCAGCAGGAATCCAGCTGTCTTTAGAATCTGCCCCACACCCAGGGCTGCATGCACAAGGAGAACAGCCTTTCTCTCCTGCTTCCACCATTCATCTGGAGATGTCAAGTGAATGACAAAAATAGGCAAATAAAAATAAATGCTCTTCCCTGCCTGGACCTCTATTTATCACAATTTTCTGAGCACACAGAAAAGGACAGCATATGCAACTCAGGCAGGCTCACAAAGACAGCAGATTGGTGCTTGCACCCAAACAGGGGCCTCTGCTCTCTGCATTCTGCCTCTTCTGCCTCCCTCTCCTCCTCCCCCACACTTGCCTTTTCCCCATCAAGAGGTTTAACACAACACATCCCAGGCTCATATTTCACAGGGTCTGGAGAAAGCTCACCACCTTGGAAATGCAAAACTCCTCAGTTCTAGTGTTCCTGGGACAGAGAAGCTTTGATTTTCACAGACTGTGTTCTCCACCCCTCCCAGCTGCTTCCACCCACCCTACAAAGCTCCTTCCCATATCCCAGACTCTGCCTTGGCTGCTGCCTGGGCAACAGGCACTGCACACTTCAGCTCCTCCCTACCTAAATGCTCCTGCCCAGGTGAGCCAAGTGTAGTCTCACAGCAACTTTTACCTCAATTCCACCAAAAGCCAGATTTCTGACACTCATCCTGGGTTCACAACATTTGTGGAAGCTTTTTCAAAAATCTGGCAGAGCAGTTTTCCTTGCCCCCTCACCTCCCCACAGAGTTTTTCCTCCTTTGGGAGCCATCCCAGTGGATAACCAGCAGCTGAGCATGTGAAGATTGAGCTGCCTACATGTGATTGCCTGAAGAGCAATGCTGTGAAGCCCAGAGTAAAACCAGCCAAGAAATCCTCATCCAAGGCCCTGAGCCTTCCTATGTTTCTTGCTCTTGGTTGTTTTCCTTTCCCCTAGTGGAACAGGAAACACAAAGAAGATTCCTTTGGTACAGACAGAGCACAAAGTTTACCAGCTCCCTGGACACAGCTTGGGCCAGACAAACACAACCCACATTCAATGCATGAGTGCAGCAATGTTGGATGTTCTGTGTGCATATCCCCTCTGCTCAGCCAGGTGCTCCACTTTATGTCTAGACCTTTTGATATATTCCCAGGAAAACCCTCCTAGTCCTGAGCGTTCCTTTTCTCAGTCCTTATGACTTTTCTCCCTGTCTTGCAGGATATCTGATCCAATCTCAGTGACCAAACTGAATCTATTCTCTTTCTTGCCCTCCCTATGTCTTCAATGACAGCATTAAAGCCTTCTGTCTGTATCGTCAGGTTTTTCTACTCCTATAGCTCTTTTTTTTTATTTTTTATCCTATAACTTTTTCCAGCAACAAGAGAAGATGCAGTGATTTTTTTTCCCGGAGGCAAACAAGAAAAGCTTAGCTAGAAAGATACAACAGTTTTCGTGAAGGGAATAAACACCAAGGATTTGTCTGGCTGTGACCGCAGCACTGACCAACACAAAGACCATACAAACCAAGAGCCTGAAAGAGCAGAGCTGAGCAACACATGCAGGGAAGCCACTTCCCGTGGGAGCCCAGGGCTGG
Organism: Rhabdornis inornatus; assembly: GCA_013397075.1. Lineage (NCBI taxonomy): Eukaryota > Metazoa > Chordata > Aves > Passeriformes > Rhabdornithidae > Rhabdornis > Rhabdornis inornatus. The sequence goes on along the minus strand of VWZS01007739.1, from coordinate 355,915 downwards.
TTCAGACAGTTTGTGTCCCACTTCATGTCCAGGATGTTGGGAGATTTGCTGTTTCCAGGTGCAGACATGTGGATGCGGAGGATCAGCCAAGGCACCAGCACAGCACCCTCAGAGGAGATGCTGCTCCTGGCACCCAGAGCTGGGAGCTCCTTTCCACCCTCTTATCTCATGGCACATCACTGCTCTGCCTCTCCCACACCAAACTTGCTTGGCAGAAGCAGCAGCTTTGTCAACCATCCCCAAGTACACAGAGAACATCCAACCAAAAGATTACATAAGCACAGGGAAAAAGAAACTAACCAAAAAAACCCCAGCCAAAAAAAAAAAAACCACCACCCCACAACAACCACGGAGCACAATAAGTAGTTTGTACTGGAAAACAACAAGTAATTAAATAACAAGTCTGAATGTTGACAAAAGCAGGGAGAGGTGAGAACAGAACACAAAAGGAAGGATTCTCAATTGTTCCTCCCAGCCTACCTTAAACATGCAGGTACTCCTTGTCAAAGGGATGTCTGGTCTGCACAATTACTGTGTTTGGGAGGCAGTGATTCTGCTTTTTACAGTTTTCCAAAGCATAAGAGGGCAGAGAAAGAAAAAAAGAACACATCTATATTTGTCAGGAAAGTTTATATCACAAAAGTTTGTGTCCTAGTTATTTTTAAAGTATGTAGGGCAATGCACACAAAAAGTCTCAACCCTTATCTAGAACTTACCATTAGCTGACAAGATCAGCACTTGGTAAGGATTAACAAGATGAATTGTCTGTGCAGTACAGTATCATCATGCCAGAAATAAAGATTTCAATAGCACTCAAAACAATTAAAATATAACTAGCAAAACATGACTGTGCTCAGGATATCATGGCAGGTAAACACAACCATCGTGTAATAAAGATGAGTTGTTCATTTAGTTTCAGTTCAGAGATACCAAAAAGCAAAGAAACCTAAGTTAAAACATCCCATGAACTGATAGCAGCTCATGGCTTCTTGTGATACTATTATCCTTTATCTATACATTAGCTGGAGAGATCATCCTGATCTGAAAATCCAGAATCTTTTCATGGATTCCCAAATTTGTCCCAGCACAAATCCAGTGCCTCCAGCTGATTCTTAAATGAGCCTGGTTGAACCCATTACATAAAATGCTATTGGAATATTCCCAATTTGAAAACAAACTATTACTTTTGTCAGGCTGCAGCTGGTTTTCCAGACCAGCTAAAACCACATTACAGGCAAGATCCACCTATTGTGGACAAATCATGGGGCAGAGGCTTCACGAAATGAAAATTAGTGTACCTATAGCCAGAGGGAACATTTGGCATTTGATATATCACTTCCATTATGTCAAATATCAGTCCTCAAACACAGGTTTAGCATCTACTTTTACTGCTGAAAAATCAACTTTTACATGAAGGTGCAGGTGTTCTTAATATTTACAATGTAAATAAAATAGATCCAAGAAAAGCAAAGGTATTCAGAAACTTTGGGAAGAAAATTTCCTATGGCAAGCTCAGATAGGGTCACTGGGTTATATTCACTCCCTGTACACTTGCTATGTTCCTAAATTTCAGTTAAACTTAATAAAAAAAACAGGTCTCCATTATTATTTCAGCAGCTTTAGAAGCAGGGTTGAACTAGATGGTCTTCAGAGGCTACTTCCAACCCCAGCCAATCTGTGAATTCTGCCATCATCTTGAAGCAATAAAAAAAAGGAAGCTTCAACAGCAGTTAAAAAGTCTCATCTATCAAATTTGTCATATTTCAGACATCAGCATAGAAACAAGACTATCTAGGAAACAAATTTCCCCCTAAAACATTGCAGCAGGTCAGTCCCAGCTTGATACCCCTCTCTCTCCTCCATGGCAGACTCCCCCAGCCCAGCCAGCCTTCCACCTTCTCCTGGCATAGAGACAATCGTAGGAAAAGCAGCCAAATCCATACAAAAAGTTGTTATACAAACTAAAGCTCAAAAATACATCAACTCTTTTCCAGTCCCCACCACCATCAGAAGCAAAACTTTCCCCAACAAACCATGAAAGCTCAAAGCCCAAACCACGAACAACCAGGAAAGCACTCCATAACCTGCAAAATCCTATTTCCCAAAGACTAACCTTCAAAAAAACACCAAAAACAGGTCTGTAGTCAGAGGCAGGTTTAGTTCTCATTTCTGTTTTCCTCTACCTTAGACTGTGGGGTTTTTTGTTGCATTTTTTTTTTCCTCCTAGATCTTTTGGCTGCTTCCCTAGCTCCAAAGGCAACAAAACCCACCACCCTCCTCTTCCTCTCAGTGTCTTCCTCCCCTGCTGGGAGCTTTCATAAATTCAAACCTCCTGAACACAAGCAGGAGCTGGTTTGAAGGCTCAAAATACCATCAGGTGCAAAGTGTTGTTTTGGTTAGAGTAAATCCCAGTGATCAGGCACACCCAGGCTGATGGGGGAAATGTGCCAGGGTGGTTCTGTGCCAGGAGCTCTGCTGGGAGCACAGGGCTCTCCTGGCTGTGAAACGTTTCCAGACACCCAGGTCTGTTTGCTGGGTGCTCCAGGGCACATCAAACACACATCCTGGTATAGCCCAGCACTTCTTTGGGAAAGGAACCTTTGCCTGGTGCCAAAGGAAAATGCAAGAGGCCAGATCAGCTCTGCAGTGTTGCACTTTTTAAGTCTAGGTGCTACCCTGAAAATAGCAATTTAAAGTCTTCTAACTCTGCCTTGCCCTCATCTGCAGAGCAAATCTCAGCTTTTACACTATACCAGGGGACTGACCAAACAGCTGATTTGTAAACACATGTATTTGCTCCCACTTTATCATAAATACATTCAGTGGTGGGGAAAAAAAAATAGCAAATTGAGAGGTTTCTGTGCTACTGGTCCCCTGCAGTCTGGACATTTATAATGGAATCACTCTAGAGATTAAATTATACTTCAGTTTATTACATCTAAAATGCCCTGGATTGTGCAGGGGCATAGTGTGGCTTCCACACACCTATTTTAGCATGCTTGGACATCCTCAGACTAGAGATGCTACATGAGGAAATGCAGTTATGGATGAAATACACTGCGGTGCAATACTGTAGCCTAGGGTTTGTAGGAAAATCCTTGAAAAGATAAAGCAGGCAGACAGCAACAATTTTTGCCTTCAGTTACGTTCATGAAAAAACCCATCCCCAACCAACCAAAAAAAATCATAAAGCTACACAAAAGACACCCTTAAAGAGGGTGGAAATGAGAGTCTGGGGGAAAGATCTCCCACTGGAACAAAAGAAAGTGAGAATTATCGTGAACATGTGGCATACAGCAGCCAATATTCCCTGATGCCATTGCTTAAACAATTAAGATTTAATTCCTTGTCATACCTATGGGCTTTGCCATTATTTAAGAAAGACACTCTAAGCACTGTCTTCCATACCTCTCCTCCCTGTTTGCTGGGCTGGGCAGGGAGCTGCAGCCAGAGCCCAGAGTGCTGTGCTGGTGCTGGAAATGGTGAATTTCAGTAGGGAATTAGTGCATGAAATGAGCAGGATGAAAAAAAATCATATACTGTTCTGCCTTTGCTTCAAAACAGGTTGGTTGATTGACAGCAAACCCTATATAATAGTTCCTTCCAGGCAGATGGCAAGATCATGATTTGCTCTTCAGTCACAATTTTCTGCTGCCTCTCACAACCCAACCCATCTCCACAATCTACCAATAAAGAGGGGCCTGGGCTGCTTTGTATGTGTTTTACAAGGCTCACATCAAAGCTTAGGGATTAATATTATGACTAGTTATCGTTTTCCATTTTGTAAAAATTTGCCTCGAATTTGCCTCCAACATCTCCTGGCTGATCATGTGCAGATAATAGCTGCAGAAATCCACACAAAAGCAACTCGTAAATTCCTGAGCCACCCCTGACAGACAATACTCCTCAGAATGCTTGCGTAGGTGTTGAAAATCTTGCCATACATCTCCAGCTCTCTCAGCACATATTGTTTTTAGGCTGCCATCTGCTAATGCACAGTCCCACCCTAAAAGAGATGCAGGAATGAATGCTCCAGTCTCCAGGCTGTTCTGATTTCAGATTTTTATTTCTTCCAATTCCCAACACTCAGACCCTGTCATTCTTAACCCTGAGTCGAGCTGCAAAGTTCAACAGACCTGCTCACACCACTGCTAATTTTCAGTGATAAAGAGCATTTATTGAGCACTGCTCAGGCACTGCTTTAATGAACCAAAGCAATGCTTCAGACAATGTGTCCCTGCAAGCAGATTCATTTGTCTTTGTGTCAGCTGCACATAGAGAGGTGCTGGGACAATCAGGAACTCTGGAAACACTCGTTTCCCATGTATGTGTGGTAAAAGGATGGGTATTAAGCTGGTGGCAAGGGAAGAAGACAGCTCCTAAAGACACAAAATGGGGAACATCTTGAACAAAGCAAGCCATGCCCATCACAGTGCAGAATGTCAGGATCAAATTATCCCAGTAAATAAGGAATGATGAACATTACACTTGACTGATTTTCTTCTTCGCTGAAATTGTCAGCAGTATTCTTTTCCTTACTGCTGATTCTGCTCCACTACCAAGCACATTAGCAAAATTTATAAGATGATATTTAATTTTTTTCCTTGTTAGAAAACAAATTTATAATAGCTAATTTACATTAAGTTTCCTTGGATGCAGAATCCATCACTAAAATACATTGGAAGCTACAAATTTAATGCTAGGAAACTGAAGAGTATATTATCACTTGCCAACTGAAATTTATCTAGTTTGATCCTTTTTTTATATTCCTCCTCTCCCACACATCCCTTTTACTACCCCACCTTCTTCTCAGGTTTTCAAAGATTTTGTTGTCATTTAGTCCTGAATAAAATCCAAGAATCCACTGCAGGCTCTGCACATCAAATTGTGGTTCGTGTCACACCTTGACTTCTGTACACCAAGCAGGGAAGTCAGAACAAAGAATCATACACAATACATTAGAATTCCTTCTTGTATTTCTTGAAAAGAAAAAGGTGAGTAAAAGAGGACCAAGAAAACAAAATAGGCATGGGAAAATGAAACTATGAAGGGCTGTGTGTTTAAAGGAGGTACAACTGGTAGTTCTGTTTTCTTTCCCAGGTTGTATAGCAGTCCTCTCTTTCATTCCCTAAATGGTACAAAAATGGTTTGATAGACTGAAGTTATATTTTCCTTGATTTCAGTAATCGAGGCAAGTCAGGACAATCTTTTCCACTGAAAACAGAATTCTTTTTACATCTAAGCACCAGTAGTATTTTTTGTTTTGTCTACCTCTGCTCCAGCAGAAGACTGCAACTGCCTTTTTGCAAGCTTTTGGTGCCTAAAGGTATAAACACCCTCTTCAGAGCATGGCAGATGAATTCTCCTGCAATGAAATAGAAAACCTTTCATAGAGCTTGAAAGCAACTAATAGATTTTCAAGAAAATGCTGAAAATTGGCTTAATGTTGCATAAATAAAGGTATTTATGCAATCTGGAATGCAACTGTACCACAAGCAGAAGGCTAGGCCCTACTTATGATACCAAATCCTTCTTTTGCCAGTTTGCACAGATCTTTAATGGGCATGGGGTCATTTGCTGCCCTTGTGAACCTCCCTTGATACAGTAATCATAGTTAGATTTTAAATATGAATCATTTTCCAGCCAATATCCAGTTGGCTCCTCCTTCCATTTTCCCACAGGGGGCTGAAAGATGTTAAACTGTTCTCTTCACAATTAAATTCATGAAACACTTAAATTCTATGGCAGTCAGACACCAAGGAACAGGAAAATCATTTCATCTCATAATGTTTTAGAGCCCCTAGGCAAATGTAAACACTGTATGTGATAGAGGAAGGATTTATTGCTGCTGCTGAACAGAGAATCTGCAGATTTATTTGTATATCCGATAGATTTTTGATGGTAATTTATTTATTAGAGAATTTTGGTAAAATGATTATTTAGGAAGTTTGAGCACACCAGACTCATTTGTGTGGAGATGCATTTTAAACAAAATATACAGAACCAAATCAATTTGTATTGAACACTGGCCTGTAATAGTGAACCATTGCTTCACTCACTCCCCTGCCAGAGCATAAAAGGGTTTGAGGTCTCACATATCCCCAGTTCTGGAGGCCAAGAGATATTTGGTAAGTGACCACTGCAAGTGGTGCTGGAGACACATTAAACTTAGACAGGGAAGTATCTAAGTCGCTCTTATAGTCTTGTAAATATTTTACCCAAGAATAGTTTCATTAATTTTGCTGAGAAAAAACATCAATAAACTCTTCTTCCAAATGTTGTTTTAACCATTCATTTTTATATAGCTCAGAATGCCAAAGGGCATCAGTCTGAGTCAGTACATCTCTGTTAGGATATCAAATTCATAGAAACATGGGTAAAAATAGGACTTTATGTCATGCCACTTACTTTTACAGTAAGCGCTTGGCTCTACTGGAGCCTCCTCTGCCTCAGCAGGATGAGGCAGCCTTGGGAACTGCTCAGAAAACTAAGAGGATAATTCCAGTATCATGGCAGAGGTTGAGACATGAGCTTCCAACAGCAGCCAGCAGAGGATTCTGCTTGTAGGAACAGCCACCCACACACTCATGTCTGTCCCTGTGGATATCCCAGCTCCAGCCAGGGCTGGTCATCCTGGTCCTGCCCAACACGCTGACTCTCACTGAAATATTTGGGAATATCACCTCCTTCTCAGCTCCATCCATGAGATCCAGCAGAGCTGTCTGAGCTCTGACTACAGCCTGTGGCCATGCCCCAGCACAGCTGAAGGAGCTCACACAGAGCCTGGACCTGAGCATCACCAATCTGACACCTCATCACACATCTCTGCTGAAAGGTGCCTGTGTCCTACCAAGGAATTAAAAATCCTTTTTGTTCTCTTCTTACCCTCCACACTTATTTACTAGAACCAAGAGTAGACAGGAGACTTTTTTTAAACAAATCATAATTTCTGAATTTCTCTTCAAATATGCCACAGAAATCACTCTGGAATATCTGTCAAGCTGGTTTTCCCCAGAGAGTGCTTCAGCTCTGGCTAACTTGAAGCGAGAACTTGAACCATATCTCAGATAACTGCTGTAGAGAATCAGTTTTCAATTTCCTGCTGAACTTCAGATATATATTTAAATACTCAGTACTTCTGGCATCTGGAAAGAAACCAACAATGAAATCAAATGGTCAAGCTACTCATCCGATAAGGGGAAAATCTGCAATGAATCAAACCAACAGGAGACTCAGACAGGAGCCTGGAGGGGAAATTTTCTCAGGATCAGTGTAAAATCAGTGCCATGATCTTAAAGATTTTTTAACAAAAAATACCCAGTTACTCAATGACAAATTTGTCTAAACCAGAATATTTCTGTAGAATTCACAGTTCATTTTAAAGCAGTCTAATTTTTAGTGGAGGGGGAAAAATAGATGAAGTTCACTGTGAGGTTGAAATCAGTGACTTAATTAGAAACAAGGTTTAGCCAAAGAAGGAGAACCTCTGTTCTCAGCAGAGAGACACTGGAGGAATGCTGATCTTCCTGAAGGCAGTGAGTGTTTTGTCACTTTTCATGACCAGACTTTTATCCTAATCACAGTCCCTACACCTGACTGTACACTGTGATTAGGATATGGGTCTCTCAGCTCAGCAGTCTGCAGCTTTGCCTTTATTTTTCTCAATCTTCAATGTCCTTAATAATAAATAAATAAGTTAATACAAGTGTCCCTGAAGAAAATTCATGCTTTAAACAAGGCCATTGGAAAGATTAATATAAAAAGCCCTACAGCACTTTTGGCTGAGGTTTTATTTGAACAAAATTTTAACAAATAGACCAAGAACATTAAAGTATTACCAAGTGGGAAACAATGTTCCCTGGGTCAGCTTCCAGACAGACCAGCAAATGCATCTTTTTGCATTCAAAAGGCAAAATGTTAACTATGATCATGGAAAATCACGGTTGTGAGGATGTAGTAAACTGGAACACACAAGCTAGAAGGGGAGAGAGCAAAAACCTCCCAGCACCTGTAATTGACCTGCAGTTTTTCAGGCTGTTGCTGCTTTAAGGGAATCAGAACAATAAAATGCCTCCCTCCCCTTTACCAGTTATTGTAAGGCTGTTTGTGAGAATATCTGATGGGAAGACAGGACAAATACTTTTCTTTACAAAGCTCTGAAGGCAGGAACTTGTAAAACACTTCTTTGAAGTCAGAGTGATTGCAGACTGAAGAGGGAAAGCCATGCAAACAGTATTAAACCAGTGTCTCTGGGAGGTTTCATTTCCAGCCTCGCTGCTCCCTCAGTTTATCCAGACAGCTGATGTGCTGGGAGCCTTCTCCAGCCTGCAACCAACCATCAGCACCTTGCAAACAGGAAACAAAGGGAAATGACAGCAAGCTCTCAAGAATAACCTTATCTTGATGCCCCTCTTTGGGAGGGAACCAGGAAACAAAATAATAGGCATAATAGGCAGGCTGGTGACAACTGCAGACTTTCTTGGGTTTCAGAGGTGTGAGAGTAGAATCGGGAAAAATTAATTGGGTTCCAATTCTGTCCTCACTCTGTGAAAATGCATGAGCAACTGTGGGCAAAAATGCCAACAGTAATAATAGTAATTGTAATAATAAATATGACAGGAATTGCCTGAAAAATATTAATTTGTGAGTTAGGGCTCTTCAAAACTCCTATTCTGAGAGACGTTCAGAGGCTGTTTCTTGCAGAATGACAGAACGTCCATTTTAGGAGGATTTAGATGCAAGCTCCTGAGTGGTACCCCTGCATAGCAGCATAGCAGGGCTCCATCCTGCTGTAGATCTGAGGGAAAGATGAGCATTCCATCCACCTTGGGCTGTAAGTGGGTGCCAAAATATCTCCCCAGCAAAGATCTTTCTTCTGGTGCATTAGTTCCACAGGTACCAGTGGTGCATCAGGATTTGATGTAGTTAAGAGAAGAAATTTAACTCAAAGTCATTTGGGTCTAAGGGCAATTTAACCATCCTGGTATTGCTGGGTAATTATGTGTATTTGAAAGAGAGAAAAGCAAACACCCAAAGGCTTCTTGTTCATATGTTGCAGCTCCAGGCAGTGCCTCTGGGGCAGAATGGGGTGCTGATAACACAGGAGACAAGGCAGGTGCTGGTGCTATCAGCACCTGAGGAGCAATAACTGATCTGCTTCATGTTTACCAAACCTACCCAGCACTCATCTTGTGTTTGCCCAATGATTAAATGGAATGACTTTCTCTTAATCACAATGTCAGCTTGAGCAGCATAATGGATTTAGTCAGGGGTAAACAGAGGATTCTGAGCCAAAAGGGGCATTTCATCACAGCTTGTGAAATCTGTAACTTTGCTCTTTCCTTGGTGGGATGCTGGGTTCCTTGCTCAAACACAATATATCCAAAATCAAAGAAAATGCCCAGTTCCTGTAATTTATTGTATCTACTCTCTTAGCCTGCAAGTTCACCCAAGTCTCAGCCAAAGATTGTTCTTTTCCTTAAGATATATGTATTAATAATTTGTTCATGTCACATGGATGACATCTAACAGTTTATTCCAGTTATCATTAATAACTATTAATGACTGCTATTACAATGAAGCTGCATCAGCTCATAGCCTCACTTGCATTCATCTAATTTTTCATTTAATTAAGAAATTCAGAATGCTTCTCTTCTAGGCAAGCTCTCTTACTTAAAAAGGCAGGGATCTGTGCATTTGATTGCTTTTTGAAATGTGGTAGATTACACTATTTAGCTACTGTTATTGAGGTGTGCAATATATTATGTGTTTCCTTAATCCTCAAATACAAGTTATTGTCACTCCCAGGAAAGCTACAGCATACGGAAGTTTTAAATGCAAACAAATCCAAATTGAATGAAGTCATGTTTTTTCAATGCTGAGAAGGTTTAACAAATTCATGCAGACACTAATGAGTATTACTGGGCTTATGGAAGGTCATGGAAAATTAGACTGGCTTTTTAAGCCATTATTACAGATTTTCTCGTTACATGCTAAGCTCTCTACTATTAATACAGCTTGCTCTTGCTTTTGGCCACTGGACAAGGTTTGAGCCTCAATGCCATGGCTATCTCTTCATACTCTTTGTTTCTTTGGTAACTACATATTTTCCCCAACTTTAAGGATTTGGCAGGATTTAATTTCTAACTTTAACTTCCTGGCTTTTTCCAGAAATTTGCCTCGTATCTATTTTGCAAACAAAATTGTCATGCAACACACAGTGTTTATTTGCCTTATTTCCCATCAGTACTAGATGGAATGTTGTAAAAAAGCATCTGTAATGAGAAAAACATCAGTTTCTTGAAGATGCAGTGCTGGGTTTGGGCCTGGTGAAGTACCAGTGGAGTCAGCTGTTATCAGTGTGCTAATCTGCATGTAGAGCCAGCACACAGACCACACATCTTTCACCCATCAAGGATATCACCCTGTGTTTCAGCACAGTACAGTGAAACTGCCAGGACCCACTACTTGCTCAAGGGTGAGGAGCTGAGCTGGGGAGGACACGTTTCACCCACTGCAGTTTCTTGACATTAGAGGGCTCCATATTCCACAGAGTATGGCAAAAGCAAATCTCATTTTGACGTCAATAGAGATGACATTGGAAAGAGAATTATCAGCTCCTCTTGGAGCTGAGGCTTGATGGTACTGCTAATTTGGATTCTGAAGCTTCTTAAGTCAAAAGCACCAACCACACATTTCTGGGTTATATTTTGGAAAAACTGATGAACTAGAACAGCTTTTCTGTCTCCTTTTGTTGCCAGGATGAGAAGAACAGTGGAGCTGCCATGGCCCATGTGCAGTGGCTGCACAGGTACAGCTGCAGGTAGATGCCACTCCCATGCCACAGTATGGAGGGCACAACAGGCATCAGATCCTGTTCCCTGTCTTGCAGAAATCCTCAGTTTCCTTCTCTTGTCTTGCTGAGGAAGAAATTCCCATGACCATGTCCCAGAGCAGAGTTTGGTGGTCCTTCAGGAAGCTGCTATCCTTGTGTAGAGCTGGGCACAGCTCTAAAAAGCACTGGCAAAAAAATCTGCATTGTGAATTTAAGAGCTCTTCCTTGACATGGATAAGATAAAAAGATAATCATTGTGGAATGATTATTTTTTTATCTTATCCATGTCAAGGATACAGGAACAAATATTTGACTGCCATTCTCTCATCTTTATGGCTCAACTATTAACAAAAAAATACTTTTAAAATATTTTAAATGGCTAGACTCCAGAAGGAGCTTTTACATATAATGACTTAGCCTTGAGAAAGTGCAACTTGTCTTTGTTGCACTTTGAAGAGTCTAATCCTAAAGATGTCTTCCTAAGGAATAAATATGCTCATGAGCTGAACTAACCCCCTCCTAAGGAAGATAAAAGAGCTTCTGCAGGCAGTACAATTCCAAGGCTGCAAAAGTGAGCTAGCTTTTTATTGAGGCAGCCATGGAGAGAGGGGCTTCATCCAGGCCATGTGCCCATACTCACACTCAGCCCCACCAGCCCTTCCTTCCTGACCACCAATGCCCTGAACAAGTGGATACTGCAGGGCCAAACAGGTTGTTCGACTTCTCAAGAATACAAAAGAAATCAAAGTTTTGGAGAGAATTAAAACTCCCTTTTTCCTGTGCTCATGCATGGTTTTCAACAACTAATGACTGATATATTGGTGTAGCTTTCCTGATAAATATTGAAAGAGAGTTGGATTATTTTGGTAGGGACAGCCAGATTGTAATGTTACAAACATTTTGTTTTCCTAAATTAGGCAGAGCTGGCCAAAGAAAATACCATTCTGTGAATTTTTGTCTTGGTCCTGACACATGGACCATGTTTTATGTGGGCATAATTTGGTCCCATATTTCTGAAAAATGTCTGTACAAGTAATCATTTTACTAGCCAACAACAAAGACAGTAGAAACAGGGAGAAAACTACTGTACAGCCACCAGTTAACCACTGAAAATCTGAGTGTCTTTTTTGAAGTTACAGAGCTGGACACTCCAACTTCAGCACTTGCAAATTGTGTATACCCAAGATAGCAGGAAAATTCCCACTGTGAAAGGCAGCGTCTGCTTTTGAAGCAAATGTGTGAAATTTACACCAGCTGAAGATCCGGTACTTGTTGTTGAATTTATTGAGCTCCAACCAAATCCCACTGTAACCAATGGGGGAAAAAAAGAAAGGAATAAGAAAAAAGAACCCTCTTCCCTTCAGCACCTCCCAGCCCAGCCTGGCTGTGTGTGGAACCCTCTGGGCCCTGTGCACAGATATCAGCAGCTCTCAAAGCATGACCAGCTGATTATTCAAGGATACTGACTCATTCTTGGTTTACTGAAAAATCCCAGAAGTAATATAAGTGGCATAGATTTGGTCACAAAACTGCTGCAAAAAGCTTACAGATTTATATATCTGAAACTAAGTACCCTCTGAAAAATTTGGGGGTGAGAGGGTGTAAATTGTCTCTTTCACATCTGTGTCTACAGGGTATTGAGCCTGGTACCCAAATCACAGATCAATAATATTCTGGCAAGATGATTTCTCATCGTGCTTCATTTTGAGATAAATTCATATAACATGGAGAGGCAACTGCAGGAGAACAAATAAAACATCAGTATTTCCTTATGGCTGTTGAATTTTTTTCTGAATTTCTAATTTTGTGTATGCATTTGATGGGTCACTGATTTAAATAAATTAAAGACATAAATCACATAAAAACTGTAAGTGAGGGACTACTTTTCACTTTATGTTTATAAAGTATATTTTTTCACAGTGGTTTATGGCCTCAGCTGTTGTTATACTGAAACAGTTTCTTCCTTGGGATTTCTCACTGCCTGGTTCCCAGATTCAAAAGTTACCCATTTCCATAGGTTAGGGGATCCTTGCTACCTGGAATCTGGGTGACTCTCCTGCCCGAATTCCACCAAATGCCTGAAACACCTCCACCTGACAAGAAACACCCTTCCTCTGAAATTCCAGACATCCCAGAGGCTGCAGACTCCCATCCATCTGATTTTGGCAGCCAGTCTTACCACTGGCTTTATGAGAGCACAGCTGGGACTGAAACCAAAGTGGTTCAGCAGTCAGGGATGCTTGGTACCATGGCAAACATCAGGAAAAATCTGGGATAAATACAATCAAAGCTTGCAGGGGCCATCTGTGGCTGGAAAAGTGAGTTTTCCTAATGCTCTCCAAGAAGTCAGTGAGGTACCTGAGGTGCCAGGAGCAGAATGATGGGGGGAGCTGAGTGCTCAGCTCTGAGCTGCAGGAATTGTCCAGATCTCCTGCACAGCTCCAGCCCATCCACAGTGACCCCAGCAGCCAAGTGAGGAGTGTCAGACTGGGCAGAAAAGGCTCAGAATTAAATATTCTAAAAATGCAGATGTCACTAGAGCTTGCCACACAGCCCAGTGGAGAAAGCAAACTGTCAGTGCCACACCTGCTCGCATTTCTCCATTTATTACATTTGAAACAAAATTTTGACAATGATAAAACAGAAGGAGCAGTTGTGTGTTTGTATTAAAACATCATTTGGATAAGCAATACCAGTGACTGCTGTAAAGGAACATCTGTGATATTATCCTGCTATTTTTGTCCGAGTCCTGTCACACTGGGAAAGGTAAAAAAGAAAAAAGAAAAAAAAAAAAAGAAATTATCACACGTGATGTTTCAAATTTAGCTTTGTTAAAGACATATTCTTTTTTATTTCCTGTACAATTCCCATAGAGTTAAGATAACTACCTTTTCTATGGAAACAAATAAACATTCTAGTATTTTGGTTTAACTATGAATCATGCTTCTAAAACATTTTTGGTGTTTAATTTTTAATCCCAAATTGATAAATTCCAACTCACACAATAATGTTAACTTTAAGATCCAAGCTTTCCTGAGCCCTTAATCTGGATCTCCCTTGTTACTACTAATGTAGTTTATTTTCTCTATGAGAAAAGTAATTAACTATAGCAGAAAACAAGGCTGAGATGAAACACACAAAAGAAAAGATATAATTTTTATAGATAGAACATGTTAGCCTTTTGTTAGGTAATAACAAAATAACAAAGCCACTTTGGTTATTAGTCTCCACTATAGAAACACTGAGGAAATTTATTCTAGACACAGAAGAAGCACTTCCACTACTTTATAAAATCAAATGTTTTCTTCATGTGTGCTGGGAGGGTGGAGGGAGAACCACTTAAAAGCATTTGTAGGACTTTCAGCTCATTGTAGTTTATGTCAGGCAAGAAAGTGATAAAAGCTGTTGATTTTATTTATAATTTATATTGATCAGTATTTATAGCCTGCTTGGTGTGTGGCAAATAGATGGTCCACAGTAACAAACAACTCATTAAAACACCCAGTATTGTGATTGTTTAAATGTGCACAAGTTCACACCATTAAACCCCTTTGGAGGAATTTATGTGCATTTTATGTCTTCCTCCTGGAAAGAACACCCATTTTATCACTTCCTTCACATCTCCTGGGGCACACTGACTGCTCTCCTATTCCTGCTCCCAAAGGGAATTTGCCACTGGGAGTGATGATCCCTGAGGAGCAGTGGGGAGCTGAGCAGTTTGTGATGAAAATGTCCTCACACTTGACCCTCCCAGTTCACTGTCTACATGTTACTTCAAATTTCTTTTAAAATAAATGATTTGTGGTAATTTGAAAAAAAAACAACTAATTGATGTAAATAAGGGGAGAACAATGGGTTTAAACTTTTAATCTTAGTCCAGTATTCCAATTCTTATTCCAGTAATATTCCTTAGCAGGAATTTGTGTGGTGAACTAAAGAAAAAAGTTCTAAGATATACTCAGTCTTGCTTTCCAACATAACTCATCTCTGCTATGTCCCAATGGCAGTTTATCTGTAACACATTACAAACATTTCTGTCAAATGCTTTGGGTAGAGCATTTTCAGTGCTTTCCCTGGTATTTTTGTAATATTAAATCATTATCATGGGGCTGGAAGCTAGGGCCAGTATCTAGTTCAGTCCCCAACTTCCCCTGGAAAGTCTTTCAGGCCACTTATTTTGTTTTATGCTTTCTCAGCTGACAGTGATTTATGAAGATAATGTCTCCTACATGATAAAACTCTGAAAAGATTAGATATTGAAGCTATGTCAAAGTTACCTAAAGTGTACGCTGAAACAATTAATTTAAAGCCTAATCCTTAATGTTCACATTGATCAAATTTTTACTACTGCCTCTATTAAAAAACTCCTTGATTTCGTGTATAGGTGATCATTATTAAAAGACTGACTTTAAAAACCTCCTCTGCACACATTAGATCAATAACCTGTCCAAGAAGCAAGAAGCTGTGGAAATGAGTTATAGAGAGAACGGTGAAGATAAATTATATGGAATAATTAAATAAAAACCCACCGTGTGTGATTGACAGGAAGAAGACATTTTTGTGAGTATCTAGTCAACATTTTACTGCATTGTTTCATTCTTAAAAGATTGAGAAAAATTCAAATTAGGCCTTTACATTACTGTGGGTTGGTACCTTTCTTAATTAAATGTAATCTCAAGGGAAGGACTTATTTATGATTCTATAGTTTATGCAGGACTACTTAGAGAAGAGCAGAAAAAAAAACTCAGCAAAGATGTGAGAAAGAAAGACACTGGTACATTGGACTGTCCTGGTACAAAGGAAGCAGGAAAGAAGTGCCAGGAGTTTATAAGGAGATTGCAGAGATGGCACGGGCTAGAGAAGAAGATGAGTAGGGCAAAGGCTGGAGCCAAAACCTCTGAACAGCCACAGGTCTGGTTCCAGCACCCAGCGTGGGCAGCCAGACCTAAAGCTGGTGCCTGACTCTGGCCTCCAATAATCCAACATGACAACTCCTCAAGTCACTGCTTTGATGGAAAATGGAACAAGTGCACGTTTTCAAACGTCAAATTTATCCTGTCCATTAAAAAGTCCAGCCTTCTACTATCTGTGCCTTTTAGAAGAGACTTCAGAAGGTTGAAAAAATACTCTTACAAGTGTAGGTTGGCATGGCTGTAATTGTGTTATTTTTCTACTTAATGGCCTAGAACTGAGGACACACTGCACATCTCCAGTTTACTTTTCTGACACAGCAATTGATAATGTAAGTTAGCATGCTATATGCTTTTTATTAATTTATGGGAAGCCAAAAGTGATGAAATCACACAGTCTGGGTTTCATAGGCACAACAGTCATATTTATTTAGTGTGCTCTATTTCCAGTGGATCTGTAAAAGCTGAAATCCACTTGAGTGCCATCACATTAGGATACAAGAAATTGTTCAGATTGTTTCCTATTTCCAGTTTCTGTACTGGGAATAAACTGCTGTGTTAAAGATGTATAGTGTGAATAATGTGTGTGGTCATTCTTATCTCCAATTATTTTTATTGTATAAATGAATTTATTACAGAGCAGTGGAAAATGCCACAATTCTACATATTCTGTATTTAAATATGCATGCTTTGTATCTAGCATAGATTTATAGACAATATGCTTGCACAAGTATATCTAATAGGTTAGAGGAGTTTATTAATCTTGGAATTACTTTGATAGAAAAAGCATCTTCTTTAGCCCTTCTATTGTTTAATAGAAATGACAAGTAGTTCGGACATTTGGAGATGAATGAAGCACCACCAAAAGCAGTTCCCTTGAAAAAAACTCAATAAACATCTACAGTTGTAAATCTAACCACTTTTCTTGGCAAAACAACATTGAAGAACTGTTACAGAATTATAAAATGTTGTAAAGTGGCCTTTTTAGGATTGAACAAGAATTTTGCACTGTTCTGTTAGAGAATGATGGCTGATCACAAACCAGTTCCTCCTTTGCACTTTCCAACTGAATTACTTGAGACACTGGCTACTGCTACCACTAACCATTAGTTTTATGCTAAGCCACATAATATTTTACCTGGAGCCTGATGAATGCAGTGTAGTGGGCTGGCCAGGGCTGGATGCCTCCTCCCCTCCTTCTCCCCATCTTCACTGACCTTGCTGTCTGCAGAGCTCTTTCTCTCACATATTCTCTCTCCTGCTGCAGTTTCCATTGCACAGATATATTTCTCCTTTTCTTAAATACATTATCCCAGAGGCTCTGTCACTGTTAGGCTCAGCCTTGGCTGGTGTTGGCTCCATCAGAGATGGGAGAAGCTTCTGGCAGCCCCCCACGCCCAAAACCTGGCCACACAAATCCAACACAGCCAGTAGGAACAGGGTGCACTAGTGCAAACTCCTGCATTGAACAAGGCAGAGAGTTGGGATTACTCCCAGGAGATGAAGCCAAGTAGGAAGGTGCTGTAGGCTTGTGTTGGGGGGTGTATTATTTCCAGAAGATCAGGTGCACTACACTTGCTCCTAATACACTCTTCCATCAATGCCCACTCCGCTAAAACCGTGAACGGAAGTGACTGATCTACAATTTGCATTCTCTTTTCAGTCCATCAGCAGAACATTAAAACCATCGAGGCAAAAGCCATTAGAACAGCACTCACGTATGAAACAATGCACAGGTCTGCTTGTTCCCATTTTTATGCACTGCTATAGGACTATAAATATTCATCGTAATGTAACTGAAAATTATTGAAGTGAGAAAAAAGAGAAACAGGGAAGCCATTTGCTTCAATTCATAAACAGCATCTGTTGGAAAGTTATTCATAGATTGCTTCAGGGCCTGCTGAGCAGCAAGCCCATGGAAAAGGATGCCATTGCAAGCAAATTGGCCAAAACTGCAATGGAGATGCTATTAAACATGATTCACTGACAGCCAGGGAGCATGATCAGGCACTGGGTTGTTTTATGTCTTCTTTTATCACTGGGACACAGAAGTAGCCTCCAGCCAAAGTCTCACACAGTTCAAATTAGAAGAGCAACCTTCTAAGTATATTAAGGCCTAACTAGTGGCAAGAGAAAGTTGTGTGGAGTGATATTATAGGGAATTCAGTTGTTTATTTGTCCCTACCTGAGGCACATGTAAAATCTCCTTGTGAATCAGGGTGGCTACAACTTTTCCTACTGGGTATTTTCAAAGGTGTTTTAATGTCTTGTAAAAAGATGAAACTGCAGCCTAATGGATAAGCGAAAAACAATTAATACCTCAATAAACATCCTTTAGCCTCTCATTAAATTTCAAAATACAGTTTGGCAGAAAAGTGATGCCATGCGCAAGAAAAGTGTATCTGTGCAAATCCAGAGAAGAGAGCAAATGCATTCTCAAGTACAGTTTATTACTGAGAATAAAATATTCAGCTGCCAAATTTTGTTTGCTGATTTACAAGAGCAGAGTTACAGAAAGGCAAAACTGTGCAGCAGTTCTGAATTCAGTTCAAATGGTGCTGAGTTTCCAGTTAATGATCTGGCCCAAATTTTTTCCCCACCCGTGGGAAAAAAAGTCAGATCATAGGGAACTTGAAAAATACACTTGCAATAAATACATGGACAAATAATTTCCCCAGCCACATTCATCCTCTTGTTGCAAATTATTTATACTTTTAATTAACTCCAGCAATTCACTGACTGTAAGTAACTGGAAGTGCATCCCTTTTATAACAGGGAGGCTGCACAGTCCCACAGCTCACAGGGTGAAGGGTTTTCATATAAATCTGCTCCGTTTTCCTCAGCTGTAACTCAGACAAACACCAAGAGATAAGGAGCCCTTTGAAAGAACTTTTTTGGCTACTTTTAAATATCCCCATGACCTGTTTTCTCTTTTCACAAAAATCTGGGGAAAGATGGGTTCTTCATCTGCCTGACGTACACGAGGTGCACGACCTTCATGTGACTGATAAGCTTCAAATCAAGCACATGAAAATGTCTGATTTTGCAAGCAAACAATGATATTTTCTCCTAAGAAAAACATTAATCATTTGTCATTTGGTTTTTACATTTTGTTGTGGAAATAGATGCCTGTGACTCAAGTGAGTGAAGGCTCATCACACTTAAAAATGCATTTGACTTTTTTTGGATATTTTGAGCAAATGTATTTCCAAAAATTAGGACTGTTTCATGCTAGGGGAAAAAAAGGATAATTTATTCATCAAGTACCCTGGAATGTGATAACTAGCGGGCACCAGTTACATCTATTCAGTAAATTCCTTCTCAGAAAAGTTAACTTAGCTTTAAATTATTCATTTAGAGGTTGATACACTCTCCAGGAACAGTAGATGTGGTGGGTGTGTTACATTTAAGGGGTAACAAATGCTCAAGCACAGAGAAACCTTCATTCAACCTTTAAATGGAAGAAGAAACATTTTAAGAAACTTCAACCAAATTTTCTTTATCTTTTCTTTTTCCATGATATGTCCTTTTGCTGTTCATTTGCATGGAAATATTTGCTAGAATAATTGTGATTTTATCAATAAGAGATGCTACTGAGAAAATACAAATATCTGTTGCCAATAAATTACACATCTGAACACCTACAAGATGTGAAGTGCAGCTTCAGCACTGTCCTGTTGAAGATGAACTACAACACATGATTGATGACACATCATTAAATACCATACCTTGAAAGCTCAGATCGGGCAAAACTGTTCCAATGGCTGTGACATCATCACATCCTGGTAAGGCAAAACGAGAAAATCAATGTTTGACAAGTAAAACCAGATCATAACTTCATAGATTACTAATCTCTTCTGTATAACTTGCTTTCATCTCTCCACACCCAAATTGTGTCATTCAATCAATTCCATGGATGCCCTGATTTTACATGTGAGGATGTGGTCTGGCATCTTCATCTGGAATGTAAATGTGGGTTTTCCAGCTCAGGGGCAGCAAGTAAATCTTGTTACTGTCCCTAAGTCAAGCCATAAAATTAAGGGCTCAAGTTCTTTCAGGCTCAGGTGCCACATTCTCCAAGGAACTGCTTTTTGGGGTGTATTTTTTCTGTCCTCTGGCACATCCAGCACAAACCAGAAATTTGAACAGAACACTTGTACAGGTCTCTGCTCATAACTTCCCTACTCCCCAAGTGAAGGTTCAGGACAGTTCAACTGGAATTGGCATAAATTAAGAAAAATTAAAATCATTTTAAACATGATCAAAAAAACCCTATTCTTGTTTATGAAGGAAGATAATTAATTTTCAAAAAATGCTACTGCATATATCAGAGCCACCAGGAGCAGCTCTAATTTCTGCTGAGACCATTTATGGAGATTTCCATTCCTTTATGTATTCCTTTATTAAATAAGGGAGATGCCATAGCAACCCCTGTCACACACTTCCATTCATGTATTGATTCAGCATTATTCAATTTCTATGTAGTTTCATATTCATTATTCAATTCAATGTAGGTTTTAATGTGCCCATTGTCTCACATTATGCTGTAGACTCAAAATCAAACCTATTCACTGCAATCCTTCTGCAGTTTGTGTTTCTGAATAACTTGGGACAGAAAAACTGCCATCCTTGGGAGCTGGCTTGGGTCTGAGTCTTTATCTATGAAGACTTTTCACAAATCTTTTCCACTCAATTCCCATTTTGTATCATTTCCACCTAAAATACCAACCAGCCCAAAGCCCAGTCATTCATCTGAATTAAGCAAATTTACAGTGAAGTCCAATCAATCATTTTGGGACAGTGTTGCTCTGGCACATTTCCAGCAAAATCCTGTGCTTTTCATAGCAGACTCACCTTCTCAGCACAAAGTGTTTTATAAAAGCAATGTTTATCAGTATAATTTCATTTTTTTCCATAGTAAACCTTTTCAGCTGTTCACCAAAATGGGGTTAGTCCCTTTGGTTACACCCTAAAATGATAAAACATGGATCACCAAAGCTTTCCTACGAAGGCTAGTGGGATGGCAATAATTTTGCTCCTGAATATCAGAAAGAACTCTACAATAGTCCATGACATCATTTAACCACACAATTCCACGGCATCACTCATGGCACCAGAACCAAGTGTGACCTTAAAACACAGGAGCAGTTCAGTGCCTGAAGCACAGGCTGGAAGCACCCCACCCAAAGACGACATCCAGCCAGCTCATCAGTTATGTGTGCAGCTGTCCTCAGGCTGCTGTGCAGCTTCCTGCTCCTTCCTGAGCTCTCCTGGAACTACTCCTGGAATTCAGTGATACAAAAGGTTGATTCCTGTAAGTCCTGCCTTTGCTCTGTGGAGATGGGAGCTTGCTCTTCACGCATGCCAAGCCATTCCAGATGCTCCATGACCACATTAGCCAGGCTCCAAACCTGCCTTGGGAAAAGCAAAGTAAATTAGTTCAGCCTTGGATGTGCATTAGAGTAATCCCAGAGTGAGAGCAGCCAAGACTATGGGCACAGCTCAGATAGAGAGACCCCTGAAAGGGTCACAATCATCCGGTGCTGAGACACTCTGGGAAATCTTCCTTTGAGCTCTTTACCTCCCCCAGGAGCTCACTCTTTGCCTATTCAGGATTTGATGCAAAAGAGAAGAGCTGTTCACCCACAATGTGAGAGAAAGTTGGATAACCACTTCTAATGGAATATGGCATATCCATCTGCTAAGGATAGGGCACGTCACACATCTGTTTTCTGGCACTGGCCTGGGAGCAGAGCTGCTCTGAGCTGCTATCAACACAATCAGCTCCCTTCCTAAACAACAAGTGATGGCTTTCCCAGGAAGGGAGCAGTGAGTGAGCAGCAAGCTCGAATCAGGGTCCTGAGCCACACCAGTAGAATTCTTCCCAGCACACAGATTTGATGGGATGTCAGCAGGACATCACAGAGAACAGTTTGCCCACACAGATGTCCACTACACTTGTAGGAAATAGGACACAAGAGAATGAAAGGAAAAGAGAACAGCTCTCTTGTAAAAGCTTTGTTCACATCAAGCGCTGTTGACAAGCCTGACCCAAACTCTTCTCCCCAAACAAGCTGTGAGTAAGAGCAGTAGTGACATTGACCATATTGGTTTGGTGTTCTGGTCATGCTCTGAATCTTAACAGATCTGAATCTTAAAATTCTGGATCTGTGTCTGCATCGTGAGGTGTCTCAGCAGGCAGCTGTATCCTTAGTTTTAATGAAGACTCAAAAAACCTAAAGATTACTTTCCTTAATATTCATTATCCTTCCAGGATGGAGACTTGAAAGGCACAGGACCAGGCAGTGATTAATTATTAGGAAAAACCCACTGGGACAACACCCAAATTTAACTAATTTCATTAGTTTCCTCTGTTGAGAGTAAATCTTCCTTATGTGTTATGCCAGCTGAGGGAAAACTATGGAACCAGAAGTTTCCCTACCAAAAATAATTTACCAGGTTTAAAGGATCTTTAGGATAGTAATTTTACTCATCTAATTGTATTTCTAGTCCAAAATATTACATAAATAGGAACAAAAATGAGAGTTTCATATAGACCGAAATACTGTTCACTCTCCAAAAAATGCAATCAATATCTCTGGGGTAGTTTAGAAAGTGAACATATAATCATAAAATACAGGAACAGAACGTGTTAGCAGGGACTGAAAAAAAACCAGAACAAATGACTTGGTTTCAGCATGTAACCCAGGAAACAAAAATACCTCATTCAGCTGGCATTTTTCAAAGTGATATATGTCAATACTGTTGTTCCCTTGTAGGTTAACTAAATCTATCAAAAATGGATACAGTCTAAGTCTTGCTAGAACAGTCTCTCTTTACAGCTTACTTTCTTGACAAAGTTCCATTTCTATTACAGGAGGCCAACAGCTAAAGAGAGTCACATATCTCTAGTTTGCTATTGTCTGCCTGCCTTTGATTTTTATAAATTTTTACCATAGTATAATCAGAGCTTTCAACACTGAAAACATGCATTCCCTTTTGTTAACGCTATAACATTTGAAAACTCAGCGGTAGGAGGTTAAATCAAAAATTGCTTGCCCTTATTCTCTCATTCAGTGGAGGAAAAAGTAACAATAAAAAGCCTTTTGTCAGAGCAAGCAAGAGTTTTAGGCACCACAAACAGCACAAGGGATTTTTAAACAATGGGCTGACAATTGTTGATGCTGAAAGAGGAAAAATGGCAGAGCTCTGAAGAAAAGGGATGCAAGTGCTTCTTCTTTTCTTCTTGCAAAGAGAAGATGGAGCACCAGAAAGCTCTGTAGCACTATTCTTATACACAAACATGAAACACAACACCGTGTTTCTGTGATGATGGATATGCATAAAGCTGGATGTATGGCACAAGGCAGTGACTGCACACAGGACAGGAGGGGAAGGTTTGCCCAGGCACACGGATGACAGAGTTTCCAGCCCTGCAGCTGGAAATCTCTGTGTTTGCAGGAAGATTGTTCTTGCAGTCTAACACCTCTTCATTCAGTCTGTTTGTGTGAGCACATTGTATATTTATTGTGCTTCTATCCTGCAGCTCTAGGAGCCCTCATGATCTAAGTGAGACAAGGAGATTTTCAATGTTAAATAACAGTCACAATACAATGTACTCAAGAGAACACTGTGCCTATCTTAACAAATTTCCCCTTTCACTTTGTACAACTCAAGGATACTCAGCTTTTTCATGGAGGCATAAATTACCTCAAGTCTGCCTGAACTCTTTCCCTTCTTGATGTTGTGCCTATTCAGTCACCCCTTTGTTCTCCAAGAACACTAAGTGCAATCTGTGGGTCCAGTGAGCTTTCTCAAGTAGCTTAAAAAGAAAAAAAAAGAAACAAAAAAAACCCAAAAAACCCCCAAAAAAACCCCAAAAAACCCGCCCTAAAAACAGGAGAGGAAAGAGGTTGTGAAGGACGAGCAGCCTTAGCCTTTAGCACTGGCAGCAGCTGCAGCTGCCCAGCTGTGTGGCACCCCAAACCCTCTGCTGGCTCCAACACCCAGCAAGTGGCTGGGTAAGACTCCAGGCCAGAAGCCACCACTAAGCTTTGTGCTGCCATGTAACAAATCCAAGGCTTGTTAGTTTAATGCTGCCTTTGGTTTGTCTCCACTCCATAACATTCACAGCAGCAACTGCACTGCAGATTTACCCAGGGAGAGGCCAACAGATGTGGGGAGCTGTGCTCACAGCTAGAAGTGCAAAGTGTTTGATCAGCTGCGTGTGGGTAATTAGTTCTATAATTTAGAAAGTTTCTGTTATTCCTTAGCATCCACGCTAAGCTGCAGCTACAGAAATGCTTCTCTAAATACCAACTGTCAGAAGAAATTTCCATTCACCAGAACTTCATTTTTTAATTCAAGTAAGAATTGAAATCAAAAGAAACTTGTAAGAACGCCCAGACAACTCACAGGCCAACTTTATATTATTTCAGTAAGTTTTAATTAAAAAAAAAAAAAAAAAAGGGAAAAAGGTTGATTCCCAACTACTATTAAGAAGCCAAATATTAAGTGAGGTGATCTTCCAAAACAAATATCTACATCTTTCTGTTGGAAAATCATTTAGATCACAACAGCTCTGAACTTTGACAGCAGCAAGCCTGTAAATGCCACATTGCTTGATCACACTTGCCTTTTTTGCATAGCACAATGAATGTTAAATATTAATTCTAGCCAGCTCTGTTCACTGGTTCACTGTGTTCACTGCTCACTATGGTGGACTATTGCTGTGTTCTATTTTTCCAGCTGAAATCAATGAATATCCAGAGGATAACTTGCTCACAGCTCCCTCACCTCATCTCTGAGAGAATTTTGTGTATGAGAACAAAAGAGTATCCATTACAACTCAAACTGTGGTTCCAGCTGGAAAAGAAGCTGTAAAAACAGCACCTTTTCCTGTGCCCTATGTCCTTTTCAGACAACACTCACCTTATCCCAATGACTATTACAACAGAAATTATTTTGACTCTTCTCAGCTCCTGAGAGCCAAGTCAGAGGTAAGAGGGGACTGTAAGCTGCCTCCTTTGCATCAGCATCCTAAATGCTGTTAAATAAGTTTTAGTCTTGGGCAGGCGCATTAAAATCTGAAGGTATTGAGGCATTGATTAGGCCCTAATTTGGCATTGAATATTTATCTTTATTGTCAATGCCTGTGATAGAAAATATGTGTTTTGACTTCCAGAGTACAGGCTGGAATTTGGAAAAGGAACAGAACATATTTCTAATAATGAACTTAATAGGTTTTATACTGGGTCCTCAAGTGACAAACACAAAACTTTATAAATATCATATTTATGGCCATTCACTGGAGCAGAACAGCAATGTTAAAAACTTACATTTCTGACATTGTACATTTCTGAGACCTTCATAGCTTTGCTCTACAAAAGCCTGAAAATGTTTGAATGAGGCCTCTGGTATTTACATTCTATTGGTGATGGCACTACTGTATTCTTTTTCATTTCTCCAGAGCTTTTAAATTAAAATATGCATCTCTTTAGGGAATATATGGAAAAAAAAAAATTAAAGCACTGCCCAATGCAGTGAATCTGAAATTTCATCAACATTTTCCCATTGTACTAATTCTCAATACCCACAGCCAGATAAGGACTTTTGTTATTTTCAGTGCATGAAAATGCACCTGTGTCTATCTTTAAAAAAGAGGCAGTATTGAATTTCTTCTGAATTGCACCACTTAGTGTCCAGCAGAAAGCCTGGTGATATGAACCCACTACTTCTGTGCATTTATGTGGAACAGAACTTTAAAAGATGTTATATTATCAACCCATTTGTGCAAATGAGAATGGTGTTTTCCAAGACAACAGCAAACAAATGTTATAGAGCAGAATTCGTGCTCCAGGTGAGAAATGGCCACTAAGGGCTCTGGGGTTATCTGCTCACAGACCATCCCCCTCCATGGTTTTATGGGTGTACCTGGTCATTTGCAAAACCATGTCTGATCTCAGTCATGTAAAATGATGACCAGGAGGTTTGCTCAAATATAAAAGGGTTAGACTTGATCAATCATCATCACTGCTGTTCTGTCCTCCCTTTTCCTTACTTAAGATAAAAGGCCAAAAGGGGCTGTAAGCTTTGCTATAAACTGCCATTCACCTTTTGGATGTGAATGGAACTCCTTGCTAAAGGAAATCATTCGGTTTGGGGCTGATTTAAGGTGTGAACACCAGACACCAATGTAGTAGTGCTGTCCTTCAGTTTTGGAGAGAGGCGTGGCTGCTGATATGCAGAGACCTGGAGTAAAAATTAACTTGAAATTTAAAGGGGAGAAAAAAACAAGTATGGGCTGATTTTCTCTCAGTGAGGAAAAGGATGCTCTGTGGAGCATGTGATTGCTTTGTGCTGCCACGTAACCTGCAGATACACTTCAGAAGCAGGGGATTAACTATGCTGTTTGTTTTGTGTTTCTTGATAGATTACCTATGATAAGGACCTTGAGATTCAGATTTGCAAGGCTTAATTTAAAAGTTTCCTTTGTATATACAGTGTCCTATGTGTATAGAGCAAAAAATACATTCAACCTCTGTACCCTTGTTTAATAATGTAGAATGTTTCTGTTTGTTTTATATTGGTTTCTTATAATTAAGACATCAGGTGTCTTTCTTACAGAAATATAATAAATGAACTTCTGTCTTCAAACTGCCCTTATACAGAGCAGTTTTTGCTGTAAGGGAGATGCATTGAAGTGGCTGCTGTGTCAGCAATGCTCCTTCATCACGCTGTGCTGTGTCACTACAGAGAAGTATGACCACAGAGAGTTCCTTCCCATCCTTCCACAACGTACTCTCAGTCTGTGAGGGAAAGGATATTCCAAAATAACCCAAGGAAAATGATTTTCAGAGCAAATCCACAATATTTTCTTCCTGATAATGTAGGCAGAAATATTAGCAATAGCAAATCCTTTCCTTACTACCATTCTTGAACTGCACTCTGGCAACTTTTTATTTACAACACTTGGCAGCAGGTACCAGTCTTCAGCAGTTGGTATGCAGTTAAATGCTCTCCTTTGCATCTGCAAAACACATATGAAAGTTTAATAAACATATCAGATGACAGAGTTTTTAAGGCTTTAACCTTGTTGCCAACTAATAGTAGCTCACTTATCTAATGTTCATGTGTGCTTAGAAAGACTATTGTTTTTAAATCATTAATGACACCTCAAGGCTACTGCAGCAGCCACCCTATATATTAATATAAATGTTTTAAGGAACCTAAGAACAGTCAAGCTCTCTTAAAACCAAAAGATTGACTTTATTTGAACTTAAACATATGCTTAGAGCTATGCATACATTTAAGTGTTCTGCTGAGTGGCATTTTTCTTCAAAGAACAGCCCTGTTAACTCCAATAAGACAATTTATATGATCATGTTCTTCTAGTCTTAAAGTATAAATTTACAATCCATTAATCACAAGCCCAAACCTATGAAATACCATTATCATGAACTTATTGAATAAAGTTCACCTTTACTCACTTCTAAATCTGACAATATATCTGGAAGGAATCTCAAGAACATGGGATTGCTATACTAAAGGGCACTGAGTATGTAATTTTAGAAGCCACATCCATAATTTTTTCCCCCCTTTTTGTTGGCCAAGCAAGAAAGTCTTGATGCCACTTCAAATAAGCTTTTATATCCAAACAAAGGCACTTATGAGTAACACATCACTGTTTGCTGCAACTCAAACAACGGAAAGGAACAATCTAGAAATGCTGAAGCACTTTTCAGCCTTTTTATAAAACACAGAAAGCTAGTTGTGTATCAAAGCTTTCTCTGAATTATGCTTAAAAGACAATTTTATTAATATTAAAAAGGCCATACAACACCTTTTGATTAAGCAAAGACTTTCAGTTTCCCCGTGAGTGAGAGCATCTGTTTATTCTCAATCTCTGCTGCAAGATCCTTTGAAAGGGCATTTGCCAGATGTCCATTTTGGGATCAGGAATGTTGTTCCTGATCAACAGAGCAACTAAAGCTGACCAGAGAGAGATTTCAGAGAATCCATCCTGTGGTGAGCAGGAGGCTGCTGTGCACAGCAGCGAGCCTGAAGCACACACAGAGACCAAAATTACTGGAGCAGCCAGCCAGGGCTCCAGAGCTGCAGCAGGGACACACGAGGGACCAGAAAGAAGAGGCAGCATCTGCTGCAGCTCAGAAAGTCACTTACCTGGTTTGTATGGATGCAAAGAATCACCAAAGGTATGGTAGAAATGGAAAGGAGGAGTTTTTATTAATATTTCATCTGGTGTAGTCACCTTCAGATTTATTTATGTACCAAGCGAGCATGTCTCCTGAAATGAAACAGCAAAAATATGTACATCAAGTTGCAGCTCAGGGCTTATACACCATAGATTTTACCAAAACCTGAGGGGTACATCCTGGAGTAGGGGAGATGGAAAGGTACAGAGATCCTCTCATGGTTGGGGATTGTGTGCATCCCCTAGAGAAAGGGTGGTTCCCCTGCAGCACAGCTCAGAGCAGATCTGAGAAACAGCGTACATTCACCATGCTGGATTTTTGTTGTATAAAAAATGAAGGAAACAACAAAGTGATGCCAATGAGAAATCCACCTTCTGTCCTGGACTTTAGGCTGAAAGAAATACATCTCATCCTTTCCATTTATTTTCCTTAATTAGAAAAGGGAAAATAATGTTTTTCCCTTTCAGTGAAAGAATTCCTAATTTCCTACGTTGTGGCTCAGCCTTCAGTGGTTCTTGGTAATATCAGTGAGATTTGGATAGACATCTGGGAGGCTTGGAGGGAATGAGGTGACTTTAGAAAACTAGAGATAGAGTAAGAGGGAGAGGAGACAGATGGGTGTGAGCTGTGGGCAGAACCTCTTTCAGCAGCACAGATGCTCCAGAAGAGAATGTGTGTCTGCAGCCTTACACACAGTTGTGGGCAGTCAGATGAGGCATGAATGGGAAATATTTGTAGAGGGAGTAGAAGGAGAAATCATGGATATGGGCATCTGAATCTCTTAAATTCTTCCAGGAATCCTTTACTAAATTCTGCTCTCACTGCCATGGGGTCACATCTGTAAAGAGATTCACAGACCCACCCAAACCATCTATATGTTGTAATGACATTGCCTGTGACTGATTCGAGTTTTTCAAAGAGATTCATGCACTTAATTTGTTTGAAAGTATAGGTACTGGCACTCTAAGAAGTTCTGCCATAGATTTCCAGGGTGATAGGTTTTCATCTGTGGTTTCACAGTATTGTCGTGACACAGAACCACTCTTATACGTCTGGGAAAAACAGGTTTTTTTTGGTTTATATCTAAATAATGGTGGCAATACCTGTAAAATTAATTATTAAGAATTTTAACAATTAAGGTGTTAATTATTTCAGGATAATACATGACATAGTGTCAAACTTAACCTCTAGTGAGATTAAAGGAGAGAAAGATGTAGTGGTTAAACAGCAAGAACATCAGCAGCTTTTCAAATACTTTTCTCCTGCTAAAAGCGATATTGCTACTCATCCTCTCAAGCTTTAGGGAGTTAAAAGGCAGAAGAGAGCAGAGAAGAAGTTCTTAGGTCAAAATACTAACAAGTAGCTAAGCACAGAAAAGAAGAGGAAAAGAAGTCTCTTAAGAAAAGTCAGAACAAGGAACAAAAGCCTGGTAATTTACAAGCCTGTTTCTAAAAACAGATACTGTAACATGTTCTCATTGCACTTTAGGCAGCATTCCCTACTTTTCATTGAAAAATGAGGAAAAGAATGCTTTGCTATTGCATCTATCAGCAGGGCTTGCAATATTCATCTACTTGACCTGGCACTGGGAGAAGGAGAAATGAATTAAAGTGCTGGTTGGAAAGGAGGAGTAGGAATATCTGAGTGGGTATTGTGCTTTGCTAGAAGCAGGGAGCTGTTCATATTGCATTTTGGGTTTGTAGTTTGAAATAATTGGCAGGGTGCTCAGAGCAGGTGGATGTTTATTTCTAGTTTCTTCTATTCTGGTCTAATGCATAAAGTAGGAAAGGCACTCAGCCTTTGGGTCCTTAGACTGGCTTTGGTTTTATTACTTATCTACTACCTGCAGCCTTAAATATTTGCTTAGTTTGGGTGTGTAATGAGTTGCTAATTTCATTGCTGGCTGTAAGCATGACAGAAATCATTACATCATGCCTTATATGAAGAAATCTGCTGTAATTTCACCCTGCTTCAGTGACTATATTCAGGTTATTGTGTGGCATAATCATCTCTTATTACCACACGCTGCACTTCAGAACTGGCAAAGAAGAAGTGCCCTTTAAATTGAAATCAAGTTCTTCTTCAACTGTTTGCAACATCTGAGGCAAGGCTGCTGCTTTCAGTCTGATTTTCTTTCTCAAGGCTGCCTCTCTTGCTATGAGTATCACTCAGTTGAACAGCTCTATCCTTAGACTACACAGAAAGGCTTGCAGCAGCATCTGGGCAGGACTCAGCTCCATGTGCCTCTGAGACAAGGAGTGAAAAATGTCATGGGCTGCATCCCAGACTGCTGACAGAGCAGGCAGCAGCAGGGGGAGGCAAACAGGAGCAATTCAGGAAGTGATACAGTCCCCAAAGTGATGTATTCTGAAGTTAGACAGAAAGGAAAAAGCAATCAGGAAATGTGTTTGCTAACACTATTCCAACTCCTCTTGAGAAAAGGAAAAACTCTCCTTTAATTTATAGCAGAGAGAAGTGTTATCCTCCTTTGGCTGTCAGAGCCTATTAATAGCACTGCTTGCTAAATGGCTTATCTAAATTGCTCAAGGTGCTTTTTGAAGCTGATATGACTGGCCCCATTAAAAGGACTGCTGAACTGAGGTCCAGAGATGCAACTTTTCTAAGCTTGCAGCCCCTGATTCCTGCACAAACCAACTTCTGCAAGTGATCCTGTTGTGCCTGTACTGCAAGATGAGTTCTGGTTTGGGAGCAGATTTGGGCAAACTCGTCCATAGGACTGTTATGATTCCAGCACAGGGAAGTTGAAGTTGTCTGTGTTCAGACATCTTCATTGGTTTGAAACCTGAAGGAGGCTGGCCTTGAGTTTACTGTTGCTCCTTCCAGACAGAGCATGAGAATGAACAAAGCTGAGATCCCTCTCTAGGGAGCCCCACACATGGACAGTGTGACCATCAATGAGGATGGACAAGTCTGGCCTTGAGAGTGGGGCTGAACCTTGTATAGACAGATAATAAATGACCTAAAAAAATGTTCCCTTAGAAGGAGAAAAAAAAGGCCCTTTTAATTAGATTTGTCCAATATAAAACATGCCTGCCTTTCAAGGCACAGAATTTCATGAGCAGACAGAAGAGTGACCACGGAAGCCGACATTTCCATTAGATGGAGAAATAGCACATTATGCTGCTCTACTTTAGTCTACAGCTCCTGAATTTCCTCTCTTTAAATGGCTGTATAAATCTAGTGGCAAAAGCAGGCAGTTTGTCAATGAATGACTAACACCAGAGCAGTGCACTGTCTCACCATCCTCTGGCAGCTATTACACCTGAGCAGTATTTTCTGGGAGAAACTTGCAGATATGCGTAGGCTGAAGCTTTCAAAATAGACTAAGGGAAGCTTTACCCTTTCATTTCTAAATTGACAAACTAACTTTCAACACAGCTTTTTCAAAGGTTAATCAGGTTAATTTAGAAAAAAGTCTGTATATTGTAGCTCAGTGTCAATCATGCAACCAAAAAGTTTCTCTGAATTCCTGGATACACTATTGCTTCGTGCTCAGGGAGAACTTCTGGAAGTATTATGTGAATAAACCCAGCCTAAATAGCCCATTGTTGTAGGCTACTTGCATGATCCAAAAAAAATTGCTATGTGACTATCCTGAAATAAGTTTTATTCCCATTTTGAATGCTACAACATAAAAAAAAAAGTTACAAAATAAACACTTTAAGCTTTTGTTTTATATATTTCCCGCCTTCACAGAGCATATGACAGAAGACAATCTTTCCCAATGCAGGAGGTCATGATGACCTCTCTGGAAATCAGAAAACAAAATGTGTTCATCTAGAAGATTAGAGTATAAAGTGGGGATTTAAAACTATGCATCATTCCATATCCAGCTTTGGTTTCACAAATGAACTAGAAGAAGCCCTAAAAGTTTTTTCACTAGTAAGAGAGGAAGCCTGGGGTCCCCAATTTTATTGTTCTAAGTAGTGTTTTACTGAGATATCCAAGGCAGCCTCAGGTCAGAAGTGTGATCAATCCTTTGTCACACAGCATAGAAGAATCATTTTGTAAAGGAACTGAAGGAAATCTTTGCCCAAACTGGTGTGCTCCCCTTGTCCTGAGGTTTTAAAGAATTCTGAGAGCAGCAGGTTGGTTCTCAGCAGCCCAGACATTCCTCACTATGTATAGAGAGCTGACCTCCTGCTGCATTGTTAAATTACAATACAGCAGTTATTACCAGGGAGACTGTGCATTGAATACAGCACTCTATAAAGACCTGACACTTTAGCAGAAGAACAGATATTTGAAAACAATATCAGCTTAATTTCCCTTTCTTCTCCATGCAAAAAAAAAAAAGGGTATAAGGTGTTAGATCTTTCCTGTAATTTGCTTAATTGATTAACTTGATTGATGTAGATGACTGAACAAAGGGTAAGGCAATGAAAAACAGGCCATTATCTTCATTTGTTAGCATAGTTCGATTTTGTGTAAATATTTTGTTTCAAATTTATTCAGATTCTTACACTGGAGAGCATTTCTCAAAAGCAAACAATTCTTACTAGGAAAAGACTTGTGACCATAAATTTCACTCCCCAAAGGTAAAGAGAAACTGATTTAACCATACTGGAGGAATCAAAGTGCTGTCATAAGAAAGAAGGTGACTGCAAAATGAACAATGTGATGGAGAGTGCTGCTCCTCCTGCTCCCAGAAGCTGAGAAGCCACTGCTCTCAGTTTGGACTGACACCTTCTCCAGCATGTCAAATAGAAAATTAATGCTCTATTTGTTGAGCTGACCCTTGTTGGTTGCATTTTGCTGAAGTACAAGATTCGCTTTGTAAAGCAGTTGCTCTTTTGGTAATTTTACTGCGCTTCATTTCAGAAACATTCAGGGCAGAGTGAATTGTGCCTACAGTGATAACAGGCATTTGGCTTTCAGATTTTGATTGTGCCATTAAAAATAGGGAAAGATTACCACTCAGAAAGAAGATCTTGATAAATAATATGCTGGAAGAGTTGGAAGCAGAGTGGGGAAAAAGAACAACCACAACAATTGCCTTAATTATTGACTGAAGAAAAACACTTTCGTCCCAGGAATATCAGTACAGAAGGAGTATGGCTCTGAAGTAAATGTATGTCCTTCCCTGCTCATTGTGGCATTGCTTTAATTTCACAACTCAGTAGCCCAGGGCTCACCTGAATTCCTAAAGAATTGAATAATTGATTCATAATTAATGGATGCACAAAGCAGGAAAACAGGAGCAGGATACTGATTAATGCAAGAGTCAACTACAGGGAATGAGGCCGTGCACCTGTCCAGCTTTTGGAAATTGTTTTATTAACTTTTATTAGATCTATGTGGCCATATGCAGAAAGAACTTTTAAAAACACAAGGCATTTGAAAAAATGCTATGTACCTATGCCAAATTATTTTCTGGGAAGAATAATCTTAGAAATTCAGTAAAGGCACACTGAGTTGTGTGCAGGATGATTCAAATTCACTTCCCAGTCACAGTGATCATGAGCTTTTCTTTGTACAGATGGAATGAACTTGTGGTACTTTCACATTGAATCACACACAAGGCATCTCAAAGTTTATACGAAAAATAAAATTTCAGCCCAGAGGCTCCACCCTACCCTTATTTTTCCCCCAAAGTTCAATCCACACTGTGAAAGAAAGCAGACAGTTTGTCACCTGGCCTCTGGTAGTACTACAAGGAAGCCTCCTTGCTTCCTGGGGCTGTGGAGGACATGACCTCCTTGCTTCCAACCACACCATTGTGGCAAGAGAGATCCATCCAAAGGCTTCCCACATTCTGGATTTTCCCTGTGCCATCCCCGTGCCAGCGTTATGCACCCACATGCATCTGTGCTCCCTGAGCATGGGCATGTACTCTGCAATTAGCTCGAGTCTGAGCACTCAGGTTACCATAACACCCAGCTCTCAGATATGAACAGATGGCATTTATAAATGCACGGAAACTGGAAGGTGATCCTCTACAGCAAGTTTATTTCTGTAAGCCTTTCAGAGCCATATGAAAATTATAGAGAATATTAATCCATTGATGTGCTGAGCAAGAGGAACAGCAAACTGGCTTGTTGGAGTACCTTTGGCTCCTACTGGGATTTTTAGCAAGTGAAAACCAATATAGGTTGGCAACTAAGCCTACACTACTTGTTTTAGAACACTGGCTCTGACCTGATGGCTGTAATTCAGTCTCAGGCTTGTCTTATCTCTTATTTCTCTGAGCATTATTAAAATATTCCCAAGAAGAGGAATCACAGAGAGCTGCATGGGCATCTCCCCACCCTGCAAGGCACCAAACACCTCCTGCATGTTTGCTGCGTACTTTGGATATCAGCCAGCAATGTGCAACTTGAGAACAAAAATGAACTAAGAGGCAAAGATTCATAGAATAGAATTGTAGAATGCATGATTCTAGACTGAAAACAGAGAACAGACTGAAAACAAGGGTCCTGTCCAGCTCTGAGCACCGCCAGTCTCTGAAAGCCTCAAGCTGACAGCAGTTTGGATTCTAAAATAAATACTCCATTTTCCCTTGTACAGCAGATGGAACTAAATGACAGAATGTGGATAAATATAGAAGACTAGAAAATATAATATCTATTTGAAGCAAATAAATC
Organism: Rhabdornis inornatus; assembly: GCA_013397075.1. Classification (NCBI taxonomy): domain Eukaryota; kingdom Metazoa; phylum Chordata; class Aves; order Passeriformes; family Rhabdornithidae; genus Rhabdornis; species Rhabdornis inornatus. The sequence goes on along the minus strand of VWZS01007739.1, from coordinate 321,351 downwards.
ACCGGGCTTGTAACCAAAGGCACCCAGAAGGAGCTGACCAGCAGCAGCCAAGCTCTCCCTGTGTTCATGCTGCCTCCTCAGGGAAACATGCAAGGTGACAGGCACTTGCCAAGAACCTGCACGAGGAGTAACTCCAAAGATACCTGGGCTGTGGTTAGGAGTGATAGGATCACATGTATGAGCATCAGGAAACTTCAGCCAGGCAGCAATTCTGATCACTGACTTCTGATAAAGCTGGATCACATGTATGTGTAACACGAGAGCTGTTTTGAAATGAGACTGGAATTCTATATCAAATTTCAGCTCCAGGATCTTTGAAAACTGCTGGGTTAAGGTTGGATTTTATTACTTCATGCTTTTTTGTTGATGCTAAAATTCACCAGTGGGTAGAATCTAAATGCAGTCCAACATCAGAATGAATCTGCCTTATTTAAAAGAATGTGCCAGAACTCATTCGTTCAACTGAAGCATAAAGATTCCAAATAATGAACATAAACACAAGTATCATCTACCTTATGGAGATGGATTCCTGTCAGGTGGGTGTTCACTGTTTCAGTGTGCATAGCCAGATGCTCTAGTCATTCTTTTAAAGGACCTAGAACATTTATAATGATTAATCACATTTCTGAAGCGGTAATGTATGCTACCATCTGTTTAATTAAATCTCACACTTCCAGACATACGCCAGTCAGCTCAGAGGGGTCAAACACTATTTTCCCCCTTTTTGCATAAGGGAGCAATTGGTTTGCACCATTATACTTTTTATGCAGTCCTTCTGGTTTTAGGTACCAACCACTACTCGAGAGATGACTGACAGCATGACAGGAGACAAAACTATTTTAAGAGGTGGGGATCTGACCTCTCATCTCGCCTTCTCTATAATTACTCTGTGTTTTTTTAGCACCTGTTACTTTGTACCTGAGACAGCTGTGAGTATCTTATGCTAAAGTGAGCTAAGAGAACAATCTCAACAGGTCATGAAGAAACTGAACTCCTCTAGAAATGTTTTCTCGCTTCTTCACATGCTTGAGTTCACATGCCCAGAGACTCGTTTAAGCCAGTGTAAAAAAGGATTTTGACAGGGCTGCATGTATCATCCAATCCTGTCCATTGCATGAGATTTGTCACTATGACTTTTGGGTTGTTTTATACATGCCTAAAGCCTTTTTCACCCATTTTCTTGTACTGATTAAGGTCTTAGTTGAAATTGCTCAAAAAAAAAAAAAAAAGCAGCCTTAGGGATTTTGAGGATTATTATCTCCTACTTTCATTTTGTAGTGATACTAAAGTATCTGAGTTTGAAATATTGCATTTAATGTAAACTGCTGAAGCATGCTTTAGATTTCAGCTTGAACTTTACATATCACAACTCACACAGATTTGTGCTTTATTAGCATTGTTAGTATGTCTTTTTTTCCCTTTGTTTATTTGTTTTAATAAAGGAATTGCTGAACTGACAAAATCCTCCATGATGCAGTATCTCAGGAGAACTCCTGACCTCCAAACTTACAAGCTGTTTGAATCCCACCTGCTGCCTTTTACTCTCTTGCCCAGCTGGAATGAATATTTCTGTTGCACTGATTCTTCTTCAAAGTGAGACAAATTGTTCTAAAACATAACTATTTCTTCAAATAATGTCTGATCCTGAAGTATGTGTCAGGTTCCTTATACTGAATAGCTGCTGAAACTGCTGTAGACACAACTGAGGAACTATTTCAATATATCAGGGTACATCCATTCCCACTCAGCACTCCCAGAAACTGGCCTGGCTGCCAGAAGGAAAATTACTGCATTTATGGACTTGATGGCTGGTTTATGTTAGAGTGAGATTAAGCAGATTTACTACCTAGCTAATTTAATAAAATCTTTATCTATCCAGTGCTTGGCCATTTTGGTAAATCAAATTTAAACCTTAAATTCAAACTATTTCTTGAAGGAGAATGACAACCTATGATAGCCTCTAGTGAGGTGATTACTGGCAAATATTTTGTTTGTCTTAATTAGATACGAGCCTATTTTTGTCCTCGTGTCTTTTCCATCTTTTTTTGATTATGTCAGTATTTAGGAAAATAGCCTTTCCTACAGAGGGTCTAATCTATCTATCCAATAATGGCCAGATTCAGAAGACAAGGTATGAGAACACTCATGGGGAAGAGTCTTGGCATAATCTGAGCACTGATTTTCTGGCTGGCTGTCATCATTAGGTACTCAGTACAGGCACTGTTTATAACTTCTGCAACATTAATCTTGAGAAATATTCCTTCTGCACATGGAAGGGAACTATTATGTAAATCTCTTTAAAAGTATTTCTACAAGTCACCCTAAGTGAGATGTTCATCCACCTAAAAATATCTGCAAGGCTGAACAGTTCCCCAGTCAGACCTTCACGCCCTGTTCTGATGTCTGCAACTGCTCCTGAACCTGCAGTGGCTGCAGCAGCTCCATGCTGGCAGGAGAATGTATTTAAAATCACAGTGTGAGGGTTGAAACTCTATTTGGGGCAAAATAAGAAAGGTTCTAATGAAGCTTTGAAGACAGAAGTTGTTGAGAACCTCACAAGAGGCACAGAGCTGACAGCATTCTTTTGTTGATGCAAATATCACCCTTAGCACAGCTTCATTCTCTTCTGTTATCTGATATTTAACATTGTGACAAACTCTGGAGCTTTGTCAAGGGAAGGCATTCAGCTGGGAGAGTTGGGGTTGCTCAGCCTGGAGAAGAGAAGGCTCTGGGGAGATGTTCCAGCAGCTGAAGGGGCTCTGAGAGAGCTGGGAAGGGACTTCTGACAAGAGCATGTAGTGACAGGCTTTAAACTGAGAGAGGTTTAAATGGGATATTGGGAAGGAATTGTTCCCTGTGAGGGTGGGGAGGCCCTGGCACAGGGTGCCCAGAGCAGCTGTGGCTGTCCCTGGATCCCTGGAAGTGTCCAAGGCCAGGCTGGATGGGGCCTGGAGCAACGTGGGACAGTGGAAGGTGTCCCTGCCCATGGCACAAGATGGGCTTTAAGGTCCCTTCCAACCCAAACCATTCTGGGATTCAATAATTCTAATTCATGCTGTCAAAGAGAAGGATTCTTCATGGCAGAAGGAATCTCGTGTACTTTAGACACAGATTGAATCAAAGGGTTTAAAAACTCTAAGACTGCACAGACTGGTGGATTTGAACACCAGAAGTGGATCCTGTCAGTATGTAGTCAAATCTGGTCCCCCTTGTAGGCTCCAGTTTGGTTTGAATGCTTCCAAAGGGGACATCAGTCCTGTTGGATATTTTTATAGAATCAAGCAGCTTGCAAATAGATGTCATAAACATTGCTTCATGTGCAATCTGTTTGGCAAATATCCCTTCACATAAAGGGATCTCTTTATATAATTCTCATTATAAATATTGTAAGAATAGAAACAGTTATTGCACAAAAAAAAGTCTATGACTGATTTTTCAAAGGGGTCACTGACCCAAAAGTCACTAGATAAAACCAGTATGCACAATGAATTGTTTAGTCATAAAATCTGGGCTTGAAAACTGCATTTGCCAAGGTGTAAGACCTTACACCTGGTATAATCCTGTCTTTGGCAGACTGTCTCAGACAAGGATAAAATAAAACCATCCTGCTCACTAAAGCATCAAGGTTGAGGTTTGCTACAGCTGAACACATGATCAGCTAAGGCAATGTGTGTTCTGAACTGAAGGGTTTTATTAAAGAGGCCCAAAATAAGCAGGTAATTTTTAGAGCTAATTTAAGAAACATTGCAAACTGAAGTCAAAAGAAAATCTGCTTTCAACTTCCCTGGAAAATTTCACCTCAAATATCCAATCAGTTTCGAGTTTCTCACTTATGACTCCTATAGTTGGGCATTCTGACTACAAACAATAACTAGTATAGACATATATTAAATGAAAACAAATAGATTTATCATAATGTGAAATTTTGGAACATTACATGGCTTTAATGTCTCTGACACATCTGAGCTATTTCTTCTTGAACAGATGGTGACATTACAGTCACCACAAACACTGAAGAAAAATTGCAAGAAAATATAGTTTTACACACAAAAAAAATTTAGAGTTTGTGTGATGAAAAACATTGTTAGTGCAGTCTAACACTCCATTTTGAAGCCTGTCCATATTTAAAACCTAAATCACAAGCAGAGTACACAGCTTCAAATCTAATAATCCATGCACCAATGAGTTATTGGAAGCAGGTGAAAGTAAAAAAATCTCTTAAAAGTTCTGCTGATAGATTTATCTTCATTGGTTTTCTAACATTTAGTGGCTTTTAGAGTTCTTCTATGAAGGGGAGATTAAAAATGCATCTGTATGAGACTAGAGCCAGGTCATCTGATTGTACTGAAATTTCTGCCAGAACAGTAAGAAAACCTCTTCACAATCTCACACAGAACCACAGAGATAAAACCCTTTAGAAGAAAACTGACCTCAACACGACCTAGAAAAGATCCCTTGTGGATTACAGATTTGGATGTCTGTATACACAGATGTTCAGGCTCCTAAACCATCAATGCAAACCATGGGACTGTGCCCCACACAGCAGGATGGGTTCTGTCTTATCAAGAGGCTGCTGCCCCCAGCTTGTCACCTGTCACATGGATGGTAGATGTCTCCATGGTGGGGATAACTGGATGGCCATTGGACTCACTGGTTTTCTGGTTGGTCTATAACAAAACCTGAGACGGGTTCACTTAATGCACTGACTTAGAAAATGAATGAGTTTAGCAATCTTTCATAAAATGTTCTGCTATCCCTGCAAAGAGAAGGAAAACATGTCAGTCAGGATCAGGTGGAGCTGGACGGTCTAGGTGCACTTGCAATCCAAATTTAATCCTTCAGATGACTATTGAAGCCTTTACTGACTGTTTTGGACTTGTCCATACACAAACCTGTGTCTGCCTAGGTTGTCCCATCCTGTGAAAAAAGACTCAAGATTGGCAGCTACAGCTTAGTTGAGCTCTGAAGCTGAACAGATATTTGCTCTTGGTTTCCCCTGCAGATATTCCAATTGGATTTAGCTGTCAGAGTTGATTTTACTGTCTCCAGCCATGGCTTGAGTGGGCAGGTGGACTTGGTGAGCTCTTACAGCTTGGATACAGCCACTCATGGGCTCACTTCCAAACATTCTGCAGCTATTAGGTTTGAATCCTCTGTGGCACAGGTCAAAGGAAAAGATTTAACATAGAAAACCTGCTATTAGACAAAATAGCAAGCCTGCACTGCACCCCATCACGGCTGAAATTCATGTGGCTAAAATAATTGCAGTATCTTTAAGATCAAGTACCCTTCAATAGAGATCATCATAATGGGAAATGCATAATAGGGAAGTAATAGGAAATGCAAGTAAATTATATAAAATGCCTCTGGGCTGAAAAGCAGTAAGAGAAAAACTGAGGTAGACCATTACAGCATCAGATTAAAATACACTGATGATCAGGTGATTGCCAGAAAAAGAAGTGCTGGGTAAGAAAAAGCCTCATCTATAACTGTTGGACAGCTGAAGCAGTGCTTTCATACCACAATAACATCTTAAAACAATTGCTAGAAGAATTCTCTGCAGCTGGAAGGATTATCTGACTCTCACACAATTCCTGTTACTCAGGTTCATTTCTGAGAGATGTGGTTCATAAACTTAAAGTGATTGGTAGTATTTTTGGGATTGCTTTAATGTAAAATTCACTGCTAACATGATTACATTCTGATCATCTGCTAAAGGAAAGTCTGAGCTACCCAACAAAAGTGCAGTGAGCTTCTGGCTGAAGGCTCCAAGGGAGGTTGTTGTAGCTGTTGGACCTAAAGGGAATTAGATGCATTTACCAGCTTTGGAAAGCTTCCAGCCTTTATCACCAAAGGCTGTTGGAAACACTCTTAAGAGCATCTGGAACTTATAACAATATTTTCCAAAGGTTTGTTGTAGTTCATGCTTCTTGGGCAATTTCCAAAGAACCTGGGCAATTTTACAGCTATTAGAAAGTGATGCAAAAGCCAGTGGCTGAAATTCATTTCCATTAAATTGCAGGATTAAAATTCTCAATAAAGAGTCAAAGGAGGATGAACTTGGCATGCAATAAAATTGAGAGGTTCACCTGTGAGCTGCTGTGGCTGTGCTTCAGACAAAGCCAGCTCTGTTGGAGTAAGGTGGCACCATCAGCAGTACAGTGTGACTCGAGTGGCACTCACCTGCTCCTCATCTGTCCTTCTGCCATGGCATTTTGGGGGGTGTTTCACATTCTACTCACAGCAAATAACAGGAGAAAATCCTATTTAATAACACATTTTAAGAACTTGTATGCAATATCTTGAAATCGATAGAACGGCAGTGGCTTACCAGCCCTCAGGACACACTCTGAAGCTATTATCACAAACTGGGGTTTTATTTCAGTTCCACTTGGCCAGATAGCAACCATTCCTATTTCATGTTATAAAATACACTATTTATGTGTGATATTTAAGTCAGGGATGATTTAGATGGACAGGGGAGCAGGATAAAGTGATATAAATAACATGCTAGCTCACCTAACAAAAAACTAACAGCAACCTCTGCTTAACATGGGATTTCAAAGAAGAGCTTCAAGAATAAATGGGGAAAAAAAATTCAGGTTTTGAGATTCACATTACCAAATACTCTGGATGTCTAGTGATGGAAACTGAGATGGAACACAGCACTATACTTAGAACCAGTTTTTCATATACTCACAGGCTTTGAGGCTATATCCCTGAGTAACTTAAATCTGATATAATTCAGTAGCAGGGTATAACTTATATCTTAGTATCTATACAATATTAATTCATGGCCAAGCTGAAAAGAATTGATGCAAAGTGCTGCTCTAAATAATTATCCTCCTGGCTGCACCTGTATGTAAGAGTTTTGCAAAGGTTAGTCAGATGGGTGGATGCAAACAGTTACCCACAAAGCGACCAGAAATTTATGTAGATATAAAAATTAAGTGCTAGGAAACACACCTAAGATAGATACATGCTTCCTTCCTTAAATCTGTGGTTCTGATATTTCCCTGTGTGGGCAAGACTGAGAATTTCTGGCTTATCCCATGTGAAGCATCTCTGCTTGGGATAAAAATCCTCCTCCAAATTAGCATCTTAGCTATTTCACTCATACTGCCCCTTTCTCCTTCAAAAGGCAAGCTTAGAACTGAAAGAAACACTGCCCTCTTCCTACACTTGGGAAAGCAGGCTCTGCTCCTCTGCAGGCTGCAGGGACTGCTTTATATCATCTCTTACTTACCTAGGAGAAGGGGCTAAACAAGGAGATAAGGTCTTAGAAGCACAATTAATTTACAGATGCCTTCCAACTGGAATATAAACTGTGATCCAGAAAGATAAGCACGAATCTTGTTTTTCATACAAGAATGAGTGAGGCAGTAGGAACAGTGGTTATTTGAGTTATTATATTTGTATCACTCTTCCCAAGTAAAAAGGTCACAACACTGAACTTCTTCAAGCCATTCTGCAGTATTCATTTTTCTGTGTGACCAGATGATTTTTGACCATGTAAGTTCCTTTGTGCAGAGGGACTGGGAGGTGACATGTTTGCATCAGCTGCCTGGAATCTGTTCAAATTCAGCTCACAGATGTTCTCCCTTTCTGTATTCAGTCCCAACACCCCAAACCTGTCATAGCCTTGTCTTCCATTTTTCTTCACTGTCCCTGTGAGCTGCAGTTGACAACTTGCTTATTCAAGCTTTGAGTAATATAGAAAAGCAATAAATTCACTAGAAATTGTATCTTTTTTTTTTTCTTCTGTCTGGCTCAAATATCTGGGTGGCAGATCTGCAAAAAGTCTGCTTAACAATTCCCTTCCTTACTTCCCATTTCCAGAAAGATTTTAGAAATGTTGTACCAAAGCATCCAATTTCTACTCTGTCTTACCTGCCACATCTCCACTCCACAGAAAGCACTGAAGGTGTTTGCTGCTGTAGATCTTCACTTTACCTTTCAGAGGCATCTTTCTGTTAGATCTCTGATAGCTGTCAGAATGTATTGCTTTCCTGCCTGACATTTGCATGGGTCTTCCATCAAATATTGCCATCCACAGCAATCCACCTGTCCAGATAAGTGAAAATCTCCTTTTCTCAGCTCTTTTCCTATAAACATTACTCTTCCATCTTTCTATATTCCTCCTACCTTCATCAGCTTTGATTTGGAGCTACACACACACAGACTGTACAAAGATGCTATAGGAACAACTGAAGAAATTGAGGTGTCTCTCAAAACAATCATTCAGAGTTAGACTGGGGAATGCAATGTCTAATTTATCACTGCTGGTTTATGCATCATTGGTAGTGTCAGCAGTGGATGTGCCTCTTCATGAAGAAGGAAATGCCAAGTTTTTTGAATGCAGGATTGTCCCAGAAATGCCATCACATATGTTTCACAAGTAATACAAGACTGCAGCAAACTGGTGAACATGCAAAAACATTCACTAGTTTTCTTTTTAAAGATGGTAGCATTTTAACACTCAAAACTTCAACAGAACACAGTGCATCTGGCTCTATTCTCTATCAAGTGAACTGAATGCTCTCTGTAAGTTGGATAATAAATACAGTGATGTGTTATCAGTATAATTGACAAGCTGTAGCTGATATCCTTAATTCTCATTTAGTTAGGAAAATTTGTCTTGTAGTTAGAAACATCCAGTAAAAATTAAGGACTTTAGAGACAGTCATTTTAATTTTCCAGCTTTAACTCTATGTGAGCTAAACTGTTTCAGAATATCAGTTCTTACATCAAATTTCACAAGAAAGGAGAACTTAAGAATTCAGATATTTGTTCAAATCCAGAGAGTCTCCACTTGCCTGGATGAAAAAATATTGCTAAATCCAAACTTTATCAGCCACTCTCAACCAGGCTAAACAAAAACAGGAAAACATTTAACCAAATATCAGAAAAAGTATTTCCCAGCAAGAGTTTAGAGAAGAGAGTTTATATTCCTTCCCAGGTATAGTTTTTTGCCAAGTGCCAATGGATTGGAATAGATGATCCTTGTCTGACAACTCATTCTTATGGTAAGAGGGAGGGGAAACAGCCCTGAAGGAAAGTGGTAAATGTATGCCAAGAAATAGGCGGGCAGGAAAAAGCCACTGTTCTGCTTCCCTTCTGTCTAAAGAGGGCAGGGGTAGATAAATTAAAGTGAGGGCACAGAGATGAGTGTGTGCAGGGGGTGACAGCAATGCACACACACCTGCCTTACTCACCACAACATGCACAGGGACTGAGGCAGCTGCTCCTGGAAGGAGTGAATTTCAGAAGCTTCAAACTGTTTCCTCTAACAAATGGCAAGCTGTCTCAGGGAAAGACATCTGTGGTTTGCTCCTGGTGAAATTTCACTGTGCTCACATAGAGAAATTGTCTTTGCTCGCAATTGCTTGCACAATAAATTCATGGATCCTTTGCAAACATCTCAAGATTTGCAGGAAACTACTAATGAAAGAAAGAGTGGGTTATTTCACCTAGTTCAAATCCAGTGAGAGAGAGTCACGTTTGAAACCAGCAAGAAAGAAGTTGAGGATTAAATAAACAAATGGAAAATTTTTGCAAACAGCTTAGGAAACCCAGTCTGAAAACAGCCAAAGAACACAGATCACAACAAGCTAAATATGAGCTATAAATACGTAACATAAATACATAAATACAAGCATATTTGATTTTGAGATTTTCAGATACAAGCCCTGAACTTCCTCTCCTCGGTCTACTGCAGTTTGTTTGTTTTGCATAACAAAATTATTTTGGTTTGTCCATTAAAACATTCTGCAATTTCCTTCCTCCAAAAACCCCCACTTTTAAGTGCAGTGACATTAGCTCTGGGAAGACACATGGCTTATTTCAGCTGAGAAGTGCTCTGATCTACAGGAACTAATTAGAGCATTTTCTCGAGCTCATCCCTTTCTTCTCATTACTGGTGACCAAAGACAACTGCTGAGACATGATTATTCCAGAACTGTCTGCTAGTGCATGCATTATCTTTACAGAAATAAATCAGCAAATACTACCAGAATAAGGGGTAAGGAATGCTTAGGAAAACAGCCAGTGGCAGAAAGCAGCACCCACAAGAGTCACCCTAAGGCCAACCAAACTGATCTCTGCCAGAAACAGCTTCAGAAAGAAAGGCTGTTGGGGAAAAGGAGCATTGAAAAAATTGAGCCTGTACAGGGTGGCATGAGTTTATTCATAAAATGATCAGAGTTGGAACATATTTCCTATGAGGAAAGGCTGAGAGAATTGGGGTTGTTTAGCCTGGAGAACACTCCTGGGAGATCTTATTGAAGCCTTTCCATGCTCAAAGGGGGCTTATATGAATGATTGGGGCATGCTTTTAATGGGGCTTGTAGCAATAGGACAAGGGGTATCAGTTTTAAACAAAAGAGGGTAGATTCACACTAGAAATAAAGACAGAATTTTTTTGTGGTGAGTCTGGTGAAACACTGGCATGGGTGTGGTGGGAATTTTAGGTCAAGTTAGATGGGGCTCTGAGAAACCTGAGCTAGTTGAAGACACCCCTGCCCATTGCAGGGGGTTGGACTAGGGGGTTTAGGGCCTCTAAATACCCCTTCCAACCCAAACTGTTCTATGAGTCTGATTTCTCAGTGTGGTCTGCAGGTTGTTAAACAGATGGATATTTCAACCAGTGGTTTGAGGCATGTCATATCTCCTGGAAGGCTGAACAGCTTCATCCAGAGAGTTCTTGAGTTCAATAAATTAGTCTTATTTGCAAATTAGTTTATATGTTTGGGGGCATTCCTTAGCACCATACTCTACAAGTGATTATATTTCACCTCAAAGTGACAGTCTGCTTCATCTGCCAGTCATTAATTGCAAAAATGAGCAATAATTACATAAAAAGCAAAAAAAAAAGGCAGAAATAAGCTGTTCACCCATTCTAAATGTGGATCTGTACTAAAGGTATAGCATTTCTGCATTTGTGGTGCTTTTCCACATTCCTGCATGTTATGCCTTTTATTATTGTCTGGCTACACGAACTTCTAAAAACCTGGACTAAGTTGTCAGAGAATGATCCTCTGACTGGACTGAATGTCCCATGGAGCCAGCTGATATGTCATCACATTACAAAGGCAGAATAAGATGAATGTGAGGGAAGTGCTGGGAGCCATTCACAGTGCTGGCAGCATCGTGCCCCTAAGAAGTGCAAAGGTGGCTCTGGCTGCTCTGGCAGCCTTGCCTGGCTGTGTGCTTCAGACAAAGAGTGGGTTGCTTTGCTGAAGGGTGTTAATAAGACATGCCAGATCTTAACAAACCCAGTCAATATGACAAATCCTGTACTCTGAAAGAAATGGTCAGGGCAGAATTTAGCTTCAAAGAGCAACCCCAACATCAGAACAGACTCGAGGAATTATAAAATCTACTGTGCTGCACAAGCACACTCCTCAAAGAGTATTTTAACTTCTCCAGTCCTTCAAAATCCCATTTTTTTACTACTTAAGTGCAGTGGGACTTAAAAAGCATAAGTTCTTAAAAGTGACAGATTTAAATCCATACCAAAATAACAACAGGAAAACAGGAAAACATCACTCTGGGTTTATGAGGGAGAAAATCAGATGGCATTTTTACATGCAAATGATGAATATCTCAGGGAAAGAATTCAATATGATAAATGTTATGTTTCCTCTCTGCTATTAAACGAGCTTCTGTGATGCATTTGTCTATCCCAGTCTTATAATTCTATAGGAAATAGTACAAGTTTTTCATGCAAATTTACAGCAGCTGTAAAGGGGATACAGAGCTCAAGGTCATGACTGGTTGACCCATCAATCCAACATAACTGATGGATTTTTTTCATTGCCAAGGAAGAAAATTGAAAAGAAGAAAGACCCTTGTAGGTGTTTCTGTGGATTTTGTTTAGTTTTAGGGTGGCTTTTGTTTTTTGGTTTTTTTTTTCATTTTTAACATGTAGTTACTGCTATCACTGTGTTTTGTTTTTCAGGAAGAACAGAGTCTATCACAGTCATGCACTGAGTTCTCAACACAGCAATAATTTCCCACAGTGCCACCAGCCAAGGCTGCACAAAAAAGTTTAACTTCGTCTCATTGTGTCTTTCAGGCCGGAAATAAAATTTACATAACTCAGGAACTGCCCCCTGAAGAGTTTAGTTTCTATCATCAGTAGCTATGTGCCAGCAGGGAAAACTATTTTCAGCAATATAAGCAATGAACACCAGCCCTTCAGCAGGGGTTTTTACATCAGGACTGCAGCACAGTGATTGCACCTGGTAACCTGCCCTTGTTTAAATTATCTTATTTAAAATATCAGATAAAGAGGAAAAACCAAATAATTTTATCACTTTCACAAGCAACTGATTACTTTCTGATTTTCAGCACTTGGAAGCCAGCATTCAAAGTCACCACCTTGCAGTCTCCAAACACACAGAATTTTCCCAGCAGCCACTGAAGGTTTTGCCAGGAAAGGCTGTAACAGCAAACCAAACACACTGAACTTTATTGTCAGAAGGAAAGACCAAGTGAAAATGAAATGAGTTAATCATAAATGTTCTTCTTGAAATGACACTAAAACTTTAAGATGGTGCTAGAAACAAAGGGTCAGATTTCTAATGGAGAAATGTTACAGTTGTGTGTCCATGTTGAAGAGAAAACTTTTCTCACCGCTGGAGAGGGCTTCTTGATTAGGGAAAAAAAAAAAAAGGAAGAAACAAATAATGATAGGCAATTTCCAGTGCTTTTAGGCTATTTCATATCAAACAGTGTGATGAATGTAGCAATATCACTTTTGGCTATAGCACAAAAAATATTATCCTCTATAGACGCAGCAGCATAAAACAAAAATGCTTTTATTACCACTAGCAATGATGTGACATGCCTGATAAATGCCACTTTAAGACTCCTTTGGGTCTCAGCATCCCTTCACACTTATTATCAAGTTACTAATAGATTCTGTAGGTTTGACTGGCCATCATTTAGGAGTGTCATTTACTCTAAAATGACAGAAAAGTAAAATGTTCTAAAATGCTCAATTTTTCTCTTTTCCCTGACTGAGTGACTAATGAGTAAGAATAATAACTTTTATTCATGTTGTCTAGGTGATAAAATGGCCATTGTAGAATGATGAATATCAAGTAAAGATGTTTTCATTTAACACAGGCAGGGAAAAAAAACATGAACCTTTAAGTCTTAAAAATATGAAAGAGAGCAGACAGCTATTTAAGTATTCACATCTCCTCTATGACAACTGAGTCTGTTTCTCTTTGTTATTAGTTTTCCTCTGGATGCAGAGAAGCATTGAAAACAACAGGGTCAGACATGTTACAGATTAAATTCTTCCTTGCAGGATAATTCTGCCCAGAGGCCCCCACTGAAATTAACACCCCCTTTTTTTTGGGTAATGTATAGACATACCATAAAGGTTAATTCCTGCAGCAAAGTGTAGAAGTTATGTAAACTAGACAGGCAGAAGATCAGAGAGATGGGAAAGAAAAGGGAAAATAGTTGTGTAGTAGATTCCTGGCAGAACTCACAGGGTATTATATTTAGATTAAAGATGATACTTTGGTAGCAGACACTTCAGAAAGGCCTTTGCAAATCATAACCATAACACCCAGCAGAAGATAATTTTCACCCACAGTTGGTTTCTATGCGATACTAGAGAACCAACAGGAAAAAAAGAATATAAACCACATCTTTCTGCAAATTTAATTAATTGGAGCTGAGCCCCTAATTCTCTAAAGTCACTTAAAAACCCAGCATAAATTCTTGACTGTATGGGAGGATCTGATGCCACCATGACAAAGATACAATAAGTAATTCTATATTAACCAACTCAAAGTAAATGTTCATCTGACCCTCTGCTCATCATGCTCAGTCCTTGTAGTTCAAAACTACCTCCTCACTTCTTTTCAACCCAATTGTGTGTTGGCAAAGTAGAGGTGGTTTTAAGTTGGTTTTTTTTAAATTATCTTTCCCTAGGACAGCTTTGCCTGTTCAGTGAGTTTATTTATGGATGAAGGGCACAAACAAATGTTGTGTCTGTATAAATGTGTCAGCAAGTAATCATATTCGAATGTTATTTAAGTAAAGGATTAATTAAGATCAGACATGGCAGCAATTCCAATAAATTCAGTGATGATACTACTGATTTGCACAAATTATGTCCTGATTCAGTTTCATTGACTTTGTATTGATTTTCATCTGGATGAGTCCCCTATCCCAGGTCTTTATCTTTTCAGTTCCTCAGGGTGATTGAAATGTCACTGGAGAGCCAGTCCTGCCAACAGGGAATTAAGTGAGCCAGCTCTGAGCAGGTGTGTTCAGTTGTTCTCCTTGAGATGAAGAAATTCCATCATGAAAAGGGCCTGAAGGACAAAGGGTTTTATGGTGAAGGGGATGAATAGCCAGCACCCCAATTGACTCACCAGGCAGAGCAAACTAAACACTGTGAGAGATTAAAGCATCCAGTGTCATGGCCTCAGAAAAGGAGTCAACCCTGCAGTTCCTTGAGGAATAGTGCCACAGCCTGTGATCCACTCTGAGAGGATCAGGGTGTCACTGCCACTGTGCAGTGTTCATTAGACAGACCTGGAAACGCCAGCTCTGCTCACACAGTGGTCAGTTCTGATCATAACAACTTCCTTGGCAAAGAGGAGAAAAAACCCCAACTGGATGATCAGAAAGATCACAGAACGCTGCTGTGGCTCTATTGCAGGCTGTGTAATGTAAACTCCATCAAATAAACACTCCCAGATATTTTCCTACTCTCCCATTACTGCACTAGAAATGCTCAATAATGTTCAACAAATGTACGAAAACAGCATATGTCAATCCAGCATTTTCTTCAAACTGTTCTATTTTCAGTTCCTGTTTTGTTCAATTAACACTGCTATCACTGACTCACTCTCATTACAGCTGATCCTCTTCAAGAGAACAGAAGGAGTTTTCCTTAGCACTGAAAATCTATAGTTCACAGAGTACTCTGAGTTGGATGGAACCCACAAGGACCATCCAAGTCCATGTCTTGGCTCTGCACAGGAAATCCCAAGAATCACACCCTGTGCCTGAGAGTGATGTGCAAACACTTGAGCTCTGTCAGGCTGCTGCTGTGACCACTGCCCTGGGAGCCTGTTCAGTGCCCAAACACCTTTTCCTGATATCCAACCCAAACCTCTCCTGATAAAATTTCAGCCATTCCCCGGGGTCCTGACACTGGGCACAAGAGCAGAGATTGGTGTTGCCCCTTGTGAAGACATTGAAGACTCCAGTGAGGTCTCCCCTCAGTCTTCTCCAGGCTGAGCTAACCAAGTGCCATCAGCTGCTCCTCATTTGGCTTCCCTCCAGACCCTTCACCATCCTCCTGGCCCCCTTTGGATGTGTCCTAGTATCTTAATGTCTTTTTTACATTGTGGTGCCCAAAACCTCACGGCGAAGCTGTGCCAGGGCAGAATAGAGTGGGATTGTGTGTTAGAAATTATTTGCAAAATTATTTTTTAGTCCTAAAGACAAATTCATTTTATACCAGCCTAGAAGACTCTCTTGCTATTAAATCATCATCACTGAAAACATCACTGAAAGGTCATTTTGTCAGTGTTCTCATTCTATATTGCCAGATCCAAATTTCCCCATGCCTGCCTGGATCTCTCTGCCTGAGGCATTTTCTTTCCTTGCTGCTCAGGTGAAGGCAGCTGCTATGTGGATATACTTTACAATGTGTTTTGAAATTATTCTCGAAATAAAAATTGGGTTCTGCAGGCTGCAATAGGCAAGTATAAATAAAGAATGTGTCTGGTTTAAATAGAGTGAGTAAAATACACATCCCTAACACAGAGTGAAGAAACATTTCTGGAGACAGGCAGGAAGGTAAACCACTATGTCAAGGTAAAAGATAACACTAATGAGCACTTCTAAGATGGATTTATATTAAAATTACCCTGAAAAGATTTTAAAAACAAGTATATTAAAATGTTCATGTGCAACTGTTATGAATTTTTGTCTGAGGAGCAAGTTGTCTTAAAGGTTCCATTTTCTATCACAGAACTGTATTCACTCTATGAAATATTTTGCATTATATTTTAATTAAAGTTATAATTACAGAACTAAATATAATTAGCTTCTTTCTTCAAAAGAAATTGGAAGTGAACTTACTTTATTAAATTTTCAATTTGTTTCCTGCAGTGTTACATAGTTTATTCTAATTAATTGAATGAGATCTCATAAATATTTTATCAACATAGGGATGTGATTAACAGCTCAAGTTTTGTGTGGTTTTCTTTTTTCTTTCTAGCTTTTTTCTTCTCTGCGTTACTATTTCCCCATTTTATGTTCACTCTCCTGTCTTTGGTGATAATTTAAGTGTGGGAGCCCTGCCAGAATCCCCCTTTTCCACAGCAAAATGTTGCATTTTTGCAGTCTTGGCCATAGGAAGCCATTTTTACCTTCTCCTTGGGAGTGTTTATCTAAGGAAGCCCTCATATAACACAGGCCATGGAAGTGACACTCATTTCTTGGGTGATTTATGGCTTCCACACTGAATAGCATCCTGCAGAATCTCCTCTGCTTTGGGGGTGTGTGTGTGCAGCATCTTTGTTTATTCCCTGAGCAGATAAAGCAGAAAGGAGTGGAAGAGACTGTAACCCCCCATTAGCACACCCTACTGCAGAGGTTACAAAATGAAGCAGAAGCTGCATTTCACACAGCTCCTTAGTCCCTGTTGTGCTGCAAAGGGCTCGATTTTCACATGGCATCACTGAGGTTTAGACTTGGGAGCTGAAAGGAGCAATTATGGCTGGAGCCTCTGCCTCACCTGCTCAGCCTGCTGTCTGCCATGTGGACATTCAGCAGGACAGAAACACACACTCAGTGCCCTCAGGCCTCTCTTACAAGATCAGAGCTGTGTGTCAAGGCAGATAAAAAAGGGAGGACATGGAGGGGAAGTGACCTGCCTGTAGTTACACACTGCATCACGACAAACATGAGAATTCCCTTTCCCATCCCCAGTCCAATGTTTGCTCCCTCCCCATCACTGCTGGAATGGGATGGTTACAGTTCATGCTGGAAATGCTGCTCTGCAGCCAAAGTAAGAGCAGATAAACTTACCAGTATAGATAACTAAGCAAATAAACAGCATGTCGATTGTATCAAACAGAAAAAAATGTAAGTACAACTGTATATAAAATGAATAGTCAGGAAGGAAGAAAACAATCATTGCAGTTCTTGATCAGATTAAATGTCAGCTCCTAGTTTAAGGGGGAAAGAACTGCTGTCAGAGAGCAGCTCCAGATTAATTTAATTAAGCACTGCTGTAATAATAACAAAAGAAAGATTCAGCTGTTACCATGACCTTTACCACACAGCAATATCAAAGGTATGGGATAAATGGAACAAAAAAGATATCCATATATATTCTAACCATTCATTTAGCTCAGGCAGGAATTGTGTCACTTGCCCATCTTGCATTGTTGACAGCAACAGGCTGAGTATCTTTTAATATCTAAAGAACAAATTGTTTTCTTGCAAGCATATTTCAAAAGTCACAATGACACTAGCTGCAAGTGGGCACATTTCTTCCTGGTAAAAAAATTCCCCTAATTGTTTTTCCTGTCGATGCATTCCTTTTACTACTTATTCTTTAATTTAGGGCAAATTTGGAAGTAGAAAAGTGAATCAGCTTTGTTTCACATTCTATATGTTGCACAAAACCTGGCAGCCTTCATCTGCATGCACAGTAATGCTGCTTTTGAATTGTGAAATAAATGAATGGAAGTCATGTTGACAAGAACCTTTCACTGATGATTCTGTGATTCTGTTGTACTGTTAATGTTGTTTTCCAAAGTCTAACACTATTTTCCAATCAATCCAAATTTTGATTGATAGATGAAGTTAACCCTGATGTTTGCAGGCACTTCTTGTAGAGGCTGGAGGTGTGACTGTTGATGCCAGACCTGGATTTGACCTGAGATTTGCTCTATATTTATGTCTTGTAATGACTCCAAAGTAGCTTTATTGTGCCTGGATCTTCATATTTTCTTAATTTACTTTGCTTGTCTGAAATCAAGTCGACTGTTACTTGCACAGCTGCAAAAGCAATAACAACAGCAAATGAAATTTTTATGTGGAGAAAGCCCACATTTCTCAGCTCCTAATACACCAAGAAAGATGAAAAGGCCAGAAAAGTTGTTCTGCTGTTAAAATGACAAGATTATGGATATTTTCTAAAATTATTACAAGACAGGCCTGGGATTCACATGTAATATTTAAAGCCCATCCAACATACTTTAGGCAGCACATTATGATTGCCAAGTGAAGTATATTCTCCAAGTATTTATTTACAACTCTCCAGTGTTACAGCTCCAAGTGGGGATTCCCTCCCTGGCCTGTAAATCCCATTGTGGCAAACATCTTGCTCCTTCTTAGGGTAAGGCAACCTTTCCTGATTCAGACTTTCTGGCTTTCATTGGCTGGGTGCTCTCTGGGTCAGAATTACATTTATACGGTTATTTGAGAGGGAAATTTGTGTAATATCAGCAAAGGCAGCTGGGCCAGGTTCCAAACCCTTAAAATTCCCTTCCCACAATGCTTCAAACACACTGTGGCATCACAGTACTATCACTTCATCTGGTAAAAAGGTATTTTATCTCCTTCTCTTGTTTTAGTTTGCTTTCACAGCCACAGTCTCATCTTTTACCTTGTAACATAACTTCAGATACTTTTCCTGTTACCAGATTCTTTATTGCCTGCTGCAGATTTTTTTCTCAACATATGTGGGAAACAGTCTTCACACTTTCCTTTCCATTCCACATCCTTGACATAAGGGGTAGTTTGAATTGCATATGTACACACAATGGAGAGGGGGATCTGTGCTGACAGAGATGGATGCTTCAAGCATTTTGTTGAAACAAATTTTAGAGAAGGTTCTACTTTTTTTTTTTTTTTTAAGGTTTGGACATGATTTGTCCAGATCATATTAATTTATTCATAAAGTTAGCTCTCAACCATTGTCAACACTAATATTTCTTTTCTGTGTTTTCACCCACTCATGAGGGGAAAACCAACTGAGATCACTGTGTTTGGCATGGGGCAGGCAGCTGCTGAGATCCCTCTGTGGCAGAAGCTCCCAGGTTTGTGGGCTCAGGTGATCCCTTTACACACTCACAGCAGAGGTAAACAGAAGCTCTATGGATCTACAAAGCCACACTGGAAAGAGAATTTCTGGTTCAGGAGCTGCCACAGGGCACACCACACCAACTCCGCTGCATCCTAAAGAGATGTTGAATTATGAGATGGAGAATAACTCATGTCATACTTCTTGCTACCCATTTGTCCAGAATAGTTTCTATTTCATATCTCCCTTTTTTTTTTTTCAGAGAAAATTTATTGATGATAGAAATACTATGAGCTGGGCTATGCCAAGTTGGAATATTCTAATAACAAAGAGTCCTTGGAACAACTGCAAGGACTTTGAAGCAAGATGTAATAAAATCAGCTCTGAATGTTTCCAGGTTGTGACCACTTTTGTAAGAGAGGACAAGTGAACAGATATTTAGATATTGGAAGTAAGATGAGTATAATTTTTAACTCTAGCTGTAATTAAATGACAATCTGGATTTTTCATCCTTTGGGGTTTTGCAAAGCATTCACGTGGCATTTGTACCACAGTATCGTGATCATCAGGTAGCATCTGTCTTGAATTTTGTTCTTTTTCACTCAATAAAAGTGGACCTCATGCAAAGACAACTAATTGGGGAGCTGAATACACAACCTACCAGCCACCATGTGTCATTACTGGAAGTAACGCCACAAAGAAATTACGTTTGGTGCTGAAAAGCTAAGACAGCTTTAATTAACTTCTGATAACATCCTGTTTCATTATCTCTCTGTGACCTGGAATGTTTTTCTGTGACCTGCACTCTCTCTCTCCCCCCCATACACCCCCTGTGCAGCAGAAACTGGTCCCTAAGGCATTCTGAGTAAGGGACCACTGAAATCCTGTGACTGCCAGACCCCTGGCTTTACACTGGCTTCAAGAGTGGGAAGGTTGGCCACAAGATGCAGTCAGAGCAAAAACAGTCCTCCTCTGTATCATTTGGTGCTATGGCACCAAGATGATTATTGGACCAAAAATTTAGTGAAGAGATGCCCCATGGTCTGATAATAATACACAGGATACAAACATTGTTTAATGCACACAATTCCTGTGCTTGGGTTTCCCTTTGTGGAACAAAAGACAGATATGACACTAGGACAGAAGCAGATAAATAAACACATAAAGAACCTGATATGGCTACAGGATCTTATCTATCTCTTATCTTCTTGGAGGATGATAGAGGAAGATCCTTGTAACAGCTCCAAGCCAACTTCCTTTCAGACTGCTGGGGAAAGTCTTGGCTGGCTTTGTCCATTCTCCTTGGCCAGCACAGACTTCTCTCACACCTCTGCAGGGCACTGCATGACTAGGCAGGTTTCACTACAAGGAAACACCAGGTCTTTACTGCACTCCCGAGAGAAACAGAAGAAAAATTAATCTGTATCTGGCTTTTTCAAAAAGCCTCTGCACAAGAGAGTGTCTGTGCTCATCCAGGGCAGAGCAGTCCAGAGGGACAGACTACCTGTGGCAGTTTTCCCACCACAGTCACACCTGTGACTTTAAACAAGCTGCCAGGACCAGCCAATACTCTGTGCATCCATCCTGACTTTTCACCCAGGCACTCCTGAACTCCTGACTTTGTAGCTGTAATTCAGGTCAGGTTCTAGTTCAGTGTCTTTTCCCCAAATCAATTCATCTCAACAGTTCTGTCTCCACAAAGAAACTCTCAATGTGTTATTTCACTTTGTGTTTCTAAATGGGATCAGTGTGGCAATTTCAGAGCAATGCTTTCTTTTATTGTCACCTAGAGAATGCCACATCTCTTCTCCCCCTTCTGATTTACATAAAATAATATGGGATAAGTGGAAACTGTAAAGTTTTTATTTTAGAGGCACTGACACTAAAATGTCTTTAGAAGCTTCCAGAACAATAAGATGGCATCCATTTATTTTGGCTTTATAATTTCCCAGTTACAGAGCTAAAAGCTGTGGGTGAAACCAATGCAAAAGGATCTCTTTTCTCTGCAGAGATTTGCTTCACTGAGGATCAGCCCCCTGGCTTCCACACCTTGAATCATCAGTGATCTACTGCTGAAGATCTAGACCCAGAAATAACTAGAATCACTCCAAAAAAGGACATTCAATTCTTAGTGGATTATGTCCTTAACTCTTCACTGCCCACTCAAATTCTTGTAACTTTGTGTTTAGACACTTCTCAGGGGTCATATTGATTTTAATAAAGAACTTTCTGAAAATTAAAAATATCTGCATATTTTTTTCACTGTTACCATGGAGATCCTTGAATGACCTGCTATCAATACAGGCTAGTTAAGCAGGAATTTCCATTCTTCACATTGCTCACACATTTGATCCAATTATTTTGTCTCTTGGAAGTTTCCCTAACTCTTAACATATTTTGCTCATTTAATGCAATTAGAATTCAGCATAGGTCACAGAAATCAAGACAATAAAATCACATCTCGCTGTAACTTTAAAGCTGTCACAGAAGCTCAAATTCTTTCCCAAAATCTTTCTTTTTCTCCAATTAACTATAATATATTTGCTGCTTATTTTCCAATATTAAATGCTTCAGTTCAAAAATGCACTAAGCAAATAAGTAATGTGCAAGGCTTTTTAGCATAACTCAAAGGAAATCCTGTAACACACTATTTCTCAGTAAGAAGAAAAACAGACAATTGTGGATAATTAAATAAGACTACTTTGTAGATTTTTGAACACCACAATTCTAATCCTGTAGCCATAATTTTCACTTTACAATGTACTTTCCAGAAGCCAAAATGAAAATTTTAAGAGTTTTGAATACATGTGGGTGTGAAAATGCTATCAAGGGAAGCATAACTTTTTTACTGATTTCTAGAAGCTGTACTCCCATACCAAAGAGTTGGATTTTTCCATCAATTTGCTTTCACCAAGCAGCTGAAAGCACGAAATAAAAAGAAATGGAAGAGAGTAGCTTTGTGATCAAGCAAACTATGCAGGAATGCATAAGTTCATAAATGAGCATGATTATTTTGCAATTAGTTGGTGTTAGACACAAAGAGACGTTTGTCACAATGACCATTGTGAAAATCCAGTGTGATCAGTGGCCTCCAAAGCTCTGTGGGAAAGTGTTTGCAGTAGCTTTTAATGCCTTTTTCTTTTGGATGTTTTCAGAAACCATATGATGTAACATTTTTTTATTGGCAAATGTCAGTTATGCAATATGAAAGAGTTCACAAGACAGGGTTAGTTTCAATATATTTCCCTCCACACATTTCTGACTCACACAAAATACCGAAATTAGCAAATACCTTGTTTGCCAAGAAGTTTCATTTCCTGGTCTAATAGACTGTCAGTATTTTCAGAATTATTGAAACAAGGAGCTTAAGGAAGACAGCATGAGATGATCAGTCACTTTGGATTTTTCCATTTTCAATTTTATCCTACTTTAAAATTATTATTTCTAAAATTTTACAAACTGATGCAGACTAGGAATCCCATTTCCCATCCAGGAGCAGTGTCAGGTTCTTCTCCTTCCATCCAGGTGCTCCTGCAGAGGGAGATGTGCCTGATTCTGCTGCACACTCTCATTTGGAAAGGATTACAAAGTGCTTGATGCTTTTTTCCTCCCCCACTGGAAAGCGTTGGTTATTTAGCACTGGACATTCAGGTTCTTGTGGACATGTTTTACCCATGCAGGTGTAATCTAGGGCTGAGGCATCAGGGAACAGAGTTAGAAGAAAAATGTTATATTCTGCCCAGGGTTTGATGGATGTGATTCTAATGGATTCAGATATAACTTTGATATGAAAAAGTAAGGGATGAACAGCAAGTGATGGTACGAAGTTTAGGTAAAGTTATTACCAGTTTACCATCCCTGATAAATCTGTGCCTGTGCTGTACTTGCTCACTTGCATCTCTCTTGACAGTGTGAGCTCCGACCTCCCAGAAACAATCTGGTATAAATCCAGCACCTGAGAGCCAAAGGTATTTCACAGCAGCACAAAGTGAATAAGCACAAAGTGAATATACCATGGTAGCACTGTTTGTGCTGGGAGGAATGGAGATGGAGCAAGGGACACCACAGATCTGTGGCCATCCTTAAGGGATTGCTCACATTTTTATCATTTTATAATCACTTTATCTGCTCCCTGTGGAAAGGGGACAATTTCTAGAAAACCCCAGGAGATTCTGATGACCATTAGCAACTCTATAAAAGGGAAAGAAGTTCAGCTAGCAGCAATCAAAACTAAATATCAAATACTGTGATCTGGAATTCCAGCTCATCTTCCTTGAGGACAAAGCCCCAGAACCATATCTGTCCTTCCTTCTACCCACCTACAACCTTTCCTGGGACCTTGCCATCAAAGGAAACAGAACTGCATTTTCCCCTACAAGGAGCAAAACTGGACAGGGTAGAGCCTTGCAGAGCATGTTTTCTTACTGGTTTGTGCCTTACACGCAGGCTGGAGTGCTCTTTGGTGAGCTCTCAGCGTAGCATCTCACTGGATATGTCACTAGAACAGATGCTATTCTGGGGCTGGGGGTGGGAACAGGAAGCTGGAGGCTCCTGCTAACAGATGGAAGAGAAACCCCAAGCCTGCTCTAAGCCATGCCCAGGAAATGGTCCTCATGCTCTCAGCTCCATGACTTGAGGGTAGGCTGAACATGGCACTAAGGAAGCACATGGCTTAGGAGTTTGCAGGGGGAATTGGAAGACAGAGCTTGCCAAGTCCACATGAAGCACACTAGAAACATTATTCAAATATTAATAACAGCTGCTGGAAATTTGGAAGAACCAGACAGTTGAAATCTGCCCTTCTGTAACCATGTGCCCAACACATATTCTGTCTCTGCTAGGAGCAGAATTCCCCCTCTGCAAGGCAGCACAGTTGGCATGAGTGCACACCTGGATCAGAGCTGGTGTGAGCTGCAGTGGTTCTGTGCTCCCAAACCTCACCACAAGCACTGAAACTCCCTCAGCACTGCCAGAGCACAGCCAGGGGGACAAGAGAAGCTGGGTTATTATTCCTTCTTCTCTGGACAGAATAACACATGGAAGTGAAGAGTTCTTACTATTTTTCTAGCACTGGTGGCTATAGATGGAAGTATGCAAGTGTAAATTAAAAGTTCCAGAGAATTTAGCCCCTCATTGGCATTTTTCTCCTGCAGGTGGTGCAAAGATAAAGTTGTCTAAGTAAGAGCCATCAACTCTTTGAATGGATTACCCCCCTTCTGTTCAACCAGCTGGCTCAGGGAGCAGAAATGTGGCAGTCCCAAAAAGCACCATCCATCTCAGTGGATTTGGCACTGGGCTTGAAATGAACCCTGTTCTTGGGGGCTGCAGTGTGCCTCAGCATAGGTGGTCTAAAGCTGCCTTAGATATACTGATAAACTCTGCACTCATGGCAACATAGGCCCACATGGAGATTACAGCCACACAGAAGAGTTCACTGGCAGAAGGAGGGAGAGAATTGTACCACAGCAATAGTAATAACTGTGTTATCACTCTGGGGTGTTATGTCTTGCTATCCACTACCACTGTATTTATCTATTTTCTTGCACTCAACAGTTCTGAAGGAAATTCTCAATTTCAGCTCCACCCTACAGTCACAGAAGAGGAGACCTCAATTGTCCCAAAAAGTCTGTAAGTGAAGCCTGTCAAAGAGAGAAAAGAAGACAGGGAAACTGTTGGACATTGGTCACTGGTAGTGGAGGACAGAAAATGCCAAAAAGTCTGGAATTAATGTAGATTTCTTGAACTTTAGTCATAAAATCATTCTTCCTCTTCTCTCTTCATCTCTGAGCACTCTAAGTTGGGTTAATGACCCTACAGCAGCAGACTCAGAACTGAAATCTCCTGGATGATCTTTCATTTGTATTTATTTTTTTGACACATAATTCTAAGTGTGCACTCATATGCATTCATCACATGTACCACAGCTCCTCTTGAATGACTGGGGTTTTTTCAAAAAGAAAGCAGTACAGCAAGGAACTTTTTCCACTTAAAAGCATTCTGCTCCAAAGAATCACGGCTGTCATTTCAAAGCTATTTGTTGTGTTAACAGTATTTTTCCAGGAGAATGTTTCATTTAGTAATTTGGAATCTAAGGACAATTGTGGGAAATAAAATCCCATGAAAGTCATATGATCAAAAATCCACAGAGATTTCAGAACATTTGAAAAGACATATATTTTTAAAAATCCTAGACATGCAAAATAAAAGATTCATATTAAATTCTCATAGCTTTAGGGCTTTTGCTTGCTATTCATGAGAGCTACAGAATTTGCTTCTACTTGACATCAGAAATGCAGATTCAGTGAATTCATTAAAGACAAAATTGAAATCTTATCTTTTTAGGCTGGCTTTTCCAGCCTTAAATGCAGCTCAGTTTTAAAGCTACTAGATATTATTTTATGTGAAGCTATTTGAGATGCTTTGTATTTTCTGCACTATATACTTTTAGGTTTATCGTACTTAGTTTGTGTGCATTACAACATAGTGTGATTAGTTGAAAAATGACAAACCAGGTAATGGGAAAGGCAAAGTAGTCATTTGCTAATGCAAAACGATAAATACAACAGAAATGGAAGACCTCCAAACCATGTTTTTAAATATGAAGTAATAGCGAATGAACACCCTATGAGGATTTCTACATTTCCTATTTCTTTAGCTGCCATGCACAACTGTGTGTACACAGGGATGAATTAAGACTTGTTCTGCTCCACCATACCCCCATTTCTTCCTGTCCACACCACAGCACTTCCCAGTGTTCCTCTTTCCTCTTCTTTAAGTGTGAAATCTCCATCTGCTCTCTCTTACTCAGTCCACACCCCCTGTTCATGGGCCAGGGATCACAAACGCGCCTGCTCCAGAGGCAGGAGGCCAGAAGTGAAAATGGCTTTCTTTAGCTCCCAGAAGGCTGAAATATATCTTCCTCATTCTTTTCTAGGATAAATAGAGTTGAACTAGCAACTCATGGTCAACAGAGGCAAATTTCAACCTAGCAACTTTTCCTGAGGTTTCAGTAACTCCTCCATAAACCCAAAGGCAACCAGTTGCCATTTGCTTTTTTCAAAGGTGAATTTTGTTCAATGACAAATTGCTGTTTAAGTGTTATGATCAAATACTGACTTCCCTAATATTTAGCACTGCACAAACACATGACCCTGCCAGGAGTTATTATGTAATCTCTCAGGAAAAATCTTGGAGGAAATAAGGGTAAAAAAAGGGGAGAAATCTGTTTCTGATTTGACCAAGTGATAACATACTTTAAATATCAGATTATTTCAGTGAAATCTGTTTTAAGAACTCAAATGTTTGTGCTTACTCCAAATATCTGTCATCCCATCTTACAGTCACCCTCTCACCCATTCAGGAGACAGTTAAGTATTTCTGCATTCCAGAGTGACAAAAGCCTTAGTTCAATTTCTGTCTTAGCTCACTAATGGGTCTGTGGTCCCTGATTTGCTGCTTATCTTCACTCCAGCCCCATGTACCCCACCTTGCTGTAGTGAAAATCCAACTGCAGAACTCTCTCAAAGTGCCCCTCTGGAGTGTTTGCAGAAATAGAAAATGCAGGACTGCTGCACCTACCTGCCTGCATCAGCATTTGGGCTCTCCAACACATCATGTCTTCTAACTAGTTCAATGAGCTGAACTGATTTCCTAAGGAAAAATGGGATTTCTACTAAACATTTTTCAGCTGTTTGGAAGACATTTGCCTTACTAAGAGCAGGCTGGAACAAGAATGTCAACTGCCCCACATTCACCATCCCTGTCCCTGAGGAGGGCATTTCCCAGGAGCACACATTCATCACTCACTGCTGTGGTGCAGGGACGAGCACCAGGGCCAGCCTCCTGCTATCACTACGTCCTCAGGAACAGCACCTAAATCCCCTCTTCACCATCAGTGAGAAGGCACACATGCACCACAAAGTGTAGCCAGAGCAACCTGCTGGAGGCTTCTTTGCCCACAGTGCCCATTTCTCCTCCTCCTAATTTCATAAAAAACTGCTGCAGAAGAAGAAGAAGAAAAAAAAAAACCAGATGAGATTTTTTGTGATGCTACATGCTGCAATTAAAGGTTCATGAACTGGAAATTGTCCCTGCACTGCTGTGCAGCAAACACACTGGTCCAGGTACATGTTCTCTATACATACAGGTAGTTGACCTGTGACATGGAGGGATCACTGTCTGTTCACTAAAATAAGAAGACATAACATCTTCTGACAATGTATTTGCAATACATTCCATGTTTTCTTTTTTGTAAAAACACCTCCTCTGGCTCTGCATTTGCAACACTCCATCAGTTCCTATCAGCTCCCTTTGAGGGTGCAGGAGCACTGAACAGGCTGCATTGCCACTAAGAAATGACAGCAATGAGAGCCTTAAATTGGAAAAAAGGCATATTTTCTAGATGAAGGCTTTGAACTTGTAGAAATGAAGTCTGAAAATGACAGTGGCACTAACAATAATAATAATAAAAATATCTTTTCTAGGATAAATAGACATTGTTCCAGTTATTTAATTTTAATCAGCCTACTCTAACATAGAATTTGGCTTATAATTTGTATAAAACCCCAACATCTTCGGATATTTATAATTGATTTTAGTACAGAATCATCAAAGGAATGCAGAACAAAAATTGAACAACTTCCTTAAAACCATTAGCAGAGCTAAACTATATCATGAATATGAAAAAAAGGCATAGCACACAGGCAGCAGAAAATGAAAGGCAGCTGGGTACAGTAAGAAGACAGATCAAGGTGCAAAAATATCAGTTCAAATATTTCAAATATGACTTTAATATTCATCAACTTGTTCTTCTATATTTTACAGTTCATTCATCTGTGACTTAGGGGTCACATGATAGCAGGCATGGATGGAATTAGGAAATCCATCTTTTCCAGCTTTAGACTCAGCTTTGAATGAGAATAGGTAAGTAGAATCTCCTCTTTCTCTGGGTTTCCCAAGCTACACAACAGAAATAATGATATTTATCTCTGGTTTTAAGATGTCTTGAGATCTGTGATGAAAAAGTGCCCTGTCAGAGCTTAGATAACATAATGTTGCAGGCAACTTTCTCCTTATTTGGCTCCATTTTTCTTTCCAAACTCTCTTAGGCTCCCTTTTGAAACTTGTGGTCCTTTTAAAAGACCTCAGGTTGTTTTCAAGTCTGTATCCTGTTCTTCAGTCTCTCTGTGACCACCCCTTGCACAGGTGACTCTGGGCATGTTCCTGTGCAGTCACACTGGCCCTCTGCCACTGAACTGCTCAGACTCTTTACCATGATGCTCTTCACACACGCTTTTAGGGCAAGACTTCAATGATAATGACTCGAATTTTGCCATCAGACTGGGAAATGTATTAGGTTTGTGATTCACATTTAGTTTTGGAGTAGTTAAATGACAGGCACTTCAAGGGCTGGAACCAGACAGTTTCTAGAGCAACCCAATTCTGACAATATCCTCTTTAAGCTAGGTGAACATCCTTCAGATTTTCTGGAGTCTATGCACAGCCTGCCCACATTTGCATGGGCCTGAATCATAGTAAAAGTCATTCCCACTGGCACGCTCCAGTCTGGGCCACCTTCTGTTCTTGGCACGCATAAAAACCCTTTTCACTGCATCCTCATCAGTTTGTTCTTTCAGGAAATGCATTCTATTTTCCATTAAGCCCTTTTTGCAAAAAGCAATTCTTACATCAAGCAGTCTGCCAGGCTTCCTTTATCCTTGACTGACCTTTGCTAGGGTAGTTTGGCTAATGCCTTGCCTACCAGTTCCATTATTCCCAGCCTGACTGTTCATATTGAGGGCAGTGCTTTCCAGGAATTACAGATACAGCACTGCAAGCAGCCACCTCCCCCAGCTGATATTGTGATGAGATCTATGCAGGGACAAAATCTTCAGGTTTCAACTTAGTAAGAACCCACTTGGACATTTCTGTCCACGTGCAACACTTCAGTTTTTAAGTCAGATTCTCAGCCTAGGCATAGATCTGCCTCACTATGCCAAAATTACTTAATTCACTCTGGGCTATGAATATGGCACTATTCAGTATGGAAAAAGTCATCTGGATCCAGTCCTAAGGAAGTGCATGCAAAGTTTAAAAGCTCTTCTGGTTGATGAATTAACTGGAACCTCACACGCTCCAAAAAATTTCATCATCACTGTAGAATCTAAAAGATCGTGTCCAAAAGCCTTCAGAATTTTATCCAGTTATTCATGTCCTAAGGTCATTACTGTAATTATGATGAAGGGTTAATATCTCAGGCTGGCAATAGACACTTCCAGTTTCACTGTTTCACAATAAAAGCAATGCAAAGACATCTAAAAGAATGTAAATTGTATCACTGCTGAGAATCCGATCAGCAAAGTGATGATTTCTTGTCTTTGATCTGCCTTGTTGCACATTATTATATTCCTGAGCTGACACAAAAGATGTTCATTTCAAGGCACCAAAATGTCTGAACCATTTAGGAATTGTTGCCTTGAATCAATTCTGGTTTCCTACACTGCATCTTTGCGAGCATTATTTCTTCCAGATCAATTCCATATCCAAACTAATTGTTTAAAAGCCATGACTCTAAGGGAATGACTGTGGCACTCCTAATTAAAACAAAAATATTTCCAGTAGGGTACAAAATTTACACAAAGATATTGACAGCAGTAAATGTTTCCAAATGCAGATCTTTCGCCTTTACTCATACCAAGGAGCTTTTTAAAGGCTGAAGGGCCTATGTTAGAAAAACATACAGTACCTACTTCAACAAGAGAATCAGACATCATTTATAATTCATGTAAGTATATTGAAGTTTTCCACTGCCATCCAAGAGAGATGGTTTCAAATCTATGGAGTGCAATAAGCCAATATTCTGTGTTGCAACTCCTATATATCTCACATAGATTTTACTCAAGAGATCATTTCTATACTAAGGTCTTCACATCTACAATGTGCTATGTTCAAAACCCTCACTATCTCTGCATATCTGTCAGCATTAATATGTCAGCTTCTACCCCATGCTATTTTCATAAATGCTTTAGGGACATAGATTTGTTGAACAGAGAGATGATAGAGTTAAATGTAATATGAGAATAATCAGAAGCAAGAGGAATAGTTAGCTCTATATGCATCTATTTTTTTCCATATCCAATACAAAAAAAATGAAAAGAAATTAATGATAGCTCTGGTCAGTTCCTTCTGCATCGATAAGATGATGCAAAACTGCTGCACATAATTCAGCTATTTCCTACAACCATACAATTTAAATGCCTAACAAGTAACCAGCTGAATTAAGGGAAGTTTATTACAATTCAACCACAAACAGTTCAGTTCTGTTCAAAGACTTAGATCCTATTTGCCAGTAAGAGAAATTTGCACTATGACTGCCTGCAAGGCATCTAACCTATCCAGGACTGCTTCCAATCACAAGGGCAATTCCATTGTCAGCTCTGTCTCTTAATTCCCTAAAGCTTGTAGTCTCAAATAATCCTCTGAAATTTTAAGACTTACATTAAATGATCATGTATAATGTATAAAATCCAGTTTTACAGTTTGGCAAAAAGTCCCAGAGAATTTGATTTCTAATAAAATTTTCTTCCATCTCTGCAGCTTGCACTAGTATTTAGCAGGGAGCAGAGATAATGCATCACAAACGACTTTATCGGCTGTCAAAGACTTAAAACAGCTTTGTTCTGCACGGATTAATTTGTGAGGCAGTTTATTCAGATATTGAAGCTGCTGGTTCTGCATGATTATTAAAACTAAACACAAGCAACTATCCATTATTACCTAAAAATAACAAGTGTGGAAGAGGCAGGCACTTGGGACCCAGGGAGGTGACATTAATGTTCAACGTCCTGAAAACAGCAGCATTTCAAATTATTGATGCAAAGCATTTGACAACTGTCTTTAAAAGGCAGGGACAGAGGCTGTCTAGACATGATCAGATATCAAAGTCTATGGGTTTGGCAATCTGATCATTTATTTTTTCCCTTTTACAAAGGTGAAGAGGCGCCTGTCAGTATCTGACAGACTGCAGACACAATGATTATAACAACAATAACTCCTCTCTGTAGTACTATTATCCTCTGAATTACTTTGTTAGAGGAGCTCTCTTCCAGTTTGTTTATTTGTTTGTTTGGTGGCTTGGTTGGTTTTTATTTCTGATGCAGGATAATCTCTGTATATTCTGTGACCTTTGTTGCAGCTCCCACTAGACAGGGATTTAGATACAGATCCCAAATTGATCTCGAACCACTTTGGAGAAACTAAATGGGATCATTTCTAGAAGGTGAATTGGAATATGTTCCACATAAAGCAAGTTGTTGTTTTTTTTTTAATTGGACTTAGGGAATAAAATCGGACTTAACCCTTCACATGCACTAGAAAGTTTCATTAAGCTCCTCATCTCATGATTATTTATCAGGCCAGAGGCACAAGGATAACAATTGCTGCTCTCTTTAGCAGCAGCCTATAATAACAGATTTTCAAGTGGTACGCCATGTATTTAACGTAACAGCAATTTCAGGAATTGATGTGTGCTTGTTTAATAATTATTGCTTTTCTCCCCCAGACCTCACAACTGTGCTTTTGTCAACAGAAAATGGTAATGCTTTCCTCAAAGGGAACATTCCAGGTCAAATGAATGTTGAGATAGTAGCAGAAACTGTGATTAGGGCATTTAATTTAGTCTTAGAATTGTACCAGAATGTATAGGTACATCTTTGTCCCTGCTAGAGATATACCTAAGAACAAATTCCCAACTCAAGTACTAGTGCTGGATTTGATGTAGACAATGATGCTGATGTCATTTGGGTGGATACCTATCAGAAAATTAAGCTAAAACAGCTACTTAATGGGACATGAAGCGATTCCATGTGAAACGTCACAAATGTAGTTCCAAGAGTTATAACATGTTCTGATTCCTGGAACTGAAACTGTTGAAACCATACTCCAGAATTTTATTTTCTATTATTCATATGTCTCTTAAGTAGTAACACCAAGTGATGCTGCATTATGACATTTAAGCCTCGGGGTTAAAATACCAAGTCTGCATCGTGTCATGCTGTCTCATCCCCTGGTGTTAAGTCACATACAGAGATTTTCAAAGGCTTTAAATCCAGACTGTTATTTATCATCACTAGGAAATGGATTTTTAAGTCACACCTCTATGAAGGCTGATCATCACAAGAGTGAATCCATTTCCAAATTGCAAAAATAAAACTGTTGCTTGTTACCAAGAGGATTTTAGACAACTGGTCAGTAACCATTTTTCATAGCAGTCAGTGCAAACTCCTACTAGAAAATCAGAAAATTAAGAGGAATAGGCTTGTCCCAGCTCACCTATAAGAAGTGCTTCCCATTTCTTGCCTTCAGCAGACTCTGGAGGTTAACAAGACAGTTTGTGCTTTGCTTTAGAAAATCAGCATCCTGTTGTGTTGAGCATTGCATGCACATACAGTAGGAAAACGTTCTTGTCCTTACAAAGCAACTACATAGATAGATCAGAAAACATCTTATTGTCCCATTTCAGAGCAAGGAAATCAAGGCCATTGTCTGAAAACTGCAGCAGAAGCATGTAGCAAATCTATGACTACTAAATGTGCACAAATCATCTTTCTTTTGCATGAAGACAGTGAAGAAACAATGGGGGAAAGTTCTGAAGACTGCAATTATTCAGACAACTGGGGCAGCATCAGGAATAAGAGCAGGTGCCCTGTAAGCAGTCTCAGCACTCACACCAAGGGCTGCATCTCCTTATCCCCATGGATGGCTCTGTGGATTGGAGCTGGAGCTGGTTGCTCAGACTGTGAAATAAATGTGTTCTGTGCTCCTGTGCTGCTGCTGAGCTGAATTCCTAAACCTCCACGGCTGCCACTTGTCTGTACAGAGGGTCCAGACAGATGCTGGGGTGCTCAAAGGTGCAGGAGCTGTGTTGGGTTGAGGAAAGTGAAGGAGCCCTGCCTCGCCCATGGTTCCTGCACCGTGGCCTGGTGACACAGAAGCACAGGGCTCAAAGGGGCTCCAGCCTGTTGGATCCCAGAAATCTGGGGGTTTTTGAGCTTTCTGTGCTTTCAGGCACAGATCTCCTGGAAAACACTGCTTTAGACCCGAGGCCTTGGACATGGCTTCTAAATATGAGTGGTGAAGTAGAAATCACAGGTGTGTAGTGAAATAGAAGTGTGTGCTTTCACAGGGTGATGGGTTTTAAATTTGAGGTTTTTATAGCATAGTAATAGGTATGGGACAACATGGAGGTTTTTGGGCGTTGTCTCTTTCTTTGTTCATCTTTCTTTTTCCTTCTTCATGGTTTTCAGGTAGTAGTTTCTGGTTGGTCAGTCAGTGTCACTCTAAGGGTCATGGGAATCTAGTTATTGGGTCAAAAGTATAAATAATGTAGGTGTTAATTCTCTATTGGACTGTTTAACTTTAAAAGACCTTGTAGCAGTTGCCTCTGTAGCCCTTTTTCCTCACTTCTAGCAGGTAGCTGGAAGTGCTGTCATTCTCTCTGTACTTTCTGACAAGATATAACAAACAACCAAGCCCAAACACGAGAAAAACAGTTCCAGTCGTGTTTCTGTTAATCCTGGCTCTGAGGAAAACGGAGGAGTCTGAGACAAACCACTAATTAAGTGGTGCAAAGCCCCTGCACTGCTGGCTACACCAGCCCTGCTGGGACTTGGGACATTGAAGCAGCAAAGCACAAGGGTGATGGGATTCACCAGAGAGAATCCAGTCCCAGCCACACATAGGGGCCACAGCATCACCTGTCCTGACCCATTGCTCCACTCCCACTCTGTTTTGTACAGTTTATCCAGCTTTGGGCTGCACATCCAAACTCTCACATGCTCTTGATTTCTGCCCCTAAAGTGCAGTGCTGCTTGCCCAGCCTTCAGGTAGCTGGGGTTTCTATTTAACCCCAGGTCAGCCTGATCTGCTTCTCCCCTTCTTACTCCACAGCCTGAATTCACTATGGATTTTGGTATCCCCTGAACTCTTGATCTGCAGTAGGAATAACAACAGATAAGCAGATAACATTACCAGGCTGTCCTACATTCATCTCCAGAATCTGGTGAACTTTTACTTATGTTAGTAGAAATACTTAATAGAAAAAATCATTCGTCCCTGTGGAAATCTTCATCTATAAACCTATTTTTACTAAAAAAATGCATGCCTAACCCCAAATGGGAGGGTTTGTCATACAAAGTTTACAAGAAAAATGAGTCATTACTTAAAAACTTATTTAATAACATTGCACACAAGTGACCAGAAATGTCAATTACCAGGGAGAAGGGGCACAGGATACTTCATGTAATCGCAACTGTTGCTCAGGAGCACTCATGTTTGAGCCTTTCTGACAACATCTACAACACTCTAATTGAACTGCCTGGGCATAGAGGAATTGCTTCTTGCTCCTGCAAAATAGCTAGCACAATTACGAAAATGGCGGCCCAGAAAAAAATAGTGCATTTTCAAGCTTTTGAAATGTCACACTCCTGGGCACCAATTTATCTGAGTTACATTGCAACATTACAAATAGCCAGCAAGTCTTACAGGGCCATTTTTCACAATAAAAATACTTTCCTAACTGCTATTTTAGTTCAGTAATGATTATATAGATCTGTTTATTATGCATTTATATTTTTCCCTAAATAAAACCTTACTGTTGGCAACATACTGAAACAGAGGAAAGTGTGCAATATTAATGGGGCCAGCCACTTGCTTCAGCGTAAAAATATTTTTGACTCCAGGGGAAGAACAAAGAGAAAAAAAGAAAAACTCATGAGAAATCCATAAAGAAAACAAAGAAATCCTTCAGCTATTTTTCTAATTTAATATTGCTTCCACTTCTATCTGCTGTCTCCAGGATAATGGCCATTATGATCGTAGTGAAAAGATTACATTGATTGCAGAGTGCCAGGGAAGCTATATTAAAGGTCAATAAGGAAAAGTGGGATATATCTCTGCTGGAGCTATGATTCAGCCTCTTGAGCCCACTTCTGAAGATATTTCCATTGTTTTTTGTTGTATCTAGAAGTACAGATAAGCTGCTGCTTTCCGAAAAGCACAGCCAAAACCAAGGGATTCCAGTTCCCAAATGCTTTAGTGCACCTGTGTTGTACATCAAGGAAACTATCAGGCAGGCAAGTCCCAGTTCTTGGAGACCTCCTTCATTAGCCCTAAGATAGCTGTTCTCACTGATGGATGCTCTGCACCTGCCCAGCTTAGCTGGCTGTCAGGGCTTAACTTGGGACTCTGAGCCCACATGCATATGCTGCAGTGCTAGAATAAAAATATTTTGTATATCTGGCTAATCTTCAGCTCTCTGTGGCTGGTGCATCTCTTGGAAGCAGGCAGTGCATGTCTCATGAAAGGTGCACATCTGAATTTGGCCACTGAGTATATGCTCCCTGTGGTACCAGGCTGCAGTAGAGGCTTAATTCCAGACAAGAATTATATTGAACCTTTTACACTGCTTGCATTTGTCCTGAAGTTATTACAAAACAATTATTTATAGCAAATTAACATGCAGTTGGCAACAGCTAACTCATCAATTGTCTTAACAAAGTGCCTGCATAACGCCTTAGCACTGAGAAAACTCTGACTCTGGAAGGTCAGGATTTGATTTCAATGGAACCTTAAAATTAAAATTAAAGGTGGTATTAAAGTATAAATTACAGGTATGAGTTAAAGGGTATGAATACCACCCACTATGTCTACAGGCCAACTTTCTCATACAAAGGGAGGTTTGGAAAATCTCTCTCTTATGGTTTTAAGTGTGAGTAACTTTCTAACAGAAGGAGTTGCTAAAGGAACAGCTCTGCCACTTGAAGATAATGGTTGCTTTTCAAAGAATTCATTGCTACCAAGTTTCTTGGCAGTGAGAGCAATGCGAAAGAGTTGTGAATTTCACATAACAGCAAATGCAAATGCTTTAGCACTCCTTAGTCCCCCCTCTCCCCTGATGTCACGCAGAGGTGAGCAGAGATAAGTATTTTTAACACTCTAATAAAAAATGCTTAAGTACTAATAACTATTGTTCATTCTGTTGGCAGGATTTTAGCACAGAACCCTTTGTCTTCAGTTTTTAGAATCATGATACTACAACCTGGAGAAAACAACATTTATACTTTATATGAACATAAAACAAGTCTCTGCATATATTCTAAACATATTCCTTAGCACAGGCTGCTGCACTTGGGTGCATGTGTCCATAAACTGGACTCTAAAATAAGCTCTGGAAGCTTCCAGATTAATTAACAAATAAAACACATGGAAAGTTGATCAGGCCACAGTTTCATATGTGAATAACATTCTCATAATAGTTTCATTTTATTTGTACTTTTAAAGTGTCGTTTAGGAATGGTTTGAGGAATTACAGTTCTTACAGGGAAACTGTGATCTCGAGAGGAGTCTTGGGATGAGCAAAAGCAGGCTAGAAACCACAAAAACTGAAGCATGGCTATTTTGAAAGGTAATATGCTTGTGACTTCTACCACTTTCAGAAGGGCTACCAGATGACATTTTCTGTCTTCTTAACCTATTTTCTCTGTAATTTTGACTTCTCCCACCTTTCTTGCAGACAGGGAATTTCTCAGAATTAAGGCCAAGAGAAGCACTGACCTGCTGGATCATCTCATGGCTTTGGGTTTCCGAGCAGCAAGCTCAGATTATTCAGAGGGACACTGGCACTGGGATTCAGCAGCCACCAGCCTATTCAGCTTGGGACAGTCAACAGGTCTTGATTTCGATGTCTGTTTATCGCTGGGGACAAAGTCTCTTCTCTGAGAGGCAGGACCATGGCTTTGCTTAAGTGATCATCTGTCCCAGAGGAAAAGCTGTTTAAGCTTGTCTGAAAGGAATTGCTTACACTTTCCTGCCCTTTTACCCACTAGCACTGAAGGTTAATATAGGCCTGTAAACAGTAGCATGCTAATCCTAGCAGGAGAACTGATGCTTAACACCCAGTTTATTTTATCTCTTTGATCACAGAAAATAGATAAAAATATCCTTTCCTGAACCAAAACCTCAGCCTAAAATAGTGAATTCCTAAAGAGATGCAGCGTAAGGGCACCTGGAAAAAATCTCTTTGTGATATGTGGACCAAGTTTAAACAGTTCAATCGCCAGTGCCAATCAAACATCTAACCCATCTTCAACAAAGCATTCTTCCAAGTAAGAATATTGTAGAATATTAGAGGCTTCCTTCTTGCTTTTCAACACACATTTTTAATTCTGATTTTACATTCAACTCACAAAATCTAAACAATGAGCTAAGAAAATGAGTCATGATAGAGACTGCATACTTTACCTATCATTTGATGGGAAAGATATTGTTATTTGTTTGATTAAACAGTGCATAATTAAAAGTCAATATGCAAAACCATAATAGAACCTGTGTAACTAGTCAAATTTTTGTCAATGACATTGTCTAATTTATAGGAAATCAGTAATAAAATGTTTGTTTCCAACATTATCTACAAAACAATTTGTATATTATGAAAATAAATCCATATGGCTTTGGATCCATCCATGGGCAAAGTTCATGGGAAGGTGATCCAGCTTAGGCACTGAACTAAGAAGTGCTGTTTGGGGAGGACAAATTGTAGTTTACTTCTTCAAATCTCTAGCACAGTGTGCAGAAATGAGTTTAGTTCCTTTGAGAATATCTGTCATATCCAAGCAGGGAAGAATACCTTAATATGCTGTACCCATTTCATAATGCATACAAGATAGATGTCTCCAGAGGAGGGAGACGAGTTGTGCTATGTTTAAAAGTTTTGGAGTACAAGCTTGTTAAGAAAGTTGGCAATCAATTATAGAAACTAATCCAGTCAATGAATTACTACTGTTTGCTAGCAAAGCACCACTGGTGAAAAATAATTTCATTAACTCTAACAATATACATGCTACACTGTGCCCTAGTTCAGCCAGTTTTCTAAAGCCTGACGTGAATCACTGAGTGGTAACTACCCAAATCAAAAGACAAACCAAATAATCCTAAGGATTTTACTTCCAAAAGGATTTAAAAGGAAGCAGTACCTATTAATGCTTGACAGGAGCACGCAGGAGAATAATAAAGGGAATCTACAGATTGAAATGGGATACTTCCAAACAGTTCTTCCAAATGCCTGAAAACATTTCCAAAAGGAATGTTGTTCATGCCAAGAAAAGCAGTCTTTTTTTCCATTGTTGCTCAAGGTGCCAGGCATGGTAGGAGCTCACAGAGACAGGGCAGGAAGCCAGACCCAGCCAGCTCCTGTTGTGGAGTGGAAACGGGCCACAGGGCCAAGCCTGATTTACAGAGCTTAGGCTGAGATCTTGATCTCAACCTTCCTACTGCCTGGGTCAGTCTGAAATCAGGTTCCTTGCTCTGTTGCTCTGGAGCCTCTCCTGAGCTAGGCTTGGCTGGATAATTTTTTTTTTTTTTTTTTTTTTTTTTTTTGGTGTCCTCTGAGAAGCAATATAGGGGTAAATTGACATGCAAACAGCACATCTCTGCAACAATAAGGACATGAAAGGTAAGAGACATAGTGCTGTAAAGTAAGCCCCAGAAAAAAATGCTTTGGATTCTGAGCAAGGACACAGCTGCTGAGTGTGCAGTGTTACAGCACTGGACCAAACCTCCTGGGAGGGAGAGGCCAGAGGACTGACTAGGTAGATGGATCCCTTTGATTCCATGATTCCTTCCATATTCCTATTTACTCAGCAGAGGAAGGGATGCACTGATACCAAGCAGTGTAAATAATACTTAGAGCCTGAAGCACTTTCCAGTCCTGCCCCTGTTTTGCCTACGTGACACAATGAACTGTATGTGTGGCAGTGCAGTCAGGACAAGCAGTGGTTAAATTTTATCCTAAACCTACTTCAGTTTCCCTCTATGACCATAGGTGGGAAGAATCCATTTTGGAGACAAGTTCAATCCACACTTAAGCTTTGAAAACTTCCTGCCTGAGGTTGAGGCGTAAGGGGGGACAGGCAGAGATCAAGAGATGCAAAGCATTGGTCTCAACATCTCACCTCCCTCTTTAGCCTCCTACATATCCCACAGAAGTTTACATTGAGATTTAGTGTATTGCTCAAATCCTCCCTGTTCCCACCTCCCCCTGCCTCCCGCACTGGCTGCAGTCACACCATCTCTTGCAAAGACTGAAAATCCTCCAGCCATAATAAGAGAGGAATGACAATTTTCCTTCCCCAGCACACAAGCAGAGGAAGGACTGCTGGTTGGTTTTGTGGTGCTCTCATTAGTTACAGCAGAAATTCTACCCTGCTGAAGTCACCAGGAGTTTTGAAAAATGACTGTGCTACACTCTTGGGAAGCACTGACTTATATCTCAGCATCTCCAAACTGGTAGAAATAGCAATTTCTAGTTTAGAGGAGATTATCTCACAGATGGATTAAGAGATGTGAGTAAAACCCCCTGGATATTCCAGGAAGGAGAGGTTGGCAAAGTGTGTTCCATATTAGATGAACAAGAGCCCCAGAGTGACCACTCGTACCCTACTGCCCATGGAGTGCCTTCCCAAGACTTGCAGAAGCTCCTAAGAAAAGCCCCTGTATCCTATCACCATGGTCTATAGAGATTATTGGCACTTCCCCATTCTGTACAGTTTTCCTTACAGCAAAATTTGGAATAAAACCTCTCTGAAATAATTCTCTAATGTCTGTGCTTCTTTTTCAAAGCTGAATTTCTGTCCTAAAGGTCCTCAGTCCTGTATGTTCATTTTCTTATCCCATGTATTTTGGCAACACCAGACACTTTAAAACACTGGGAGAAATGGTGAATTTTTATGGAACATTCTTCTTATCTGCAAGCACTCAACTACTTAAAAGAAAATGTATTTTTCAAATGTTTGCAGCATTGATTTGGCATCTTTATGCTAAAATTAACTAATTTTATGGTGTTACCTTCTGGCTGCTGCTCATGACAATATAGAGTTGCAGTTATAGCCCATTATAAAGGGAAGGGCTGCAAGAGGGTGTTAACAGCCTATTTAGGATATAAAGCATTGTGCAGCACACAGATTTAAATTCAGGTAAAGTATAAGGTCAGGCTTGAATTGTATGTATAATATGTTTGTCAGGCACCCCATGTGTAAAACTGACAGCTCTAACCTAGTTGCCACAGGCTGTTTTATACAGTTGGGAATATTATGTCTCTTTGACTTCAGTGATGTACACTTGAAAAGAAAATTGTTTCATTTTGAGGAAACGTGAAAAGTCAGAACCTATTGCATTAATAAAATACAACATAAACTTTCTAGTTAAAAAGGCTATTTTGAAGTAGTTAGCATCAGCTCATGCCACAATTAAATGCAATACATACGTGATAATAATAATAATACTACTAATAACAATGATAATGATAATAGTAATAAAAGAATAATGAGGCTCACATAGTCTGGTTTTATTCTTGGATAAATCTGACACATGTGAAGTCTGGCTTTGCCCTGCTACATTGGAAACGTGAGTTGAATGCCTGGAACACTTTGCATTTCAGGGAGTGCTTGGTGCATGGCACTGAGAGGAGTGCACAGAGCCAGCAGTGCACTGTCCCTCCTGCAGGACTTGAACCTCATGGTTCCTGCCTGATCCTGAAGTCCTGCTGCACCAGGACAAGGGGCTACTTTCCCATTGCTAACTTTAGGCTACAAGCTCTTTCCCTCCACCACCACCATCTCGTGGAGCTGCAAAACTGGGGCCCCACCTATTCCCAGATGGTTTGGCAACAATTAAACTTTGCTGTCCCTGTTTTATATTTAGCTAGCTCTAACCTGGACAGAACAGGCAGGATTGCTCTCGTGCAATGGTGAGAATTTGTCTGGTGTTTAAATTCAATTGATTTGCACAGGAGCATTGCCTTGCTATGGACTGCTCACATTTCACCCCTGCCTTTCAGAAAGAAAAGAACAGTGGAGTGAGATAGGGTAGCCTGGAAGGAGCACGTTGATGAAGAAATCCAGGCAGACAGTAGCACTGTTGTTTGCCAAACTCACGTAATGGCTCTGGAATAGAATTGCTTCTCAATCTCCTCCCTCAGCAGAAAGCCACTCTTACAACTCCTGTAAGCAACAAAACAGAGGAGGGGACATTGCACAGCAACTGCAGCAATGACAAAGGGGGAGGCTCTGACAGGACAAGGACTGGCCAGTATTTGGCTACCATCTCTTTGTTATGTCATACAGCTTTCTTCCAGGGAAAACAACAGCACTGTTTCCAATCACTTCTTCACTTTCTCAGAAAAAATGGATGATGATTTATCAGGCAGATATCACATGGATCTAAAAAGTCCAGCTCTTCACAGAAAGGTTTGAAGGTACAAAAGTTTTTTATGAGCTCTTCTGGGAGGTAGCTGCTCAACTGGTGTAAAACAACACTCAGGAATGTCAAATGGAAATAGGCCAATTTATATCGCCCAAGGATTTTCCAGCTTTATTTCTTATATAAGTGTTCCCAATATCTTTCAGTCACCTTCCTAAAAGGTACAATTCAGATCGAATATTTATCATCCTTCTACGTTTTTTATCTTCACTTTAAATTGGAAAAGAAAATAACAAGCTGTCTGCAGAGTAATCAGTTGCTATAGTAAACATTACTTTAGCATACAATGCAGTACTTATCTCTGTTCTGTTTAATTAAATCTGTGGTATATGCTGTCATTTGCCTATGCAGAGCAAGTGTTCTTCTCTCCAACCTGAAACTTAATTTCACTAAATAACTCTTTGGTTTTAGAACAAATTAGGAAAGAGGTTAAATTAGCCTGATTTTCCTCATTTCCCACGTCACTCATATATGCAGAATGGGCATTATTGCTCTGAACTAGCAAACTTCAGCACCCTGTTGTAATGATGGAAAAAATACTTACACTGTGGAAGAAAAGGCACTTTCACAGGCCTTATGTAACTTCTAATGATAATGGATGTTCCAAGACTAGTGTATAACTGGCTATATGAATTTTTAAGTTGGTAGGATTGCATGCAGGCACTATCACAAGTGAAGGGCCAAAGTATGAAGGTACAACATAGACACGAGACTCATGATTTCAAGCATTTTATGAAGGAATGTTTGGGTCTGAATTGCTAATGTGCACATATATATGTATAGAACAAGTATCGGTGGTAAAGTTATGCATCATTTGTTCAGCTGGTCCAAATCCCTAAAAGGTCCTTCTGCATCAAAGAAAATGGTCAGGGTTATGTCAGCAAAGTGTCTGGCCCTACAGCCTAAAGAGAAAGGCATTAATCTGTCTTGGGAAAGTCTCTAGGGCAAAAGCAACACAAGACAAGTTTTCCTACCACTGAGAAAGCACCTAGAAAGACATTTTAACTGAAGACTCCAGCTGTTAAACCAAGGCATTGCTCAGAAGGCAGCAATACCTAACAACTGTCCTCAGTGAAGTCTTTGTGCCCCAGTTGACAGAGCCAGCTGCAGCAGGGCAGTGCTGGGCTCAGCTGCACAGCCCAGCAGCTGCCCTGCAGTGCCTGTAAATGGCTGCTCCTGTAGCCATCACCCACAGAGGTTTAGGACCCCACTCTACACCCAGGTATGTGCAGATCAAGGCTCAACACTGCAGAGTTAGAGAATCATAGGACATCCTGAGATGGAAGGAACCCACCAGGACCATCAAGTCTGCACTGAACAGCCCCAAGAATCACAGCCTGTGCCTGAAGAACAGATACTTGAAGAACAGTTTGCTTCTGAGGCTCCAAACAGTGTGCTAGACCCTGAATAATCCAAAAATGAACTATTTAAAGCAATAAGAACATAGCACTGGCTGTAGAACATTGCCTGAATTTTTGTCAGTGCACTTTGCAGAGATGATGTTTTTGTTCTGGTTTAACACTTGTACCGGTTCAGTCTCTCTGCAGTGAGTGCATATCCTTGGTACAGAGACATGGAACACTGCATTATCTCAGTTCTGTGGTGGGGCCCATGGGCACTGATCTAATTTCCCTGCATCAAAACAAGGCATCTGTAATATTACAGCACAACCCACAACCAGGCTGGAGCCAGTGCAGCCTCCACACTGCTGGTACAACTGTGTCAGTTCAATTCTTTACGCTTTCTTCACCAGCAAAGTCTCATCTCCCCAGTCCAATTGGATCAGCTAATAACCAGTAACAGTCTCAGCAATGCAAAATCAAAGGAACAAAGTCAAAGGAACAAACTGGAATGATGAAACAGCAGTTCCCATTCCTGATCTTTCATTACTTGCTCCGAAAGTAGCAAAAAAGATTTTCATCTCAGCTACAGCACCTCTTTTTTAGTGCCAGAACCCCAGCTTTGCACACTGGAAATGGTGATCAGTAGCTGTCTGTTCAGACTGTCACTTGCTTATTGTTCAAATTATCCTTACATAGATTTTCTTCAGTAGTTAGGATATTACAATAATCTGGAAAAATCTTAACAAAACTAGGCTCTTTTATGAAGACTTAGATTGTCCTCACACTATTCATTCTTTGATATAGAAGGTGAAAAATTGATTGCTTTCATAAAAAGCCATATTTAATTGTAAACTGTATTGCACACAAAAAAACATGTTCTCCAGCTTCCAAAATAATTCTGCAATATGTTTAATAATATTCCCTATCATATTTACTTAGACATTATATTAAACGAATAAATTTGTTTTTGAAATATTGCATAATGAAAAAGGAAATATGTTTATTTTTCTAATAAGTTCAGTGTTTTTTAATCAGTTCAATGTGAATTCAATACAGCCAATCTTCTCTTGGTACTGCTTCCCTTATTGAAATCAATTCTTCAAAAGGGAAGGCAATGAAAAAAAAAAAGGTAATGCAAAATGTCTGAGTTACAGTCAATGGAAATAATCATAGAATCATAGAATGATTTGGATTGGAATGGACCTTAGAGATTATTTTGTTTCCAAGCTCCTTTGCTATGGGCAGGGACACATTCCACTCGACCAGGTTGCTCAGATCCCCATCCAGCCTGGCCTTGGACACTGCCATGGATGAGGATCCCATAGCCCCTTTCCATTTTTGAGAAACTGACTGACTGGGAGTTCTGCCTTTACACTGGTGCACAAGTAACAGTTGTCTCCCAAACAAAGCACTCAGAGGTGATGCATCCTTGGTCCTCCTGTGTGCAATTCTGAGTCCAGCCAGTTATCAAATCTGGCTCCTGCTTTTGCTGGAACAACCCACACAGCTTTCCTCTGCATTTCAAAACTGGTGCTCAGTGGCTGCTTGAAGCACTTTGGATGATTTCTTTGTCTCCATGGTAGTATCCTAAGTAGATGAAAACTTCGTACCTAAGTTCATAAAAAAAACACTTTGAATTTTAGGACTTCCCTCTGTGATTGAATTAAAAAAAAACATACAAAAGAATGCCAAACAATATACAGAAGAAGTAACCAGCTTTCACAGTTCCTTATTTTTGGAAAAAACAATAAATCTAGCATGATGATGATGATGCACTACGAATTTCAAAGACCAAATAACGAGATATCCTGTCAGCTGAGTGCAGGACTTGGTGCAGTGCCTGTTGAATCCTGAGTGATAGGAGAAGTTGTG
This sequence comes from Rhabdornis inornatus, assembly GCA_013397075.1. Classification (NCBI taxonomy): domain Eukaryota; kingdom Metazoa; phylum Chordata; class Aves; order Passeriformes; family Rhabdornithidae; genus Rhabdornis; species Rhabdornis inornatus. The sequence continues at coordinate 276,747 of VWZS01007739.1, read as the reverse complement.
CTGCCAGACTTCACTGCCTGTCACTTACATCCCCTTTATTTTCACACAACAATTTACACACAGCCACAACTATTGTTGTAGAGATAATCCCACGCCACAGCAAAGAAATGAAAATGGAAATTCTCTATGAGGTGGCATCAAACTGTGATTGATGCTTCAGATGTAACAAATTCTCTGGGAAAACATGACTGTTCAGATTGCCATAGGACTCATTCTGGGGGCTTTTGATTTTGTCCATGTGCACGGCCAGTTTCATACTCTACCACTTAACTCTACAGTAGAAGGAAATTTTATTCAATCTATTGGCTGAATATTATTGTATACAATTCAGGATCTTGTTGTTTCATAAATATCCTATTTGATAGTTTATTTTTAAATGTCCTCAAAAGGAAAAAAATTGCATGTGTAGGAATTTAAAAAGCAAGAGTTATCTAAAGAAAGTGGCTTACCTCATGATAAACTATTCTGTCAACACTTGAGCTGAACTTCATAATTCTTCATTCCTGTGGAGGACATAATATTTTGGATCACTTTCAGTCAGGATGTTTTTTTTCATTTTTTTATTTTAAGAGTGAGGCAGAGTTAGGATTTTATTTTCTATACAAGAAATCTGCCTTCTCATCCTCTTCTCAGTGCCTGGATCTCAACCACCATCCACTAATTTACATCACTTTGTCATATGCCATTTCCACCAGGGAAAGGACATTAGCCCTTGTCTGTTGCTCACAATAATTAAGAAAAACAGGAGTATCAAATGGACTGGATGTATCACAGCCTTCACGGTTCAGGTATGATCATCAGAGGAGTAATCTGAAGGATCTGGATGTCTCTGGAGCTGTAGGATGCTAAGTGTGAGCCTTGTGCTCCTGTCAGCCTATTTTGCTCATTGAGTATGGGGCATAGCAGAACAGTATTGATTCTCCTTCGACCCTTCCTTCCTTCCCCATGGTCTCAGCCTGTTCCAAATCACCCAGAAAATGTGGCTCCAGCAGCAAAGACTTCACAGGTGCTAAATTCAAAGCAAGAGATAACAAAATTAGCTGCATCAACTTTACACAGATGAAGATTCCCTCTAGCACAAGGTGTATTCTCCAGGTGTCAATCTGGCCAGTTAAGTTCATTTTGTACTGACTGAACTTAATGAGCTGTAAAATCTCTTTCACTATAGGCAATTCTTACTCAAGCCTAGAAGCTAAAATAATTTGTTCTCTCTTCTTGAAGCCAAAACCGAAAGCCCCGTGAGTTTCCTTGCAAACTGACCACACTTTTCTTTCTCTGTGCAATGCTGCCTTGTCCACTGGAGAGAATGATATAGATAATTTCTGCAAAACAGTGTAAAACTATTATAATCAACACTACTCCTGCTTCCTCTCCTGTATAACACTGCAATCAGGAAGGAACATTTATGGACTTCTTCCATGAAGCCTTGAATTTGTTCTCTTCTTGTTCTCCTCAAATCCATTAGCAGGCCAGGAATCAGCTATGCCAGGATGTTCATCGATGAGTTGCTGATTGAAAGAATTTTGAAGCCCAGAATAAAAGCCCTGGATCAAAGATGCTTGTCTGAAGCAATCTGTCTGGGGAACCATGGGAAAGAATTCCTATCACAATGGGAAAGATAAGGTGACTTAAACTCAATCCTGGAAGTAGTTACTACCAGGAAAGAGCAAAAAAACCACCATGAAGACAGAAAGAATCCTCCATGCACTGTGGCAGTGGGCCAGAAACATTGAGTTGCTGCAATGCTTGGCTGCTGTTTCCAATCCCCTTGGCAGGAAGGCTGCAGGTGATGGTGTGGAGATACAAATAAACCCACACAGAAACACAAATGCCTGTGCTTTACTGTGTTCATGTGAGCAACACAGATACTTGCCTGAAATGCTGAAGTATCACCTTTAATAAAAATAGTATCCATGAAAGAGCTTGCCTTCAGAATCCCTGCTTACAGATTAGCATCCCTTTTTTGTTGTTGTTTTTAAAGTGTTGCAGGCATTCTTGACATTTGTGCCATCTGAAAGTTACAGCTGCACTCCCAATCTTCACTTGAAGGCATCCTCACCACTGAGAGCTTTTCTGAGAAATGGCAACCTGTCCCCTCATCCCAAAGTGTGATTTTTGAATGGAGTGCAGGCAGATGATTTCAGCTGAATGGGTGTCTTCTAGAGGAAGGCTCTTACATCTTATTTTCTTTATGTGATAGCAAAAGCCTGAGTCTATTTATTCAATTACCATGTGTTTGAGCCTACAGGCTTTGCATGCTTCTGCCTAGCTAAAATAACTCGCTCCACTGCTGCAATCTAATTGAGAGAGTTCTGTGCAGTCTCATTATGAATTATTCTGTGTTGTGCTAGGAAGGCTAGAGGTTGTGAAACTAGTTATATCAGCAAAGCTGGCATCTGATTTCATTAGCTGGCATTGTAATTGCCTTACATTTGATGGGCCTCATACTACCTCTCCTGCTCAGAGAAAATTTCTGTTGCCTTTGTTTCAGAGCTGTCAGTTCCCCTTTGGGAGCTTATGGCTCTGTGATCTGGCACTTCATACCACAATGAGCATCTGGCTGCCAAAATATCCCAGCCAGGACATCAGCAGTCAGGGTGCAAGGAGCATGGAGATGCCATGTCTTTAGGAAAATGCTTGTACTAGTCCAGTCAATTCTAGAATTAGACCACTCCATTTCAGAGCACTCTGAATTGTTACAGTCCTTCCACACCTGGCCAGTTTGCCCCATAGAAGCACCATCATGTCCAACAATGCTCCAGGAAAAGCAAGACCAGGAGGTCTCCAGGACAATACATAGTGCCAGAGAAGGACAGTTCTGAAAGAGAACTGTGCCAGCACTGGCACAGGAGTAGTGACAAGGTACAAGTGTTTCTAATGCCACCCTCTTCTAGAGACATTGACCAGCGTGGAGTTTTGCAGTGGGATTTTGGGAAGTGGCCAGCCAGTATTAGCGTCTCTTTCCCTCTTTCCCCTAGCTTTTTTTTTTCTTTTTTATTTTTTTTTAGCATTTATCTCAGTCACTGCAGTACTCAAATAGTTGATCAACAGGTTTTGTCTCTCTGCCAGTGGGAAAGTAGACTGGAAATGGGATCCTCTGTCTCTGCCATTCACAGGAAGAAAGATGTCATATACCAATTATTAAGCTTCACCTAGATTTATGGCATGTGTTTGCCATGCAAAATGAAGACATTATCCACAAAGATTCTATGATTTATTACCTGGAGAGGTGATGCATCACTGAAGAAAAGGAAATGGTGGGGGAATAATAAAAGAGAGAGCTAAACACAGGCAGCAGCAAGGTGGCAAAGGTTTTCTTCCTTTGCCTACAGAAATTATGTGTCCTAATCCATGTACCTCTTTTAGCTCGAGGAAAGAATTGGGATTCACAAGGACTTCTGCAAGCAACCTCAAATTGCAGCTGGAGGTCACATTCTTTTATCAATTTCTTATCACTTGTCCCTAGTTCAGTGTAATATTTGTAACATATTTGTCATATTTGTAATATTTGTCTTTTCCTCCTTTGAAATTCTCTGAGTTGCTGCAGAAAGTATATAAAGTAAACTAATATATCCACCATTTCTGGAAGAGTTGTGAACTTTAGTCAGTCATTTTCTTCCACAGCCAAGGAGCATTCCTTCACATTCCACTCACAGTGTTCCTTCTTCTGGAGCTTCAGGAGGTGTGAGCTTGGGCTCTTCCTGTGCCAGAAGGAGCAGGCACAGCTCCTGGAGCCAGAGACCATTAGACCATAACACCACCCCTCAGAATCACATCAAGAGTCACTGTCAAACACCTCTCAACAAATCAAATTCAGTCCTCTCCAACTGCTGAGATAAGAATAGTACAATTGTCCAAAATACATCACATTCTGTAGGACCTCTCCAGCTCCTTTAAAATCTTTTCTTTGGAAGAGCACATGAAAAGATAAAGTTACTGGCACATTTAGCAGAATGTCACTCAGTTTCTTCTGTCTGCTCTTAAATACTTTATCAACTAGTTTGATGTAGTGAAAATACCATGGTTTCAGTAAAAAATTAACTGTAAAACATCAGTAAAAAATTAACTGTAAAACATGATTGGCTTTTAGAGAAAAGCTATAAACCAGTTTGTCATAAGCAAGCTGCCTTGCTGCAGGACACAGGGTGCTTCCAACACACAGCCTATAAAAAGGTGAAATGGCTGAAGCACTTGAGGAGTTTAATACAATATTTACCCTTGTTTCTGCTGGAGGGGTGGAAGATACCAATATAGCTTGGGTACATTTTACATAATGCTACATAATGTTGGCATACTACTTGAATTTGTATAAAGTTTCCAGCTAACCTTGGATTAATCAGCTTTTTATTTATGCTTTACTGTGGAGTTTTATGGCAGCAAAATCTTCTGTAACACATAGTAAAACTGAGTAGGTCAAGCAACCATGATTTCCCAGAGAAACACATCCTAGTGGGGTATAAATTACTGAGTGATCTTGAGGAAGAAGGTGTAATTACACACACCATGCAATATTTCCAATGAAATTTCAGAGCAGGCTTGAAAAAATGAATTTTCCAGGTATCATCGAGTTCACAATGTGGAAGAATGAATGTGAAAAAGAAATCAAGAGAGAGCTGAGCAGAAAAATAAAATAAAATAAAATAGAATCCTACATTCACACTTGTATATCACTAAAGAAATAAGTGCATCTGATCAGATCAGGTGGAAAGGAGTAGAAAACACACAGGCTGGGGTACACCTGAGAAGAGTCACCCAGTTCAGTCACAACAGGAAGGCTGACAGAAATGCATCTTTATGACAAAAACACCTTTGCTCCAGAATCCCTTGTAAGCAAAATGGATCAGAAACATTCTCCCCACACTGTGGACAAGGGAGTGAGAAATGAAGCTGAGCCATCTATTAAACAGTTCAGTGATGGAGCTGTCACATCATAAGGTGAAAGGAAAGTGAAGCAGAATCTGTGATAAACCTAAGGAACAGGCAGCATTTGTTAGATAAATGGAAGCAAGTGACAATAGACAACAAGCCAGGCTGTCTGAGCAAAGACTTTGTAGTTCTGTATTCTCAGGTGACAGAAAAGCACACCAAGATTTTTAAAGATTTTGTTCCCAGAACATGTCACTAGGGAATGTCAGCAAATAAAGAAATAACACATTTTTACTGCAAAAAGATACATAGTGCAAAAGAAGGAAAAGAAGGTTGCTATGAATATTCAGTCCCTGGTTTACATAACATTTCTGAGGTGTTGGCAGTTGACCATTTCTATCCTGTTTTAGTGCCCATAATGCATTTTGGGCACAGAACTGTGGGAAGCAGGTTTTACAAAGAGCAATATTAGGAATGCCAGAAAGCCTGGTCTGAGACAATCTCACAGGACTTCACTTGAAGAGTGGCACTGGGGTAACGTCTAAGATGTAGCTTTCCTCCCAAATCCATTGATTCCAGAAGTGCCAGAAAATTGGCCTTGAATAACAACTATGAGGAATGAAACTATGGCAGTTCACAGCCCTCTTCTGAGTAGAAAATACCAATTAAACACTGCATTAATTTCGTGTCCACCAAGAGTTATCTACTTAGCTCCAATCAAATCAGATATATGCTCCATATTAGTTGTAAGCTATGTTTAACTGAAAGGGTGCAACAAAGGTGAATGGGGTACAGTTTTATTTATATTTTTGTGGATTACACAAGTAAAATCTATGGCTATTTACTCTAGCCAGGGTAGATCTGGCCTGTTGGTTCTAACATGAAACTATACTATGCTCTCCCCCAGGGAATAAAAAAAACCTCTGTGAAATTAAAATCTTGATGCTGTAACATAAAATCAGACATAATGAGACAAGCAGCAGCAATGCCTTATCAGCTGATTTCAGGGGCTGAAAAAGAAGTTGAATATTCTCTGAATGAGGCCCACATGCTTCATTCCAGAGAGACTTCTTGCTATATTGCAAGGCATTGCTAGCAGTACCATCAACTCAGCTAAAATCAGAACCTAGCAGAATATTGATCTGTAGGATCTGAAAGCACTCTTAAGAACCTTGGCCACTTTAATATCAAGCAGGAGCAAACCACAAAATATGTCCATTGCTCCTTAGTACATCTTGCTATCAAATTTTTCCACATCTCAGAAACTTTTTACTGAGCTTATTGTGGGAGTAATAGAATGAGTGAATAAAATAAAAGTATTCTATCTTCTATGTCATTGAAATGCAATCAGATTTGCTCAAAGAAAAAGTGCCATACCATCTCCATCCTCAGTGTTAACATTCAGGACTTTCTCCCAGGTTTGCTGATCTGATAAAAAGCCTCTCCACCTGGAGCCTGATATTAATGCATAAATCCCAGAAATGTGTCTAGGAAAGTTCACACTATTCAACTAAAAAAACATTAAGCAGAACATGAAGGAAGGATAAAACCCTTTCAGGTTAAAATATGATTTCTATATTTCCTTTGGAAAGAATAACAACAGACCACAATCTCAAGGGAAATCGTAAATTCCCCAAGGAACAAACAAAAGAGCTGAAAACTTTAGAGATGTAAGATATTTGAATAAAATGGTTTTGCAAATTAAATATTCAGAACTCTGCTGTTTATTTAGGCCTCAATATTGTAACGATGTCAGACTGCAGCATGGGGATAAACAAGCAATGAACTGGAGACTTCTGGTCCTAAATATATCATCTCCTGCTTAACGACCAACCCTGGAGCTAAAAGTGGTAACAGCATATCATCTATGGATTGGGACCTAAGAGGATAGGAAAAGGCACTGACTGCTGGCCAATAAACACTTAATCATGTCTCTCCATCTCTCCCAGGGTTTTACTCTGCCGTCCATCACTGTCCATCTGAGAGCCTTCATGTAAAATCAATAGCAGTGGTGCAATCCCTGGAGGTGTCACAGAAACTCCAGCCTTCTCTTCTTCTCAGTGTTTGCATAGCCACAGAGTCACAGTCTGATTCTAATGAGACTGTTCATGAATACTGTGGTAAGAAAACTTCCTGTAATCACATAAACATTGAATTGTTTCTCCAAATATTGGTGCTAACAAAAAGGACCAGACTCAGATACTACATCCTGTAGCTCAGTTCGAACATTTGATGAGCAAAGGATTTTGTTGTTTATCCATCAGCTGCACCCTTTTCATCATTTAATCAAAGACATAGACAATAAATAGACAAATTCACAAACAGTCTCGGGAAGGGCTGCCTTCTTTCATAGAGGAAGTAGTTTACAATCTCCCCCCTTTACAGTCTTTGCCAGTGCCACTCCCCTATTATTGTTACCATACTCGTCTGTCATGCTGATGCCTGCACTTCATTTTTTTAGCACAGTCAACACACCAGATCAGTTAGGAATAGACATATTTACATATTCATATTAATTCAGTTCCATTTACTACCCCATGCAAGACTGAGGTTCTGTTGTGGTAACTCCAAAACAGGTAATATTTAAATACCATTCTGATTTTCTCCAGCACAAAACAAGTAAAATGTTACTTCATTTCTTTGATTCTCCAAGTTTCAGTCGATTCCTTAGGAAATTGATAGAAATGCATCTCAGAAAGAAAGCAGGCAAATAAATAGGCCCAAAAGTTTGTACATGAAGTTCACTGAGAGGTGGCAGCAAAGTGCTCCTTTCCTCAGTTTCAGAGCTGCCACAGTTGCAAACAAGTATTTTGTGAACACATGAGCTCAATATCCTTTCAGATGGATGACTGAAAGCTTCATTAACAAGAGCAGATGTTCTTCAAGGGATAGGATTTGTCTCTTTCTGTTTCTACATTCAAGGAGCAGATAAACACAACCACTGATGTACCAAAACCCCCCATGAGCTGCCCATGACTGGCATGAGGGCAGGCCAAGGTCAGTGGTAAGGAACCCAAAGGAGAATTGTGCAGCATCTCAGGAGCTGCCTTCCACATTCTGACCTGTAAAACAAGGTATAATGTATGGATGGGCTGGCCAGTGAATGAATCCAGATCTAGGAGGAATCACCACAAACCCAACAAAGCTCTGAATATTTTCTGTACATGCTGCCATACACTGATATTTACGTAGGAGAACTGCAACGGCAGAAAGTACAAGGAATCCAAGCTTCCTAGTGCCCACTTTGAAAACATGCCAACCCAGAAAGCTGAACAGAAGTAATTTCTCCAATTCCACCTGACTGTACAGTTAAGAAGTGAAGTAACAGCTCTTTGAATACAGATTTTTCTTAATATTTTCTTAATATGTTCTTTCTTTATTTTTTATTTAATATAGACTATTTGATTGTTGCTCTCTTGCCATTCAACGTCCTGACTAAAAATAAACTGGAGTTAATTTCTAAAGACATCAAGAAGGAAAAAAAGTAATGGAATGTCAGTATATTGCCATGAATCTTAGATTTTCATTGACAATAAAGTGTAACGTGTCCACTAAGGCCATGGAAAGCTCATAGCTGAAAGACCAGGAGAATTTACTGTGAATAGCGACACATTATACACATTATTTCAACAACAATCTAATAAAGTTGGCTGAATAATATTAGGAGATGGAACAGCAAGTACTTTAAACTTACTGTCTCCAAGCAAAAAGCCCATGTATGCAATAAACCCTAGAGCAAAAGCTCTCAAACATGGCTCTGGAGCTTTCAGGCTACTTCATCAAACCATTCCAATAGCCAAGATTTCCATCTCTCATAGATCCTCCTCAGCTCTCAGCACAGAGTCCTTCTGTTATCCTCTCTGTTATGCTGCTGAAGTCAAAGGATACTGGGGGAAAAAGAAGGCTCGAGATTGCTCCCTGCAGCATCAGCAAAGGCAGATGGGATTTGCATGCAGGCTGAGCTTGGACAGCCCACAGAGGCTGCAGGTACAGACACAAAGTGCTTTCTGAGCAGCTGTTCTTCCTGGGGCTGGACACTTCACTTACCCAGCAGAGATGAACAGTGCTCTGCTGTGCTGAAGCAGAGAGAAGCTTCTCCTTAGCATTCATTTCATTCATTAAAATGAATCCTCCTAATGGATTATTGTATGAGAATTGAAGTCTTACACCTCACAGGTTTAGTTTTGCTTGTTTTATTGTATGAGCAATCGTCTGGGTATCATTTCTCTAACAAATTACTTTATAGGTCTCTCTTACAGCTATTTTCTGAATACTTGCAAGGGCAACTGACAGGTTACACTTTCGTTTCCTGGGCGCAAAGGAATGCCAGATATCGGAGGAGGAATCTTTGCTGGGTTTGACTCTTAAAACTGCCACCAACCTATAGCAGTATTTTCTCACCCTCCTCTTCCCTCCCTTTGGGAAAAATGGTACCTCAAAGGCTCCTAGTTTTATGCAGTGTTCTCTAAGCCTCCTTTTCCCAACTCCACACTCCCAAAATAGAGAGCTACAGCTGCCCCTATTTTTGTCTCTTCCTAAAAAGTTTTTAAATTTTTTTTTCTTTACAGTATGTTTCAAAACTGCAGAAGGAATGACAGAAACCAGTAAAAACTTCATAGCATATCCCTATCTCCCCCACTTCACACTCCATAATTTCTGTAATTAGAAAGAAATTGTATTGCTTTTTGTTTTTCTCAGGCTTTCCAGAATAATTCAACTTTCAGCAAAAACCTTATCTGGAAATACACTTATGCCCTAAACGTAGAAATAAAAATGTTCTAATGAAAGTTAAGTTGTACTCTTACCTACAGCATTCCCTACTGTGAAGGTTACTGTTTAAAAAGTCTGATTATAATACACCATCTGCTTGGCTTCTTTACACTCGCTTTATTCTTTATTGTGTGCTGTAATTAATGAGGCTTTCTGTATTATTACCATAATAGCCAATGTTTTTCCTTTAAAATGAGAAGCAATAGTTCCCTGATGAAAATTTCAGCTTACTTCAACAAATGAGAGGAGCTGCCTTAAGACTGGATGGTTGTTTGGGTGTCACTGCGGTAGCAGAAGCCTCAGCAACACTGCAGCCACAGTGCTTTGAAACACTGTGACAATGAAATGATAGATGAGCTGGATGAAGTCAGGATGGCAACCTTGTCTGTAGAGGACAGTTGTCATATGTGACTACTGTACACTTTGGCAGATAAGGAAAGAAATGAGACAAAATAATTGAATATCAAATCTTTCTGTGAGTTTTTGCTTCATATTTGTTCCATGGCTATGAAGTATATCACGAAGATAAGGACATGCTGCTGATGCCTTTTGACTAGGAGGACAATCTTTGTGTGCTGCTGCTGCCTCCTTTGTGTTTTTTTTCTTTAAGATGCAGACCACCTTATCTTCATGGAGGATGATGGAGTTTTTTAGAGATATATAAACCCCAGCATTCTTCACAAAACAAGCGGAAATTGTATGACAAACAGGACCTCTGGTTTGTTTCCATACAGACAAGGGAGCAAAATGCCACACAACATGAACCAGTCCCTGGCTTTCAGTTCCCAGATAAGCATGATGTCCTAAAAGGTCCTTTTTGTGGTTTTTGACTTTGTCTCTTTTTTTCAACTTTCAGTAAACACCCCTCACTCTGCAGATCACAGCTGTACATTTAAGACTTGTGAACTTGCCATTTAGTATTAGCTAAAGCCTAAGAGATAATCAGCTGAGGCTGAAATGACCTCTGATAGTTACCTTTCAAACACTTAACAACCAACCTTTAAAAACACATTTCTCCATCTGCTCATCAAGAAAAATGATTTCTGATGGTCTGTACTCACCGTTCATTCAGGACTGATTTTCTCATTTGGGTGGAATTTTATGGAGCTGATTTTCACTCTCTCAACCTCTGTCAGGTTATTAAGACAGACCTGTTCAGCCTGACAGCACAGATGCAACAGGGCATGACTGGGCTACATTAACAATTCTATGCAATTTGATCTGTGCTATACGCAATTAATCTGTTCATGCTGGTTAGAAATCCCTGGAATACTAGGTATACTGAAACTTCCTCACCATTTTGAATGAACTGGAGGAAACCTGAGGAATTAGGAAGGAAAGTATTGCAAAATTCCTAATGTCAGAGAAACCAGCAGAAGAAAGATCTTAAATAATATTTAGCATATATTTTAATACAAATCTTCTATCAGTAAATTATATATGCACACACATATATACATGTACTGACACACACATATGTTTATGTATCTTTTGTGCTTTAAATGGTGCAAGAAATATTTGATTTATCACTTCCACTGGCCGTGAAAGAATAAGACACTTCTGCAGGATATAGTGGTGACAAGTTTGCATTAGGCACAGTGCCACTGCTGAAGCCTGTGCTGATGTAAGACAGCATGAACTGAACTGCTGCTTCCAATGAGAGGTTAAAATAAAAAGTCATTGCTATTCTCCAGGAACTCTGGACAAGAGATGAATCCCTTCCCAAGACTATTCATTGTCTGCTTATTGACTGGCACTCATATTTTTATGCTGTATCACAAGATCATACTTAGCATTAAAGCTAAGTGATTAATTCATAACAATTACTGCCTAATAAAGTCTTCTCTTCTTCACAGAAGACTGATGTATTTTGCAAATTCCTCAGTTATTTGTTGTTCTGAAGTAATGAATTAATTGCAATAATTTTCTGTTTTATAGGGTGGCAGTAGTCGTGCTCTCAGTTGAAACATGGCATGTGTCATACCAGGCATACATTATTGTTCTTCTTTCCTTGCTGGCAATATTAGATGCAATTATTGAATGAAACACACACAAACTCTTACACAGATATAAATTTTATTGGAATTTGGGGGAGTATTCATTGGCAAAATTAAACTTCTTTTTAATTCTTTCAGTTATAAATAAGACCATGACTTGAGCATTCCTACATTATGCACTCACATTAATGTCTGCAGGATGATTAGTAGTGAAGTCTCTCCTTTGCAGAGAACTGAACCATGGGCCATAGACACTGTGATAATTGTGTTCCCATGAACCAGCAGTGATAAGGAAGCTTACTCTCAGCATTTATCCCTTCAAACTCCGATATTTGTTTTGAATCCTACTCCGAATTCCATCAAGTAAGCCACATGTAGCCTTGAGTAAAAAAGGGATTCATTTCAGTATATAGCTCAGCACTCATTATATACGTTAAAAGTCTAAGGAAGCTAAATCCAAAGTGAATAAATAGTGATTTGTTCAGGATACTTCACTTAAGATGCATGTTACCTCAAACATAAAATCACAGCCATTAAATGAACTGTCCATGTAGATTTTCTGTTGATGCTCTGAATTTTTATTACAGGATACAGGATTTTGATCCTAAATGACTCTCAAAACAAATCACATATGTCCTATGGCACTTGTTGTTAACGAATTGGTCTTCACTGGTTTTCTAAAGAAAAAAATCAGCATTTTCTGAAGCACAGATTGGTAGCATAAAAATACCTCTCGGGGTACAATTTTGACTGTAGACTTGCTTGTATGCCCTAAAACATTCCCAGTGTTCCTAGAGAAATAAAATCATCAAAACACATTGATTAAGGACAAATAATATACATAGCAGCAGCTATACCTGACAGTGCAATATTTAACAGCTAAACTTGAAAATGCTACTTTACTAAATCAGATGGATACTAGAACTTCTTGCTTGGAGAAATTTTATTCCAATTTCTTTTGTCAGGCAGAATGCAGATTTTTTTTAGGTTCTGCTACAGCCAAGCTGATGGCTAAAGCATTCCCATTTTGATCTTTATAACAAATGCATATTAATTAAAAATATAGTAATTCCTATGTACTTTTGTAGGAGTTATTAGATGAATAGGCAATGGGGAAGTTCTTTTTGATTCCTCCTAGCTCTACTAATAGAAAAAAGTTTTTATTATGATTTCCCAAAGCATGAAAAAAAATGTAGTGTATATATGTACATGCACATATGATCTGAAGGTGAGATATCTATGTCCATTTCTAAGAGTTTATGAAGATAGTTAGCTGTATGTTGTAACAATCTTTGTAAGCAAAACATTTTGGAGTTATTCTGCTTACAGGTTAAAGAAAGTTTTACAGAAATGGAGCCAATAAATGGTATGGCTTCTTTTACTTAATAAAATGCATCTATATAGAAGGCAAGCATGAGGCTTTACCCTCCCTACTCATCTGTTCATATACATACTGTCCCCTGACAATACAGACTTTGCTCTTTGCCCATTTTCTCTTTGAATTTCCATAAAATTTGCAAACACCATTCAAAGAGCAAATACTAATGCAGCTGATTTACGAACCTCAGTGTAGGGGAGGAGATGTTTGCAAATACAGTTGGAATTCTGTTAAAGTATTTAGGCTATATGGTCAGGAAACTATTTACAGTCCACCACGGGTATGATTGGTTCTTAGTCAATTATATTTAATGTTTTCACCAGGTTCCTAAAGGCTCTCTGCATGTAATTTGAAGGGATCTCACAAAGAGTCATTTTCTGTTTTTTCTACCCCAGGAGCTTAGGTTTTGACTACACTTCCATTTTTGAAGAATTGATACATTAGCTGGTAATTGATATATTAACTAGCAAAAGAGATGCCTAGAAGTACCCCTTGCCAGTCTCATGTGCAGGAAGATTGCTATTTGCTGGTGGTTTTATTCTAAAGGGAACAGATTACAAAACAAATCAGCACAGTCTCATCTCTGTGATTGCATTTGTAGGTATCCTCCTTCTTCTCACAGCTGGTCTGACAGATGACACCACACAACAGAAGAAAACCAGAAAAAAATTTACAAACTTTGGCCTTTTTATATAGAGGCACTGAGATCTTTTCAGAGCAGTGGAGATGAAGTCTGCCTGCTGTTGTGACTGGGGACAGCCTGGCTCCATCAGCTGGAACTGCTCTTGCCACTAGCTAAAGTAAAAAATCCTTTATTTTACACACTTGTAAATGTCCAAATATGCTGTCTAGACAACAAAGCAGTGAGCATATGCACCAAATGCCATAGTAACTGTTGTCATCCTGCTTTATGTTTAGGCAGTTCAGTTTCCTCTGGTGGTGCACTCAGGTTTTGTTACAAGCTTTTTCACACAGTGCTGCACTTCTTTGTTAGGCTCCTCAGAAAGGTTATGGTTTTTATAAACTTCCATGATCACTGAACCACTTGCTGGTGTCCAACCAATTGTACTGAAAGTGAAACCTGCCTCCATGACAAAAGATTTTATTGAAATAGGAAAACACAGCAAGCAATCTACAAAACCCATAGAAATGACCCCAAACTAGGTAGCATAGTAAGCTTCTTTTAGATCAATACTTCATTTGGCAGAAAAATCAATTTCCCTGCCTCTGCAATCCATAAAATTCATCAGGAAAAAATACCCCTCACATATTAGCAGCCCTTTCACCTTACTGGTTTGGAAATTAATTACAAGAGACAATTTCAAACCCTGTAACAGGTTGAGGCAACAAGGTATTTTGCAACCTGTGAATTAAAACATGGATTAGCTGTGCTGGGAACACCTCTAGCTGTCCTGATTTGCCCAGCCTCCCTTTGGTAGGGGTGAACACTGCTTTTTTAGCTACAGCCTTCAACAGCCTCAAGCAGTAACCAGGTTTCATTCCTGGAAAATGCTCACCTGGAAAATTCCTGGAAAAAGTTTGCAGATACCTGTAGACAGACAATGCCATAACCCTGAACATTTTCTATCAGCATATCAGCATCCAAGTAATTTCTTTTACAGTAGTGACATCTTGCCTTTATTCTTTCTTATGGGAATTGCAGCCCTGCTGGGAAAGGCTTAAAGAGCTTTACTGCATGGCTTACATGGAATTCACAGATTCCTCTCAGTCAGCCTGGTGGATGTGGAGGTTCCACATCTGACTGCCTCGGCAAACTCTTCATCTGGGAACTTTCCTGTACACTCTAGAGAGCTTGCTCATAGGAGTGCTTCTAAATATAATGGCTTGCTGCTAAATATGTTTTTAAATACAATGTACAGAAGATTATTGGTCTAGTCAAGATTTAGCTTCATATTTAATAAATCTAATTTCTTTTTAGTATGTTTTTCTATATAATAAACTGAGTTGCTCAGCAGACACAACAGAGGCTGTTTTTTCATCACATCACTGTTTTGCTGCTACTCTAACCTCCATTCCTTCCCTCAAGTAAATTTAGCTTTCTTTTTTTTTTTTAAGACTGTTAGACATTTCTTTCCTGAATTTAGATCCACTGTATTTTTTAGAGAATTCACAGTCTTTGTAAGGATATAGTGACATCTTATCAAAGAGGTCCAGACTCACAGAGGTTGTTTTCTTCCACTGTATCCCACAGCTCAGATCTTTACACTTTTTGTATTCACACTCCTGTATCGTCTCTGACAGAAGTCCAATAAAATCGTCTTTCTACCCTCAATATCAGGGTTCTCAGTGTTGTTGGAACTGAGTGTTATAGACCTCCAGTCTATATCTGCTGAGAAACCTGAACTCCCCTGTCTGCCTCATTATACAGCAGGCCACTGGCAAGAGGCAGCAGTAGCTCTCCTGGAAACTGATGCATCACTCCTATTGTTTTGAGCCTATTAATTTATGTCATAATTCATGTAAGTTTTGTTTTTACACAGTCAGGTGGTTAGAAATCAAAAAAGGTGGAGCATTACTGTTACTATTGCTACACCTGGTGTTGCCTCTCTTGCTATAAATCTTTTTAAAGCTGGTTATTCCACTACTCTTTCTTTTTATTCCATGTTATTATTTAAAGTTTTCCCTGTTTTAGACACTTCTTTTCACTTTTCAAATCAAAGTTATCACACAGTGTCAAAATGCAGCACCCTGGCTTTCCACAGCATTGAGCAGAAGATGCAAAGACTGTTTAAAGGCTTCACTTGGTTCCTTCATTCTCAGCCACATACAAGTTCCACTATGTACAGCAGAGGTGCAGACAATCTGAAAATGAAAAGGGCAAACTGATATTTACGCACACAGCCTGGTGATGCAGCAGCACACAGAGCTCCCATGTTACTGCAGACAGAGAAACCAGGATGTTTGATCCTACCTAGCCAAAACCACCCCATGCTGCTTCCTTCCAGGATGCCTTCCAGTATATTTCAGTAATGTTCTAATGAATGGAAATTTTGTGGCTGTATGCAATGACTGAACTCAGCGACCTAGGAGGCAATTTACAATTCTAATACACTATTTTTCATTCCTTATTTTCATCCTTTTTAGACCCAAACATTGTAATTTTAATCCTTTGTTACCCTTCCTCCACCCACTGGTGTGTTTACCACTTAGCATACATTTTTATTTTTGGTTTAACTTTTGAACAGAGAAAGGGAATGAACATCATAATCTGAGAGATGCTTGAGCATCAGGACCCATGCTCTGCAGTGGCCCTGTCAGACTCCCCCTATGATCTTGTTTCCTGTTCCTCAGCCACCTACAGTGGCACTATTTTAGTGAGTTTGCTGCAGCTTTATTACCCTCACTTGTTATTCTTGGGGATGCTGTGTGTGGGATATCTTTCAAATAAATTTTCAAATAAATTAAAAAAAAAATACATTTATTATAAACTTATTCCTTGTAAAATGCATGTGAATATGAAGCTCAAGTTCTGTAGTTAACATAAGAACAATTACAAGACAACGTGCAGATGAGGAAATGCCTTTCAGCGCACTGGTTCCAGCACTCCGAAATAAAACTACAACCCATCAAAACCCAGCTAGAGCAACACATTATAAAATTAAAAAAAAAAAAATGGTCTGGGAGGTAATCTGCACAGATAAGAAAATGAATATACAATGTCATTGCAAAAACACCTACAATTGTACTTTACCTGTGATAAGGTGATTCTTTTTGTCTTTAAATGTTTTCACTTGAACATTATCAACCATTTAGCCCTAAGGATAACTTCTATAGAGATATAAACCTTACACAATATTCTTTTTTGGACTTAATTGCAAAACCATTACTGGTTGTTTTGCATTAAATAGACCACTGCTAAAAACTTAGCTACAATCTAGCCTTTTGTGTATCCTGGGGAAGACAGAACAGAAGCATACTCAAATGCTGCATTATCCATGAGAGATACAGGAAGGAATGTCTGGAAGTCTAGAAGGAACGACCTTTGAAACCAGCCTCTCCCTCTATCCTTTTTTATTTTGCACTTCACTTCCCTCCCCTCATTTGTGAGGATGGTGTGTTGAGACTACTCCTCAGCTGTTCCCAAATTCCTGCATTTCAAGCATGTTCCCCAACAATTATTCTTGATTTTTCCCTCCTCTCACACACCAACATATCTTGTACTCCCTGATCCAAAAAATTCTCCCTCTTGCTTGCTCTAATTGCTTCAGAGACCTGTTTCATGTAAATTTTCTTTGGTTTACACATATATAGAAAGGAACTGGATATGAAGACAATGAATCTCTCTATCTTTTCTCCTCATACTTTAAAGGTCAGGTATGTTCTGCAACAGAGATACAAAAAAAAAAACAAACAAAAAAACAACTGTCTTGGCAAATACTTCACACTGTGCATTTGCACAGTTGTTTTCCACTAAATCTAAACAATAAAAATATAGTAAAGCAGGTTCTGCATTATTTATATTAAGCAGTGAAAATGCTCCTCATAGCATTAAATGATAGCCTTGCATGCAATTCACAGACATTATCTGAAAGCTTATATACCTGCTATATATATAAACCTAATGCAGACAGCCATAATAGTCTGTATGAATAGAGAACGCTGTGCTTACTGAACCACAGTCATGAAACTAAAAATGAAATTATAGTTCCTCCATCATAATACCTAAGTCAGTATCTAATATTCTGAAAGAACAAGCACACAGTAATACCTGGGTTAATACTGGTACCATACATTATTGCTCAATGCTATCAAAAATAGCATCTCCAGATTCTTTATTGAAACA
Source organism: Rhabdornis inornatus (assembly GCA_013397075.1). Lineage (NCBI taxonomy): Eukaryota > Metazoa > Chordata > Aves > Passeriformes > Rhabdornithidae > Rhabdornis > Rhabdornis inornatus. Next base: position 258,932 of record VWZS01007739.1, on the reverse strand, counting down.
TATTACATTACTTAAATTGTCATGACAAAGACAAAAGTGTTCAATTTCAGACTTTTCTAACATCTCAGTTTTTATGAAATTGAAGATTTTTTTCTCTATTAGAAGTATAATTTATTTGCTGATTAAATTCCAATAGAGAAGTTGCTCAGTCCTGATTTTCTAAAAAACACGTTTGGGAGTGTAAGTTCTAAGCCCTGACAGGAGCATTTTCCTTTGTTCCCACTCACATCCTGGACTGGAAGATGAGGATTTAAGTGTTTATCTAACTATTTCATCATAAACCACTGAATAAATAATGTTCAGCATAAATAATGCCTCCATATAATGGTAACTCTGCATGCTTCAATATAGGTGAATTTAATATGAACTGTTGTAAAATTTCAAAGGTATCTCAGCCACTGCTTAATTTTAGCATTTTTTCAAACCATGATTGTAAATGGACAATTTGTGTGAGCTCTTTGGTTAACTCTCTACTACTCAAAGGTGGATTATCCAAAGTATGCATTAACCAGAAACACATAAGGAAATGCTCAACTGGTGCACATAGTGACTGTATCTGCAAAGACCAGGCCATCTGACTGTTGAGTTTGCTTCAGACTGTAGACATGATACAGCTCTGTCCACCCCCTAAGTCATTCCTGATGGATGGAACAATTTTCACAAATCTGGCTTCTGGGACTCACTGTCATGAAAGCTCTGCTCAGACTGCAAACTCATGTCAGATTTTAAGTCCACATGATGGACATAGAGCTACCGGGGCTCAGCTCTTCTGCTCCATCTCCCAAGTGGGCTGAGTTTGGTGCCTCAGGTCTGGCATTAACTCACAGGTGTCACAGCATCATTTAGGCTGGAACAGACCACTGAGATATTCAAGTCCAACCTGTGACCAATCACCACCTTGTCAAATAGTCCACAGCACCAAGTGCCACATCCAGTCCTTTGTTAAAAACCTCCAGGGATGGTGACTCCACCACTGCCCTGAGCAGCTGATTCTAATGCCTGACAACCCCTTCTGTGAAAAAATTCCTCCGAATTTACACATTTTATCTGTGGATGAAGAACAGAGGTGTTTTGTGGAGTTCAGGATAAAGTGCCTATGAAGAGTCAGCTGGATCGCAGCAGCCCTTATTAGGGTTTATTAGCTTGGGTTAATTTGATATTTCCTAATAAAAACCAAAAGACCTTTTAGTCATGAAAAAAGAAGTCAGAACAGCCTGCAGCAGTTCAAGGCTGGCACTTCACACTTCTCAGCCCCTCCACTCATCACTGCCTGCATGTTCCCAGCAGCTGCCTTCTCCAGAGCCCTTTTCTGCCCTGGGCCCCAGTCCCAGACCTGGCTGTGTCATCCCAAACACACTTTTATGGGATCACCGAATGGGTTGGGCTGGAAGGGACCACAGCGGCTCCTCTGGTCCAACCTCTCTGCTCAAGCCAAGTGATGACAGAGAACAGGATCATGTCCAGACAGCACAGGAGCATCTCCAGCAAGGGAGACTCTGCATTTTCTCTGGGCAACCTGTTCCCATTGTCAGTCAGTGCACAGCAAGGACGTTCTTCATGGTCAGACAAACTTCCTGGGCATCAGTTTCTGTCCATTGCCCCTTTGTCCCATTGCTCTGCACCCCCAAGCAGAGCCAGGCCCATCTTCTTGAAACCTTTATGTTATAAATTACTCACCACAATCGAGTTGGTCAATCAATTAGGCAATTTATTAATTTGTTGATAAGGAGCGGGCAAGCACTGCTGGGGACGTGGGGAGTTCNCGCTGGGGACGCGGGGAGCTCGCGCTCCGCCAACACATCCATCCTACCCCTGCCCACTGCCCCTTTTATTGGCAGTTTCTGGTGGGGCCGTGTCGTGCTTACTGTGCTGGGGTACAAGCCCGAGCATGTTGGCTAGCAATGAAGCAGCAGTGGCTACAAGCCCCCACCAGGTGTGGACAAGGCTCGAACATGTTGTTAGGTACCTCCTAGCAAGCAGGTAACAGCAGTAACAGGTCTGTTCATGTCCGCACGAGCCCGCATTTTCCTTATACATAAAAAGTAGATACAATTCATAATTATAGCGGCAAAATAATAAAAAATACATTAAAACAAAAGCCAACAATTCACAGCAAAGTGATTTAAATAAATATAATAAAATCATTGTATTTTCCTGTGTCTCATGTCCATGCTTTGAGTCCAGTATTCTTGTTTACATTGATCCCATAGTGTATTTCCATAATGACACGAATCACTACGTAACATCTCACATTTAGACAGTTAATACACATTAACGAAGTCCCCTCTCCGTCGCCTCTTCCCGGGGCTGAACAGGCACAACCCCATCAGCCTTTCCTCGTCAGAGAGATAACACACGCTCCCTCACACGGGCCGACACCGTGCCTACCCCAGGGACCCGCCTGTCTCGGCCCCTCAGGGCTCCTCAGGGCCCGGCCCGTCCCCTCTCCGCCTCCGCCGGGGCTTCCGCCCGGGGCAGGGCGGGGACAGCGGCGAAGATGGCGGCGCCCATGGCCGGGCGGGCGGGGGCCGTGCTGCGGGACCTGGCGCTGCGATCCGCCCGCCTGCGCGGCCAATTCCCGGTGAGTGAGCGAGCCCGGCCCCGCGCCCCGCCGTGCCTGCTGCCGGCAGCCTCCGCCCCGCTCGCTGTGCTGCGCTCGCAGCCTCCCCGCGCCCGTGTGTGCCAGCGGGAGGGACCTTTGTCCTCCCGCCGGCTGCGGATGCTCGGGCTGAGGATGGGCCAGCCTGCAGCCCCGGCGCTGGCGGGGTCGGGGCGAAGCTGTGCCGGCGGATCAGGGCTGGGCAGACCAAGGCTGACCGCTCCGAGCGCCTCGCTCCCCCCACACCTGACTGAACTGAATTATTTCAGTAGCAGAGCTGGGTGACGCTGTGCACCAAGTGGCATAGTTTGTCTGGGTCACGCTGTGCTCGAAGTGACCATAGTTTGTCTGGGTGACGCTGTGCACGAGGTGATATCGTTTGTCTGAACACGTTTCGGGTGGCAGCACCGCGTTGGTTTGGCTCAGTGCGGCTGGCTGAGGTCAGGCTGCGGTGGAGATGCCTGGTTGTGCTCTCCTGGGGAAATCCATGCTAGCTCACGCTTCCCGGTGGTCCTGAGCCTCAGCAGGGCGATGGGAAAGAGGAGATGGGCCTCCTGGAAGGGCTCAGGGGCTCTCGAGGTGTAGCAGGAGTCCATTATTCACCTCGACAAACAGCCATGCCGAGGTAAAATGAGATACGCACATTTTAGACAGCCCTCGTGCCTTTGGCAGCTAACTCTTATTTTACCTTTTCATCGTGAGCAGCTGCACGAGAATCTTACTTTGGTTCACATTTCTGAGCAGAAGTGTTTTCCCCAAAGCAGAAGCTCCTGGAGCAAAGTCCGGTTCTCTCTGCAGGTGCCACTGCTGGGAATGTTCCTGGCTGCAGGTGCTAAAGGCTGGTGTTGGTGCTGAGCTTAACCTGTGTTGCACAACTGCTGCTGTGGGGTTTATCTTTTAACCTGAAGGAAATTACCCACCTCGGTTGTAAATCTGAAATCTTTTGTGCCCAACTTTGCTATTTGAATGCTGAGAACAGTATTTGAGAACTCAATGCAACTGATTTGTTGATTTACAATTCGTCCATTTCATGTATACATGCATCAACAGGGTCTGTTTATGTGTGGATATACACACACAATGATACCTATATACACAGATTTATCTGTATATATGCAGGCTTAATCTCATTAATGTGGATGGGCAACACAGTCAGTCACAACAATGTTTGGGGAATATACATTGTATGGTTGAAGATGTGTTCCTGCCATCAAGGCTTAGGTGAGTCTGATCCTACAATACGGAATTTGGAGGTAGCATCCCTGTTCTTGTAGGGCTATGATGTGGAGGGGTTGGAAAGGCTGGAGTATGGAGCATTGTCTGAAAAAAGTCATCTTGGAACTTAGAAGTTGGTTGAACTGCTTTGGTTGTTTTCAAGCCCTGTCTTTATCTGGTGCTGCAGTGGGGATTTGAGATAGGTGTAGAAATTAGGAGCTCATGCTCTATTCTGTCGTCTCTCGAAGCATGGAGGCACTCTGTAAATTACCCCACTGAAATAACTGGGTGTCAGCTCAGATTCTCAAGAGTATTCTTAGGATACCAAGGTGGCCGTCTTTTAAAAAAAAACTCTTTTTTTGTGCATTATCTTTGAACTACAGATGTTGAACTTGTATTATAAATCACATTTTGTTATTCTCTTTCTGAACTCTGCCAGATACTGAGAGCATCTCCCAAGATCTGTGCTTTCCAAGTAGCCTATTTTCAAGAACCATGTTTTCCAGGGGGCCTTTGCCTGGAAGCACAGAAAGCTCAAAAACTCCAAATTCCTGAGATCCAACACACGTCAATAGTGTAAAGCAACAAATCAAGTTCTTAATTTCAAAGCAAACCACTTTCCTTTATAAAGGCCTTCAATTTTGCAATTTTGTTTTGCAATGTTGCATAATAGAATTCCCATCTAAACAGTCTCCTAGTCTTCCACTGTCTCAGACTTTAAGCTACAGATAAGTTGGTCAGCCAGAGTCTGGATTTCTGTGCTACAAAATAGGATGAAGGATCTGAGAGTAAGAGCCCTTCCATTGAAGATTCTTTTCATTTATATCATTCATTCTGTTGCTCAGATGAGAAGTTACAGTTACTTATTTAGCATAAACCACCAAAACCTGTCCCCAAAGCCCATCACAGTGTTTCTTTCACAGATGAGGGTCTTCCATATGGTGCAAATGTGATCAAGAAATATCAGTCTTAAACTTTGGTTTTTTGGTAACCCTGTGTGAGATCTGGAATCTTTCCTTATAACCCTTATGACTTACTGTTGGAGTGGTGTTTCTGCACTTCGTTGCAAAATTTCTTATTTCAGAACTGTAGCTGTGAAATTTGGTTGTATGCTGTCGTTGTGATCTGCACACATTTTCCTGTGTAGCTTCATTCTAGGGGTGGAGTAAACGGTAGTTTATCCTATCACATGAAATTATTTTGTCATCCTTGTGCTTTCCCTTTTTTCTAACTGTTAAACATTTTTTACTCATTTTGCTGTTTATATTCTTGGTAGATTCAATTCTTTGTGCAGCTGGAGTTTTAAACCTGACCAAGTGTTTCAAGAAGATAAAAGATAGATTTGAGTTGTCTGCAGTGCAAGTGGACAGGAGCATTCAGGCCTGCTCTTGCTGGAGCAATATCTGTAAAGAGCTGTGACAAACGCTCCGGGGACCACTCGGCAGCAGAATTCAATCTTGTTGGCTGGCAACAAATAGGCTCCATTGAAGGCTGTTTATTTGAATGGGAGTTGGATTGGGCCCTTTGGGAGAATGCTGTGTTTTCAAAATAGCTTCAGATGCAGTGAAATTCAGCGATGAATATAAATGAGGAACAATTAAATCAGAATCATAAAAAAAAAAAAAAAGCTTAAAGTAACTCTCCATTATTCTAATAGAGTGAGCAGGTTGCTTGGTGCATTATGAGCCCTATCCCAGCCTTCAAAATGGGCCTCAGTCCTGCCAGAACACATCCAGATTCCACATGCATTGAAAATATTTAAAAAAAAAAAAAAAAAGGAAGGAGGGGAAGCTGAAATTAAACAGTATTTCTGTTATAAAATCTGGTGGAATCTATAGATGTTACAAATTGGGAACTGCAAGGTTGTTCGCTGCAGATGCCTTCAGTTCTTAGACTTGTATACCTATAAAACCTCATTAATGTTGAACAGAGAAAGTTCTGCCTTTTCTAAGAGACTATATATAATAGCTGATCTTCCACGCAGCACAAAATGTTAATGAAAAAGACTTTTCAATTCGTGGCCTCAGAAGCTACTTTAATGTTGAATTCTTCTTTTTTTCTTAGTTTTCTTTGGTGTTCTTGAAAATTTCTTTGGACTGCTTCCCTATTTGGCTTTTCCTGGTTGTCAGTTTTGCTATATTTTCAAGGTTTTACATTTAGAGGCAGGAAATACATGAGCCTACAGACTTTCACCAACAGCTTTTTCTACAGGCACCTCATCCAAATGACAGGAAAGCCCTCTTCAAACTCTAGACAAAACTGAAATGCCAAAGTGGAGCAGATGTTTGGCCCACTCCTCCCCGGCAGTTCCATTAAACACATGGTTATTGAATCCTATTTTGAGATGAAAAAAGGAAATGAAAACATAAATATAACCTCAGACTGTGATTTTTTTTCCTCCCAGTTAGATTCATACTAGTGGAACTTCTACCCTGGGAGCAATCTGGCTCTGACACAGATACTCACAGCTCTGTCTTGAAGTAGAAAAGCTGCACTTTGCTGCATTGATTTACCTTCCTTTGTACCTCATGGAGGTATAATCAAGGGATAGGGCTAATTAGGTAAGAAGAGACAGCCTTCATGAATATGACATTAATGGAGAAGTAGCCACACCTATGGTCTTAAATCTGCATCTGAATGAATAAATCCTTCCTGACCCTCCATCTGAACTCCAAACTAATGCAGAGACTCCTTACATTCCTTGGTCAAAATTTTTTTATATAAAAGCAAGTGTTTTTTTTTTCCATTGATCTGCCTCCTGAGGCACTAGATAAAGTGTCAATAGACAAACTGTGTTTTCTTTACAGTTACCTTAAATGATAGTTTCCTCCTGTTTTTCTCTGGAAATGTCAGTGTGTATGGTAATTTTCCTTTTTTTTTTTAGTCACCTTTCATTTGGTGTATCTGGCTGATGACTGCCAGCTGGGATTTTATCTGAAATGTGTGAAGCTGCTGAGGTTCTTTAGGGAATACAGAGAAGTGACATGAAGGTTTAGACACAGTTGTGGTATAGTTGTTTCTTAGAAGTGGTTCATTTCTGTGCTATTTTATCTTTTTTCTTGTTTGGAAGGTCCATTTTCACAAGAATGGGCAATATCCTCATTTAGTGCACAGAGATGAGATTGTCTCCCTCCCTGATTCGGCGAGTCGCTCATTCCAAGATGATTTAACTTCAACTGATATTTTTTTTTGTTGGCCACACCTGTAGTGAGTAGCTCAGCTCATTATTGTCTTGGCCAGTCCTATTTTTCTGTGCATATTTGAGCATATCTACAGCTTTGAGCATATACTTTGAGGATTTTCTCCAGAAATCTCCTCTTCTAATACCCTAAAAGCAGTTTCTAGCCATCTGTGATTCAGCTTATTTCTTCCATAGCACTTTAATAAAACATGGGACAGAGATGTCATATTACCTGTCCAACTGCATATGACAGTAACTTTGGTAATATGGTAATTAAACATTGATCCATGATTAGTAGCTGGTTATTGATTATATTTTAACTAGATAACAGCAGGAGTGGGTATGAAACAAATAGGAGTTAAGATTGACTGTTGTGAAAAATTCCTTAGTAGTGGAGTTTTGCTGTGCTGCTGAATTCTTTGTTGCACGACTGAGACTTAAAACAGATTCTGAACTGCAAGCTGAAGCCAACCTTTAATGTGGTAAGCAAAATGAAAACCCTAGATTGGTGTTTTAGTTTGTTTGTGATATTATGCTGATGGAGATGATTTTGTGTAATTAGTGGCTAAATGTTAACTGTGAAGGAATTTAAAGGCTTACTATTTTTCCACTTACTTGTTGGAACATCTTGTTTAAATCTTCAGTCAACAATTTATACTGATAGCACAAAATATATTCAATAAATGCAAGGGGGTTTTTTTGTTTAAAAATTGCTGCTTTGAGCAGATTTACCCATGAGCTTTTTTCTTCTGTTCTCTCACTGGTGTCTTTCTCATTGCTCAGGGGTTTCCCTAAACTATAAGAGTCTGTATCCCAAAATTGAATTAAATTTTATTTTATTTCTGTGATGATCTGAGAGTTTATAAGCTTTAACTCCAAAGTCATAAAGCTCTTGGCACTCACAACCCCATTGGGCTTGAATGTGGGTTGGGGTATTTAACTCAAAGACTGTTTCATTTAAGAAAAGACTTTTTAACATATTTTGTGATACATTATTATTCATTTGTGTTTACTTACATTGCACATGGGTAGTACTTGGTGACAGATCAATTTCTGTCTACCGTGTTTGTCATAGAATCACAGTCTGGGTCAGGTTGGAGTCTGAGCAACGTAAGCTGTGAGAAACAGCCTCAGTTTGTGTCAGGAGGACACAGAATCACTCATGTTTTAGTTTACCTTTGATGTCTTAACTTTTGTCCACCTAAATCCTTCATGAGATGCAAAAGTTTTGTAAGAATTGTCAAGTGGAATGAAAAATTAAGCGAGATTTTTGGTCGTGTTTGGTAGGCTTGCCTGCTTGTCCAAGACTTTTGACTGAAAAATATGAAGCTGCAAAATAAAAACCAGGTATAGATTACTGATGGAGCACTTTATCATCTTTTGATACCTTCCACTGAAGGATCTGTGGACAAAAGGACAGTTTAATTTGGCATCTGCTAATTTCATGGAAGCCAAGAAAGCAGTTACTGCCTTGTGTTAAAAAAAAAAAAAAAAAAAAAGAGTTGTTCACGCAGAGTATTGGTATAAAAATGTCAGGGAAATTCCAATTATTGGAGGAGTTCTATATGCCAATGTACATAATACTGATGGGTATAGAGCTGTTTATGATAATTGAAGATGAAAGGCCTACTAAAAGGAACCATATCCTTTTTATTGTCAAGATTTTACTTGCTAAGGTCTGAAGATAGCATAAAAATGTATTTTCCCTTAAATTTTCTATCGTCTTCAATTCTGTCACTCCAAACACATTGGAAACAGTGAATCTATTTAATTGAATTCTTTCATGCAGAGTTTCAGTCCAGATTTGTTTTTCAGTTAAGTGGCTCAGATGAAAATAGTCTAAAGTAACACCATAAATTTTGGAAGTAGAGGAACAGATATTTAGAGCTAGCTTTAAACATGATGTGAGATGATTAAACATGAGTCCAGAGCAACTGGAGTGCTGGAGCTCCATCTAGGGAGGGTTGGTGACCCAGCTGAGAACCCACAGGTTGGGATTTGTGGGCACACCAGCATCACTGACAGGGTTATTGTACATTTCTGCTGCAGGCACCTTGATCAGCAAGAACCAGATGAAGCTGCAGACAGCTGAGGAAGCCTCAGTCAGCAGGTCCTGGTCCTCAGGGAGGACTTCATTCCCTCCAGGTTCTGCTGGAGGGACAGCACAGCAGGGAACACATCAGCAGGAGTTCCAGGAGGTTTCTGGAGAGCTCTGAGAACAGCTTCCAAATGCAGATGTCTGAGGAGCTGCCAGCAGGAGACACTACTGAACCTCACACGTGGCAACAAAATGTTTATTTCTAATGTTGTTTATTTCTGGATGCAGCATGGGCTGCAGCAAGACAAGAAACAAGGCTTGCCATAGTCCCAATTTCCTTAACCAGTGCAGTAATGCCATTGTCCTTTGGGCTTGGAAGTGCTGTTCCACTGGATTAAAGTTTGCCTTACTCTCCCTCCATACAGTCAGAAATGTAGAAATCTGCTTTAAGGTCAAAGTCTTTGAGGATGATGAGATGATGCTTCTGGTAGTGTCCTAAACTTGCTTTGAGATTGGAGAATGGCAGCAGAGTGAATTTATATAATTAAGTATAAACAGTGGAGAACTATTAATAAAGAAATTACCTGCAAAGGAAGGAAAAACATTCCTAATGTTTGGCTTAATCACTGATTGTTCTGGGCAGTTTCTGGTTTCTCTCCAGCTCTGCCCAAATAGCTGAAGGCTCTCTGCCTCTTGTATCTTTGTTTCTCAGAGTTTGCTTCATGTCAGTCTAAGTCAAATGGTCTAATTAAAACCAAGACTTATTAACAGTAAAGAGTTTGAAGCATTGAGATTGAAACAAAAAATGGGTACCAATATTTTATTTTCTTGCTGCTTCCAGGAAAGAAATTGGTACAAACCATTCTGGACTGGTTTAATAAACCAGATATAACTTAGGCATGCAGTGAAACTGTTTCTGTAGATACTTTTCTATATTTCTTTATTTTACTACCATGGGCATTTGCATTTTTGTTGCTTGGAAGTGTTATGTTTCTTAGTGCTCAAAGTCATATTCTGTGATGACATAGTCAGGTAGCATGGAAATTATCATGATTTGACTTCAATATTAAAGAACTGGAACAAAAAAGCTGTGATTATGTTTTATATTTCCTTCTCTGTGATGGAAAATGGAGCTCAAACTGTCTAAATTGGCATTTTATCGTGTTTTTCTTAAAATATCAGCAACTTCTAACACTTGAAAAGCATTCTTCCAGGGTATTGTAGGCGTGAAACACTTCTTTGATAGATATGATTACTTGAGCTATGAATGCAGAAACATTTCTGTTCATCTTATTGAATATGCTTTGATTTTTGTAACTATTTAGAAAGCTGAATTTGCATGCAGGAAAGAAAAAATTGATAGTGGCTACTTTGTCTCGTGTTTGGTGGTACAATAGTTTTAGAATTATTTTTTCCTGGCTATGTGTACTATTTAGAGCATTTCTTCATAGTTGCATAAAAATATCATTTTCATCTTGTAAAAAAATCAGGAAATTAAACACTTTTTAAAGATCAGAACAAAAATATAAAATTTCCCCTCAAGATACTGAAAATAAAAGAATATTTCTGATTTATGTGGAGAAGATGGTTTATTTCACTTTTTGAATGTGTTGTGCATATCACCAACAATCTTTCATTTGCCAAGGCAGGGAATGTGTTACATTATTTTCTGCAACTGATTATGCAGTTGTGTATGGTAGTGAGTTTATTTTCATCAGATACTTCAAAGCCTTACTTTTTAGGTCAGGAAAGTATGCTTCTCTTAAAGCTTTGAAGTTTGAAATAAGCAAAATGAACGTAATTTGACTAAAATTAATTACTAATGCAAAGCAGAACTTCTGATGCTGAGAACATTGACAAAAGCAGAAATTGAATCTGGGAATTTGTGTTCTTCCTTTACCCAAGCAAAGGCTCTGAAAATTGATTCCATAGCTGCAAAGCTTCCGGAGACATGCTTGGTCTTTAGGCACACATGGATGTAAAATAAGTAATTTTAGTCCTGTTTTATTAGGCTGAAATTTGGATTTAACATGCAAGAAAAAAAATACTTAGTCGACAATTTCTGCAGTAAGGACAGAGGGCATCGTTTGGCCCTTTGAGTGGACTGGCAGTTTGGTGTTTGGGCAGCCAGCTTTGTTTTGTGACATCCTGTTTGTGATGTGACCACCTGCATGTTGTTTGAACCAGACAGTTTTCATGTAATCCCCAGAGAATAAGGAACCTGCCTTGTTTCAGGGTTTTTGGAAGCTGCTAATGGTTCACTGTTCATGTGAAGGTTTGTGGGTTGGGGTGTGCTCAGCCCTGCTCAGGCAGCCTGTCCATAGTAACCAAAATGCATCCCAGAACTTCTCAGGATCATGAGGGTGCTGTCACTTAATTTGCAGAAATTTTATTTTGCTGATTGGATATAGAGTCCTGAATACTCCCCTGGATGGGCAGCAGGATGCAGTTGTCAGAGATTTGGTGATGTCCTGCTTTATTTGGAGGTCAGTCTGTAGCAGCTTGACTGAAACAGCTGCTGAACAAGGTGAGGGAAATGGAGAAGAGAGGTCAGGGTTTTACTGTTCAAGAGGACACTCTTCCCACCCTCTCATCTTTTACTTTTGAGGACTGTAGTCCTTATAAATCCATACATACAGATACCCAGAAGGATCATCCTGGTGGTGGCCGCTAGGATCTGCCTCATAGGGCACGAGGATGTGGGCTCAGATTCTGGTTTCATGAGATAAGGAGAATAAAAATGACAGAAGGAGCTCAAGTGTGACCTCGTGCATGTTCCTGGTAGTTTACAATGGAGCTTAGTGGGTAGGAGAGTGTATTTACAGAACAGCTGTCAAAATCCTTGAGTGTAAGCAAGCTGTAAATAAGTCTATAAAGTGTAATCGTTACTGGAGACTTTAAATCTGCAGTGAGTGAAGGACTTGCTTCAAGTTCATTCTTGTGTCTGCTTCCTTGCATGAGAAGTAAACAGAAGGATAAATCAGAAAGCTGAGTTTGTACATACATAGGCACATTGGAAGAGGTAAAAGCACATTGGAAGAGAATTGTGTAGTTTCATTTGTGTTTTCTGGAGCTAGTGACCCAACTGAGCCCTGCAGTGGAAGAACATCACACCACACTCCATCGTGCCCAGGAGAGGGCAGAGGTAAAGCCTGGGATCAATCAGTTTGCAATCAGACTGATTATAGAAGGACAAGGAGGAGTACAAGATCGAGTCAAAAGAACATAGTAGGGCAGGCATTCAGAAACCTGCCCTACTTGAAGTAAAAGGGTTTCTTGCAGTAGACAGCAAGCAGGAACATTCAGGAGGAGTGGTAAGGGAGTCATTACATTTGGGTAAGAATGCAGTCAGAATTTTCAGTCTCACTTCCTCCCTGAGTACATTTACTGTCCTTACCATTTCATCAGAAATTCTGTGAAATATCCAAGACATAACTGAGATGTTTATAAAACTTTGTGGTTTTTATGTGCATATTGCTGTGGTTTTGTTTAAAGGGAAAGGCTCATGAATGGATACTGTTCTGGTTTTTTAATCCAATCTGTATGATTTTGTAATCTAAATTTCAAGATTGTGAAAGAGGTGAGTGCTGTCTTCTGAAATCCTCTTCTGTTTCTGTGACGTTTGTTAAAGCACAGCAAAATTTTACTGTTTGCTGTTAGGACCACTGTGGAAAGATTTAGAAGGTGGGCTTTAATGAAAGAGATAAATAAAGCAAAGAAAGCCTCGCCAGCATCCAGCTACTTCAGAACTGATGGACACACTCCTGGTGTTCCTCTTTCCCAGCTGAGAAATTCCACCACTGAGAGAGGAAAGAAAGCACTGAGTCAAAAATAAAGAGGGATGTTGAAGTATCATTGTATGTTTCCTAATAAATATTGGTCACTGCAGTTTAATATGTCTTTTAGTAGAAGAGAACATTGTTTTAGAGATGGAAGAGTTAAAACCTCATGAATATTTCATATATTTATTAATGAATTAATTTTGAGGTAGTGTGTGGTGAATGAAAAGTTTAAACCCTCCGATAATGTTGGCATTTTAATTTTAATGTGAAAAAACTTTAGTAGAGCCACATATTTTTAGATTCAATTACCTTGGAAAGTTGGCAGTTTAGCAAGTGAGCGAGTTTTGGGAAGGTTCTCCCACTTCAGTGAGCAAATCGGGGAAGAGTGAGGGAGTTTGATTCATGACTTGACTTTGGGGTCAAATCCAGTAGGCTTATTTCTTTAGTTAAATCATTCACTTTCCCAGGTTAATTTTAACATTCTGGGTAGGCTGTTCAGGTTGAGGCTGAAACTGTTCTTTTTATAATTGGTTTCTGCAGGATCTTGCTACTTTGAACTGTCCTGTATTACACAAAAATGTCAGACCTTCCTACTCTGCCTGAAAGTGCTCCCTGCTGCAGTCCCTTGTGTATGACTTTGTATTTCCTTCTTAAACAGCAGAAATGTGGCTTATCTGGCTGTATCATGTAGAGGATATTTTACAGGTGTTTATTTGATAGAAATTTCTGTTCATTTCTGTGCTATTATTGAAATAAAACTCCTTTGGTAAAACTGAAATTCGAAGGAGAACTTAATATTTTTTCTCATTTAAATTGTGTATGAATAAATGATTACAAATTGACAGATATTGCTTGTAGTGATTCCTTTCTTGAGTGAAAAACCAATTTCTATTTCCTTCTTAATTTAGGAACTTAAAATTATTAAGAGAGAAAAAGAGAAACTAGATGCAGTCCCAACACAGCGAAATGAACTATGAATTGAAAATTTAATCAGTGCTTTTGTTTCCAGGGCCATGTTGGCATTGCACTAAATCTGCAGATGAACCAGCTTTTATTTAGGGTTTATTAGTAACAGAGGTACTGCAGGTGTTTTTGTGGAAAATGCAGAGTTCTCCAGTGTCCCCACTGGGAGTCCCTCAGCCCTGGGGGGCTCAGTGCGTCCCCTGGACAGTTTCTCTCCCAGTTCAGCACATGCCTGTGCAGGGGTTTGTAGAGCTCTGGCATTGCACACCAGGTGGGCACAGTCTGTCACCTGTGTCCAGGAGCATCCAGATCCCTGGGGGTGAATTCCCAGGTGTAGTGATACCTTAGGATTTTAGCTTTTATATTTTTCATATATTTGTAATCCTGCAGTTCTTTAGTGTATAACTCTAAACTCCATACAGAGTGTGAGCTGCTGCTTCCCCATTTTGGTCAGACACAATTCCTCTCCAGGCCTGGGGATCAAGGGCACCTCACTGCCTCAGACTCCAAGAGCTGGAAACAAAAGTGAGTTGGTGGGCACCAAATGGGATAAATGACTTCATTACCTGAAGCTGTAATTGGAAGATTAACCCCTGATATGCAAATGGACCAAACTTATAAAAGTGTGAAAACCCATGACCCATCATCCATTTTTGGGTGTAGTCCCTGTGGGGGCTTCATCTGCCCTAAATGTACCTGAAGGCCCTTCAATAAATATAACAGCTTTTATTCCCTTAATTTTGTCTAGCCTCTGTTTGTAGGTAGTCCCAACAAGGCATCAGTAGCAGTAGGTATTTAGGTCCATGCACTTCTGAGAACTTGTGCTTTTTTCAGAGTTCACGCAGAGAATTCACTTGCTACCAGGCTTTTATTATTCCATTAAATAGTGTACAATATTTTCTGCTTTAATTTGTTTTGAAATAATTCAGCCATATTTTATAATGCCTTATGAAACTCATCAATATTGCCTGTGTATCTGTCTAATGAGAGTTCAGTAAATTAGCATATTCATTAAACAAACAAATTATTGTTCTGTTAGTAATTGGTGGCTGCCTGTTTCTCAACAGATGAATGATGTCAACTGGCATCAATTAGTTTAGTGTGTTTTGTTACCTACAGGTAGGTAGTCTGTAGTTGTTGTCCTCGCTTTATTAGGTTGTATTGGAATAATCACTGCTGCCTGGTGATGGGAGAAAAGTTGTTTCTCAGCTAAAAAGTATGAGATCCCTAAATATACCTTCTTTAGCTTTTCGGTTCAAATAGCTTCCTTCTCTAAAATTGACATGATTCTAATTTAACAAAGCTCTTTGTTTCTTTCATGTTTGTCACCATCTTTTTTTTCCTGCTGTGATTGCACTGTGATTCCTCTCTCTGGTTTGCAGTGGCTCCTCTAAAAAAGAATCTTGCAGTGTGTTACAAGAGAAATTGGCTTTTCCTGGAACTGTGGGAAAGTATTCAGGGGAAGATTTAAGTAAGCACTTGTTTTGATTGCACTGGTTAGAACTAAGTGATGACACAAACACCTAATGTAGTAATAAAAAAAAATTCCTGTGATTGTTTCAAACTAGATTTCTGAAGTTCTTCTGGAGTGTTACTGTTCTGGACAGTGAATTGCAGTGACTGTGAGTAATTGCTTTGGAAGGAGAAAAGCTCTTGAGCAGGTAGTTTCATACCCAGGCTTGGTTTGCAGTAGGCACTGCAGTCTCATTTTCAGTAATGAGAGTTTCTCAGCAGAAGTGGTGGCCTGCTTCGCTCCTCTGAAGTTTTTAAACTTGGAATACTTAAAATTTATGCTTTCCAAGCTCTTGGCCACCCTCTCAACTGAGTCCAATTTTTTTAACAATTTAACAATAGCAATCCTAATAATTATAGTAACTGTGAGCTCCTTTTATAAGCAAGCCCCATTTCCTTTTTCCATATTTTTTGAGTATATGAAGAGAGCCATTTAGTTATGTAATACAGGCATCTTGTTTCAAAGAGTCCTAGATGTTAGGAATAGTAGTAATTATCCATCAGAACAGGCAATCCAGATTTATTAAACAAAATGTAGGGCCATACTTCACATGCGTTCTTTATTTTATTTGAAGTTAGCTTTCATAAACCTTTGTTGCATGGACAGATCTCACTTGTTCTAAAAAGTGAATATATGGCTCATTGGTATAAAACAGTAAATTGTCCCTGCAGTTTATTGATCAAAATGCCTTAGCCTTTAGAAAACTGGGAAATGTGATTTTTATTTTTTTTCTGTATTTTACTGCTCAAGATATTTTGTGTTCTATATTTTCAGGAATAAATAGGGAAGTAAACGGCCTATAGCTGTTAACTAGAGTTTGTGTGTTGGTTTTAAGTCAGTTAAAACAAATGGGAATTCATTTAATTCCCATTTGTAGGAATACATAATGGAACATTAAAAGGTCTTCAGCTGTACCTGTAGATTTTAAAAGCAAATGTTCTTGTTTAACACCTGGTCTGCTTATGGTGCTTTGATAGAGACTGAAAAATAGGCAATTCCTGACTGCTATGAACAAGGGTATGAAAACTGTTTTTGTCAGGGAAATATTCAAGACTTCTTCCTAAACTAGCTCACAGAATCAATTTTATCCCTTATAAATACATCACAGAGGTCTTAGATGGAAACTTTGATCATAATGCTCAGTGTTGGATGAGGCTGCTGGACTCAGCTGGTACCAAGGGGACCCGGCTGCCATATGGCATCCCAGCTAAAGTGGGCAATTTGGGATGTTGATGGAAGACAGTTTCCTCTGTGGCTTTTGAATAGGATGACCTGGATGCTAGCTCCTGCTTTGGAAGATTAAAATTGCTGGTTTGTGGCAGACAACAGGACATTAGTTGGGAAGGACATTTCCTGTCCTGTTTTCCATAATGTGCTCCCAGGTTTGCAGCATTGGCCATCTCTGGAGAGAAGGGGATGGGACAGCTTATAGCCCATCAGCCTTACCATGACTCTTTCCATTTTCTTTTGTGCCTGAAAGACTTGCTTTCCTGTACAGCATATTTTTGCTTTTTATGACTTATATTTGTGATGAACTTCTGTTTAGTTTGATGCCGTTTTGCTAAATTTTTGTTGCTTGTTGGGTTAACTTACTCATTTTGTGGGCACTGCCAGCAAACTGAAGTAAGTGCTTTAGTTTGTTTTCAGTGGCCTATGTGGTATATTTTAAGTACATGACCTAATAAAATGTGTCTACACCTGCAGTGATTTATGTGAGGGTATTCAGTTGGGTTTATTTCTGATGGTTTCTTTTTGAGAGAAACTTCTACATCTTTGTCAATTACAGAGACTGCATGTCAATAAATATAATAAAGGTTTATGCCTTATATTGATGAATGGTCTGCTCTTTCATTACTGTCATCTTTGTGTATCTGCTTTCCTTCATATGTGCTTGGAATTGTATTACAGGTCAGAGTGCACAAATTGAATAAACTGGAATGCTGTAGAATGTGTTGGCTAAGCAAATAGATTTTTTTTGGTGACAGACATTTATTTTTGATCACATACACTAAATACATCTCCTTTTAATTTCAGATACAGAATACATCTCCTCACCTCCTCAAAAACAACACGGCTTTTCTTCCCAATTGACTTATTTCCAATATAACCATTACAATAAAATCCAAGTTGATAAAACCTGATACTTTATATATTTGACATAGAATTTGCATTCCTGCAAACCTAATTTGTGTTGCTAGAGCTGTTTCATACTGGCACAGGATCTATGAGCACAGTTACAGCTACTTGGCTTCAGTGGAGCAACAGAGGGGGAAGAAAGAAGTGGGCATTTATTTGACCAGCTTTACTGCCAGGTGCTTTTAAGAAGTCCATCTTTGTTTTGCGATGTTAATACTGGCTTCCATTAATGCTGTGAATGAAAATGGAATGTTGGGTGTTAAAGTGTGTCTTCCTTTTAACAGTCATGCAATAAAATGCATTAAGCTATGCTAATGAAAACAGTAGAGCTGCTCAAATTATATAGGTGTGTCAAGGGATGTTCAATTATCCTAGAAATTTGCTTAGTGGTGGTTTTGTTTTCTTTGATAGTGTTGATTAACACTGGATTCTCTTCCCCAAGCTAGAATCGTTTGGCATTTTACAAAAGTAGAGTCTTATCAAGTGAAAATAAATATTTATATTCAGGGCTTTTTTTAAGGAGATGATCTACACATGAACACAACTTGATAAGGTGAGATACATAGTTGTGGATGGTTAGCCAAGGTAGTTCCCTGTGGAATTAGGCATGAGATGGCAGTGCATTTTTTTAAAGCTTGATTTTTTTTGAGACCAAGAGGACTCAGTTGTAATAGAGGGTATAATTTGAATTTTCAGTTGTTTGTCAGACTTGACCTTTCAGTTATTCTTTTTGACAGCTTCTTCATATACTTGTTAAAGAAGAGACTTAAGTGATTCTTTCTATTCTATTTTAAAAAGTCAGCCTTGGATGTTTTACCAGGGAGGCCAGAGAATGAGAAAACCTTATCCTGAGCATATAGGTTCAGGTAAGAAATAATCAGTGACATAATGTGGTGGAGTTTGGGTTTGCTGATGCTGTTCTTGTTTTGTGTTTATATGGAACATTTATTTTTGAGCAGAGTTTTGCTGAAGTAGTTAATATGCAACTTGCAAACTTATTGATGAACGTGTTAAGACAGTTTCTTCTGTTTTTATGTGTGTGTTTTCTTTTTCCAAAAGCAAGCACTCAAAAGATACCTCCTGGGTCATCTAAAAGATGTTGTACATCAGAGTAATTAATGCTGCATATATAACAATGATGTCTCTGCTGCAGTGTTTTCTAAATCTGTTTGGGTGTTTTGGGGGAGGGGGGGTTGGTTTTCTTGTTTGGGTTTTTTGGTTGTTTTTTCTTTTTATATTGACGCAAATTTCTGCTAGAAAATGTACTTTTAGTTCCACTCTGGTTTAACCAGGTTCCTAGATTTTTAGCCCTTATTCTTTAAATACAGGTTTTTTTTTTCTCGTCATGTGACAGCTAAAGAATTGGCAAATGGAAGAGTGGAAGAATAATGCAACTGCTGTCCAAATGCATTATTTGTGCAGAGCCTTTAGCATTTTATAAAAAAAACCCCACCAAACAAAAAGGTGGTAAATAAGAGGTTATGTAGGTTGCACGAAGAATCAATTTTTTCTCTAGCAGTAGTCCATAAACCACAGATACAATTCTGCAACACCTGACCTTGTTAAGATGATCAAAAAGAAATATTTGATTTCTTGATGTGTGTGCCACTCATTTAATCATGCTGTGGGACCAAATATGGTCTCTGCTTATATAAAGAAGGAACTTTGAACAGAAAGCTTGTTCAGAACAAAATGCACAATTCCCAGTAACAGTAGTTTTCTAAATCCTCCTCACTCTATATACTTTTGATCTGCATTAGTGTGATTCTGACTGGTAACAAAAATTATGGAGATTGGAGAAGGGAAGGGAGATTAGCGGTGAAGCCCAACCAATACTTTGTGCTTTTGGAAAATGCCAAATAATTCTAGCCAGGAGGAGAAAATCTGGTTTGAAATTTGTACTTGATTTAATAATTCTGCCTTTATCTCAATGTTATTGCTCAGTTGAGGCCTTTTGTTCCACTTGCTTGAGTTTTGGGATTTTTTTATGTTGTCAGGCTCTCGGGAAATGTTATAAGTTGTAAAAGAGCCTTATTTAAGTGTATTAATCTCTTTGATAAGCACTTACATTAGAAACTTAATCTTAAGAAATATCTTTTTAGGACAAATTTAATTCCTCTTTAAAGCTTTATTATTTTAAATAATAACATCTTATTTTCTGTGTGCTGCTAGTAATGTTTTCTTAGTTTTACCAACTGATTTATTCTTAAACCTTATTTGTGGTTTAAAAATAAACAACACCTTTTGATTTACCAGGGAGATCTGAATCTCAAATAAGAGCCACTCTGCATCTTCAATATGTACATCAATACACAACACAAGGTTCCCATATGAAAGGATAACAGAAAAATGCCACCAGTGAAAAATTTTCTGGTTCTTTGTTTGTCATCTTATGAAGATGAAAGTTGAGATGTCACACAGGGAGTCAGGTTTACTAAAATCCACACACAGTCTCCAGTCTCTTCTTCACAGGCTGGTGGGACAGGATCCTTGTACTCCAGTCCAGCTTTGCAATACAGAGACAGATGAAACACAGATACATCTTGAACTTCTGGAACATACTGGGTGTCAGCTGGGACAGAGCTGCATGGAAAGATTTCAGAGATCCCTGGTGTTTTCTGATGTGTTTTCTGATATGTTTTCTGACTAATGTGTGGGGGGAGGAGATAAAAATATTCAGGCAGGGATAAGGTGAGAATAGAAGGTGATGAGAATCAATATTGAACAGAAATTACTAACAGCTAGACTCTGCTTTCCTGTGCTTTAGGTTTTCTTTTAGTTGCTCCCCCATTCCCTCTTTCAGATTAAGATTATTTTTCTTATGCTGATTTACAATCTAATTCTTTAGTCTGTCTTTGTTGAGAGCTGGAACTGAATTGGCAAATCTAACAGTTCAGTTTGATGCTGCTGCAAGCAATGAAACAGCTGTAAAACAAGCAAATAAGTAAAACAAAGCCATGTGATGGCAGAGTTGTGTTCTGTGCTGGATTAAAGTCTCCTAATCACTTTCAGGGGGAAGGGTTGGATTATGGCTGCTTGTAGAAGAATGTCTAGGGGAAATAGCTTTCTCTCAAACCTTTGCTGGCTCTTCCCTAGAGTTTTGAGGCTGTACCTTTGTGCATTTGTGCTCTTATTGCCAGTCTCACGTGTGGATTTATCTGTAGAGTGCATAAAAGTTTATGATGGCCAAGAATTTAGGCCATTGGAAGCCCATTTGAAATTTTTGAGAATGCTTTGTATAAATGTATTTGGTGGGTAGGGATTCAAGAGTCTTGTATAAATTCAGATACATTTTTATTGCAACCAAAACATCTTGGCCTGGAAATTGGTTCAAAGAAGCATCTGTTTACTCACATTTCTGAGATTTCATGGTCACTTTTTTTTTTGTCTTCACCCTAAAATGCATGTCCACAGCTGGTTTTTTTTTCAAGATGGTCTTGAAAGAGCAATCACCTTTACAGATTCAAAGCTTGTGCTTTATTTCATCTCTTGTAACTGCTTTAGTTTTCCTGCTGTCCTCCTGACATATGGTGTGTATCCTCCAAGTGCTTTAAAGCAAGTTTTTCATGTTCCTTGCTCTTCAGAGCTTCTGGTACAGACTTCAGATACTTATTAATTTTATCAAGCAGTTCATTCACAACCAGGAGTTTATCTTTTGTGCAAAGACTTGATTGAAAGTCCTCATTTGGCACTCAGTAAGATGGTCTCTCTTAGAATTCTGTAATATAGCAGGGGGGAAAAGTGTGCTCACTAACCTGGAGTTTGTAGGCTTTGTTTTTCTGTGCCAGCAGTTTTCGAGCAGACCTTTGTCTCATCACCCTTAGCACTACTTTGACACTTTTCAAAGGAATTATTCTCTTATTTCCTTTCTGCATTCCTCAGGCTGGTCTGGTTCATAATTTAGGAAAGAAATATTGTCATAATATCTTAATATTAATTGTCCAATTTTTATAAGAGAACATGTGCCCCTATGCTTATGTATGCCTGCACTTTATGCATATGTAATAAGATTTTTAGCATCTTATCAGTGGAGTATCTCTGTGGGACATTTTGAGCTATATTTTTGAGTTGTAAAGCTGTTGTATCCCAAAAGCACCTGTGGGGTGCTGAGAGGGTGTTTGGGAGCAGAGGTCACTGCAGTTCCCATCAGCCACAAAAGTCTTCCCCAGAAATAATTTTTTAAAATATTTTCCTTCTTATTTATTTGATTTAGATCAGCTAAGTAATACCTATATGTGAAACTGATTTATTGTTCTAAGTTATAAATAAAAGCTGTTTTGAAGGCTTGGTCTTAAATTATAAAACCAATGGCCAAAATTTTATTAGCTGTATTACTGACCTGCAGAAATTTTTAGATAAACCAAAAGGGTCTCTCCTGGCCCCTAGTGTTAATCCCTTTGTGGAAATGATCCTGAAGTGATAATTGTTAGAGCCTAGCAGAGAATTTACAATAGGAAAACAAATTAAATGTCAACAATTATGAAAGAGACTTTAAATTTTGACCCTACATTTGAAGTATTGCTTAACTGTAATAACATATCGTCCGTGAATAGCATGGAGGAATAAAAATCACATGAGTTGTCTGTGAGATATGTAGAATTAGAGATAGCCATAGAGCAAACTGACAATGCCATTTTGTTCCTCTAAAATATGTTAATCAGGTTATGCATAAAAGGATTTAAAATGTCATCCTGAGCTATTTGTAACCATTTAAGTTCAGTGGGAGTCACTTTTACAGAAAACATGCAGTTATGTACTGTAAAAGATGGGTCTGTGTTTTCTTTATGCCTCAGTCTTTTGTGCTGTGTTTCAAAGAGAATAGAACAGATGGGAGTTTGCTTTTGAGACAACTCAGCCTGTAAACCTTGAGTATTGTGAGAGGGTGTGTTATTGAAAGACTTTAGCAGGGAGGGTTTTTGTTTTCAGTATAAAGTTGTATTAGGTTAATAATTTTTTTTATCATGCTGTTAAGAGACGAAAGTATTAGCATAGTAAATAATCCTCTTTGTCCAGCGTATCTAAATATGTAGCATTGGCTTGCATGCTGTGTTCCTTACTTCAGGAGAAACCAAGAACTGGTTGTGGCTGGCTGCCAGGAGGACAGCAGTTTGTCTCTCCATGTGGGAAAAGCATCTTTGGCTGGCACAAAATGGGATTATACCATTGCCAGGAGCCAGCTCCACCTTTGCCATTATCCCATTGCCAGGAGTCAGCTCCAGCTCCTTAATTATTGCTTTTGTATGGAACAATTTATGCTGTGTGGAGAATATGTCCTTTCTTAAAACCATTCAGTAAAGATCCTGTGACTTCTGTAGTGTCTCAAGGTTTCCTGCCAGGACAAGCAAATGTGGTGTCTTTGTGTGTGTAAGGTTGCTGTGTCTTTGTACCCATGGGCTGCAGATATATTTCCATTCCCACAGGGGCATCTAAACTGGCATGTTGGGAATGAGGAGGGAATTATTTTCCAGCTATTGTTGGCCTAGCATGGCATGGCCATGTCCTCAACAAAACCTGCTTAGAAGCACAACAAAGCAGAGATAGCAGACCTCTGAAAATACATGTATTAGTGTATAGTTTCCTACAGAATAATGCTAATTCCATGTCAGTTGTTTTTCTTCTCAGATATGCTTCAACAAACGGATAGAATTAGTGGAAATAATTTTATAGGGAGGAATTAGATGAGATGTCGTATAATAAGGATATTTACATGAAACTGAATTTGTTTTAATGTAAGAGTCTGTTACTATTTTTATAGCAGAGGATAACTTGAAAACATAAATAGACTTTGGAGTTTAAGCCAAATTTGCCTTGATATTAAATGCAAGACATTTTGTCTGGCCAAGTGAGCCTTGTGTAGCTTTTAAAAAATATCTGTAGCTTTCAGGGTACTTGGGATGCACAAATGTTAAGAAAAGGCACTTAGGTAAATCAATACATATTTACCTTTTCTCTGGGTGTTGTTTAACTGCTGGTTTGAGATAGCCATAAGGTGGAAGGGCTCAGTGGGCTGTCTCATGAACTCTTCTTAATGAGCATTATGTTATTTTCTCCTCTTGTTTTTTCCAGACTGTTCAATTAACCCCCAGACGATGGCTCAACCTGCAGGAGTACCAAAGCAAAAAAATAATGGCAGACCATGGGGTTACAGTTCAGAGATTCTTTGTAGCTGATTCTGCAAATGATGCCCTGGAGGCTGCTCAGAGACTGAGTAAGTTGACTGATAATGGGAGGACTCTGCTACACTGGGTAGCAATCTGGAAAATAAATTGTTTTCTAATAAGTTTAAACAGTCTTTAGATTCATGCTTACTGAAAAGCTTTGATTTTTCATCCAGACCATAAATATATGCTTGTTTTTATATATGAACAAGTTTATAGCAGCAATACTTAGAACTTTATTTCTCAAATGTTTGACATGCAGCATGTAACGTGAATTCTTTAATTAACATTATAATAATTCAGAATGTCATGAATTGTTGCTGAGGAGTTTTTTTTTGTATACTTGATATAATTTAAGGAGCTGAAATAAATGCACTTGTGTAAAAATCTGTTTTCAGACAAAAATGTGCTGTGTTTAAAAGCAAAGGAAGGAAAAGGTTGTGGCCTCTCCATTTAAAAAGATACTTAGATATTTGTTAATGTATGTGTCCAAATGAAAAAATAGAAAAGGTGAGTTGAGTTACCATCACAAAAGGATGTGACAGTGGCTCGAAGAGAAGACCCTGATTCTGGAGCTTTATTTTGTTTTTCTGACAACATCCTTATTCTGCTGTGGTGAACAAAAGATGATTGTGCAGGTCAAAAATTAACTTATGTAATAGCTTTTCTCTCAGAAAGAAAGTGTTGAAGTACTTTGTCAAGCTGTTCTAACGGAAATAATTTTTCTACTTTTTAAAGTTGTAGTTTTCCTCTTTTCATTTAGCTTTTGTTAATATATCAAACATCAAAATGCCAGAGGCCAGACATTATTGTAGTCTAATTGTGTAGTAACAGGAAGGTTTTTTTGGTTTATGCTTTACATAATGCACAGGCCACTTAGTTAAATGCATTTCAATTTTGCACACTGGAAGGTAAATTAACACAACTTACATCCAAGATCTCATCAGAGCTCAAGTAGCTGAGTAGCATTAGCATAATGGCTTGTGCAATCTCTAGAACTTCATTAAGGTGATACATTTCTCAGTGACCAAAACCTTCTTATGACAATCAGTATATTTGAAAATATATCTGAAAAAAAATTAAATGCAAGTGTTATGGTCTTTAGCAGTACAAAATGGAAAAGTCAGACACAAAGCAAAGCACATAAAATTGGAATATTTCCTCATATCTGGCTGTCTGAGAAAATCAAGGAATGCTAACTGAAGCTGTGGCAGGTTTATCACCAGTCTTAAAGCACTTAAACTCTCCTTTTCATGATTGAACTCATAAATGGATTGGCCTGTCCAATAACTATTGCAATTCTTGATCTCTATGACTATTTGGAAATATAAATTACTCCATTAAAGGCAGTGAACCTCCTCTGTTTTATGATACTAAGTTTATTTTAAATAACCTCTGTAGCTTGCTTGCTTTGCAAATCACAAGAAGTATCTGTTAAAAAGAAACAAACAAACTGTTTAAATTACTAAAAGTAAAATCCAGAACCAAGAAACTTTTGCTCATGCAACTTCATCAGGTAAATTTTATTTTAATTGTGTGGGTTTGTTAACACTTCAGAAAGTGGAAGTTGGTACTTTTCTTCATTTGCTGTAGTTGCATTCAGCCATGGTGCACTACAGAGCATGAAAGAATTGTGGTTTATGGTGTGGAATGTATTTCATGATGGAATGACTGACACTCCATTGATCCACTTAATAATTAACAACATCCTCGTTATCATTCTGGTGGTGTGCTGTCCTTGTACTTCTAACATGAACTTTGAAAACTAAGGATCAAGAACATCAGTTTTGCTACTGTGGTCATTGATGCTCCAAGATTTTTCTGGGTTTCTTTTTGCTATGTTCTTTATGATCCCTCAGATTAATATTGTCTCTGTCACTCAGGTTTATCTGCACAATTTGCAACAGAATATGCAAGCACACAAAGTAAAAATATATGGGAAAACAGGAAACTCCAGCCTACAGGAGGCATGAAATATTATGAAATAAAATAATCAGTGAAGGCAGTTTGGGGATGTTGTTGATATACAGGTATTCTGCAGTAAAATGTGGGGAGAGGCCAACCTCCCCTGCCAAGTCCTGCTCAAAAATCTCATGTTTTAGGTGCTGTGTTGCATATTGCAGCTGTCCTTCACTCTGGCTTCTTCAAACAGCAAAAGGTGCTTGTCAGCATATTTTAAAGATAAAAATAGGATAAAGTTCTCAAAACTTGAAAGTCAAAGGTTCAGTAGTTTTCTTGTGAAATGAAAATTCTTTGTATAGCCCTTAAGAATACAAGAGAAACAATAATTTTCCTTTATAATTTTACAGCATTACATCACTCATAGGGGTCTGTGTGTGTGATAAAGGGGTACAGATAAGGGGATAGGAATTTCTGTCATGGAGGTCTGCATAAAGTCTGGGATTCACAATTCAATTTCACAATTTCACCAACTATATGGTGCTTGACAGAGCTGTCTTTACTGCTGCAGGGCCTGTGCTCACCAGTTTTGCTATTGTTGGATTTCCTGTTGATGCAATGGAAAGAGATGAGATTAGATGAATTTTGCTGCTGTCTTCACTTGTCAGGAAGGTGTTAATGCATGTCTTCTTGAAAGGGTTTGTCTTTATCCAGTATCAGCAGTTTTGTTACACTTTGCTCATTTCCTCTGTTTCTCTCTATTTTTATTAATATGTACGCTGAATGTTAATTTTCTCAGATACTTTCAAAATTTACCAACTGCACAAAAGGCAGTCTGCAAGGAATTTTTAATGGAACTAAAGGATTGATTTTTTTTTCCCCCTTCTAAGATAAGAATGGCAGATGTAAGGAAAATTAACATTACATCACTCATATTGACTTCAAAAGCAGTTGTACACAATAAAGAATACAGAATTAAGCCCCAAGGAATTCATTGCCTTCTATGTGCTAAGCAATTTTCAAGTGTAACTTTTGTAGAGAAGGCAATATTTATGGAGTGCCAAGAAACTCAGTCACAATAGTTTTCAGGTTTGTGTTAAAATTCCTTGGTTTTCAAGAGAGGAAAGAAAGATTTTGTCCTGTTTTGCTGCACAGTATGGTGTTGCTTGATCTGCTCTCTGAAGAAACTTAATTTGTAAACAAGTTCTTACAATTCCAGTGCAACTATTTAATAGGAAAAAAAAAACTTGGGAGCCAAGTTTTTGTCTGAAAAATGAGCTCATGTGGCTGTTTTTGTATTAACTCACAAGTCTTCTGATCTAATTGTCACTTAATTTAGGGCTTGTTTAGCCAGAGAAGGCATTTCCTTACTTGCTGTTTCTTTTCCTTGTACTGTAGCAGCAATAGCTAAGGAAATAATCCTTTTTATATGCTGTGTGTGCATTGCCACTGCCTGCACCGTGCATCATTTCAGGGCCATCATTTGCTCTGGGCTCCTCCAGCAGAAGCCCTTGAGTCTGGTGCTCTGCTGCTTGTGCTCTGCCTGATGGAGAAGTTATGAAGGGGCCCATCATTTCAAACCAGGAGCTGGGCAGGGCTGAGAGGGGCTGTAATTGTGCTGGAGGGGGTTGCTGTGCACTGTCATTTGGCTCTTTGAATCAGTAGAGAACTTAGAGGTGGCTGGCACTGCTGACAGTCCTAAATCGATGCTGGGAACTCGACATGTGTTTCTCTTTCTGAGTTTTAACAAAAGCAATGGCCACTTAGAGTGTTTCATTACATTTAGGAATCAGCCAGGTGCAGTGTTCACACTGTCACAGAGAAATGCAGCTCAATTGAGTGCAAGGTTTTTATTCACTCTTTTTCAAAAATAAAAATAAAACAAAATATAGCCTCTGCATGTCCTATTTCTATTGCTTATGCATGAGGGAACTCATAAAATTCAGCTTTGGACTGAAGGCATGCTTTTTATATCAGGCTGGAGAGGTAAACATGTATTTTGTAAAGAACAGAAAAGGTTTATTGAAGCATCTTTTCATGAGGTCATTTACCTGTCACCTATTGTTCACCATTTTTTAGAATATTGAAAGAGTTCTTGGTTGTGTGAGCACCAGTCTCCTTCCTATCTCAGCTCCTGAAGTTTTTTTCTTCTCACGGCTTTTTAATTTAAAGGGAAGGCTGCATTTTTAGATGCTGTTTTAGATCCCTTATCTGAAAATTCACCTCTAGTACTAGTTGTGAAAATCACTTGAAAGCAATTTACGTTTAGAAGGGATCAAAAATTGATCTTTACGTTGGTAGTGCCCTTTTTGTGTCGATCATGAAGAATTTGTTAGTGATAATGCTGTCTGCATTTAATCTAAGTTTTTATGCTGGGAAAATTAAAAATATCCTTGAACCTGATGTTTCTGAGGATATTTGAAATGTGAATTCAAGTCCTTTTTTGTTATACCAGGAAGAGCTTTTCTATGAGTATCCTGTACAGTGGCCCTCTATATAAAGTTTTATTTGAAAAACATGGCTACTTAGCTGATCTTTTTTTTCTGTCATTGTGGGGTTGCTTATGCAATTTAATTTCCTCTCTGTTTCTGTCCATCAGGATAGGTAGCAGAATTGCTTCTTTCAGCATTTCTATGATTTCTGTATTTCTTTCTATTCTATGCTTCACTGTGTAGTAATAATTTTTCACCTGTGCATAATGAGTTATTTCTCAAAAAACCCTCATGTACTTAGTGGTTATAATAAGTTATTTTTTAAATCCACCTAGGTTATCCTTTTCTGCATATGCTGAAAAAATGATGTGTGGCAATAGCATTCCAGGCAACTGTACACAGAAGACTTGCTGGTGAGGAACAGCTCTCCCACAAGTCCTCTTATTTTCTCTGACAGCTTTTATTAAAGTTCCTTACACTTAAATTATAGCTTTTTGAAACTGTTCTTTCAGGCAAAATAATGCTGTAAGTTATTGACTAATATGATCCTATTCTCAGATGGGTAAGTATTTAGAAAACAATCTTTTAAATTTAATAGAAAACTGGTGGTGGATGAGCTGCCTTTGGACCACGTTCTCAGTGTTACTGAGCATGAGTATTTCTCTGTTCCACTTAATGGATTTTGCCTTGTCAGAGGGATGAAATCTAAGATTAGAGTGAATCTACATTTTTCAGCCACTTCTCAGTGATAGAAAATACCTGTTAATACTCCATTATTTGCAGTCTTTATAGGCATCACTTAAATGCATCAATTGAAAGCTCCACAAAATTTGTCAATGCCTATGGTTTTATTCTTTGTGTCCCTTTTTCAGTTCCCTGTTGTTTCTTAGAGCCCTCTCCTTCCTATGCCCATTTGCTCATTTCTTCTCAGCCTTTCTCCCACCTTATGAATTTTGATTGGGAAATCCTCTTTTTTTTTTTGGTTGGTTGGTTGGTTTTTGTTTTTGTGCTGAAGAGTCAGTTGTTACCCTATTTAGCATAATTAGAGGACATATTTAGCAGTTGTGTACTGCTAAAAGCCATTTGTGTGCATACTGGTGTTTTGCTTGCTGAAGTGCTTTGCTCAGACCCACATTTGCTTGACTTGGCAATCATAGAAATAATGTTTCTGTGTATGATCAGAAGACAAATACTGATTGCTAGCCATAGTTTAAATGATGTTTAAATATTATCAAATAATATTGCAAATAATAGCTTTTTTCCTACATTTGTCCACGTTGGAATGATTTGATTTTTGGAGAAAATCCCCAAATACCATGGTTGTGCAAACAACTTTAAAATTCTCACTTGTGTCTGAAAAGGATGAAAATAATAAAGTAGAGTAAAACTTATGAAGGCAACAACATGTTGTTTTCTGCAGTTAAAGTAATTCTTTGTAGGAGGCTTGGTAATCAATATGTCAGTGACCCAATTTATTTACCTCATCTACTGGATGAAAAAGATCAGTCATGGAAAATCAGAGGAGCTGGGAAAGGTGTACCAGGGTTTTGTTCACCAAATGTGCTAAGCTAGGGAGTTGTTAGAAAGTCCTGGGGAATTTGCTGTGATACAGCTACAGAACAAACCAGGAGTAAAGCACCTGTGCCTACTAATCCTTTTTATGGACGTTCTTCATTTCCTCACATGTTGTTTTTTGGGGCTTTAACTCAATGTGCCTTGGAAGCTGAACTGCACAAGGCGCTGTCAAGGTGGGATTAGGATTTCATTTGAGGATTTCACCCTCGGTAGCTGTTGGTGCTACAGGACCTTTCCCCTCAATAGGAGCCCTAAATTTGTGCTGCTTTCTCCTCTGTCTGTGTGGGTTGGTTGGGTTTGACTCTTGTAATCCTGCTTTTGCTCCCTCCCCTTTGCTTCCCTCTGTGTCTCATGCTCAGAAACTGCTTCACAGAGGCAGCAGAGAAGTGGCAAACTCTGATGTGCAGCAGTATTTAATCGGTGCAACACCCTTGGTCCAGCCTGCAGGGGCTCTCTGCCTTTGCTGTCCTGCCTGTCTCCTTCCACCTCTGCAGCTCAGCAATTTTTTTCCATATAAAGCTTTTTGCACCTCTGTTTTCTGTGGAAACCAGGCAGCTGTGGAACCACACATACATTTGTTGGTAATGGCCACATGGCATTCCTACGTTCCAGAAAAAACAGGTAGAGAAATTTCTAGCTTCTCTAACCAGGAGTTTGAGTTTTATTCTTCTTCAAAGAAGGTTAATAATAGATTTTGTCAAAGCTCACCACTGGGTATTGTTTTGTTTCAAGTTGAACCTTTCTATTTCAAGTTAACTTACAAATTGTGGCATTTGTAATATTTTAGATATGGAAATTCCTTGCAGGACCCTCTGTCTCCAGAGGAATTACAGAAATAGTTAATTTGAAATGCATGGTTTTGAAAAACAAATTGTTTTGTTTTTCTTATCTGTTCTCTTCGTTAGAGAATTACATGCTGAGTGTGAGTCAGTAAATGCAAGCTTGAGACTGCTTACATTAGTTGGATATTTTATAACCATTCTTTGTCACCAAATGTCTTCATATTCAATAGATTTATTGTAATATGAGTAATGGCTTGGGGGCTAACAAATCAAAATCTCATTTCAGATGTTCGACACTAATGTTGAGCTGACTTATTGTTCTCTGTGTTGGATTTCTGATCAAATTACCAAAATAGCTGCTTGAAAGTAAAACACAAAGTCAGAAATACTCTAGGAATGGGGTACTGAATTCAAAACATAACGTGTGCCACAGAGTGTGGGCATTTGCAGATTTCAGTTGTGTTAAGTACACTACTGGATTTTTGTTCATAAAAGGAGGCAACAGAAGTTTTAGTGCTTGATTCAGGAATTTTATCAGGTGGTAAAAAATGCAAAGTTTTACAAGGAGGGTACAAGATGACTGCTGGTATTTATTCTACTCTTGTCACACCATATTTTATGGTTCTTCAAGGTAGTTTTGCAGCTGCAGAACAATAACCAGATGTGTAATTGAGAAGCAGCTGCATGAAATTTTCATTTTTTTATGCATAAAATCAGAACCATTAGACACACTTTATGTATAAGGTATGAAATACTAAACAACATTTTCTCTGTAGTACTACCAGCTGTGTAAGGGAGAGTAATCACTCCTCCTACACTCTCTAGATGCCCATCAGCTTCTAAATATTCGGGGGCAGATTCCTGAAAGCAAGTTTCATTCTTCTCTGGTTTTATTTCTTCTTTTCCTTGTTTGTTACTCTGTGCTGTGTAGTGCTGCATCTTCTATGTGATCAGTCCCAGTGGATAATCCCATATAGAGGGGTCTCAAGTACAAAATTGATGCTTATGCCTGTTTTTCATTCAAAAACATTCAGTAGCACAATCATGTTGAATAAAATCTAAGAGGGAATGATGGCAGTCCTAAGATAGGATTGTTTATAATTGATATTTTCATAATTTTCCTGATGTCCTGTAGTGTCCCCCAAGGGACACAGGATACAGCAAGAAGATACTGTTGTTGGTTTTCCACTTTCTATATAATGTATTTGGGAAAGTTGCTTTTTAAAAAAATTGTCAATTGTTTCTGTAAATTTATTAAACCTTCTGTCCTTATGGACTGGGTGGTGGTTGAGGATGGGCTGGATTGAGGAGTAAGGATATTAACTTGGTACATTTGCTGTAAAAGCACATGGTTTTGAGCCAAGCCAGGAATCTCTCACAACAGATTTTCACAACTCATGTGAAGCTCAGAGAAGTCCCAGTATCCAGCCTTCACACCACTATTCCCATCCCTTGTTTCCTCCTCAGCCTCTTCCAGTCAATGAGGTAATATGAACTGGTATTCTGCAAAGGTTAGGATGACTTGCAAGAGCTTGTTTTATCTTTAAAGATGGGAGTAATTTACAAGTTGAATATATCAGCAGTTGAGAAGTATGATCATAAGAGGCTGTGATTATTTTTTTTTTTGGTGGATAATCTCTACCTAAAATGGTAGAGCAGTTTTTGAAGCTAAGGATATTCTGACATTTTGTTAATCTGCTACTTCATATTTGAGAAAGTGCTGTGAATTTTAAATATGTTTGTCTACATTTCTTCAAATATTTGCAGTTCAAGAAAAGTAAAATATTTCAACACATTTATGAATACAAAATGTGTCTTTGTAACCCTGCTGGATTCAACTGGGAGATATTATCTGACTCTCTGCATCACAGTATATTTTAAATAATGCTCTAAAGCTTGAGAATGTCACCACAAAAAAAAAAAAAAAGTGAGAATCCTGTTCAGGGTAGTTCCAGAAGTTAGCTGTGCTCTTATTTTAAGTGATTTTTGTTTTATGAAGAAAAATCTGAAGTTGACAATTTTACCTGTGTGTGGTATACTCTCCATGGTCCTACAGTTAAAGTGAGCTTTTGTTCTGTGCATCATTATGAAGGGGAACATTTTTCTTGCACCTCCCCTGGGCTTAGTTGGACTGCTCACCTGAGTAAGACAAATATGGCTAAACTTCAGGCTATAAATCTTAAATATATTTATTGTTCTAAATGCTTAAGAACAGCCATGGGGGTTTTGGAGAAAGAAAAGAGAAAGACAACCAAGAAGAATTTGCTATATAAACCGTTAACAGTGTAGAGTCACTGGGAATATTCACCACTGCTGCACTGCACTTCCCTCTTCTCCCAGACAAGTCTTTGACCGCTCTATTCCTCCAGTTATTCACCTGTACAGTCTAGTAGTAGCTTTCCTGATCTTGGCATGTTGTGCTTTGTCCCCACTGAAGATTATTGTCATAGCAGTCCTGATGCCACATCTGCATGTCCAACACCCCCTCTTGTTCTTGTTCCCACAGATAAATCTTGTATCCAGTTTTTTGGTTTAGCTCATTCGATGTTCAGTGTGGTTGATTTTCTTACTGGCCTTTCCACATCTTGCCTTCAATACAATACAGCTTCTACTTGGATATTTTGGAATAATAGTGGAACAAGAGAGACTTGAGGCTGATTACTGAAAATTTGGCTATCTNCCATTACATACAGGCTTATGTCTCATGCCATGAAGTAATCTGCCATTTAAATATGATGATTCATGTCTACTATAAATAACTTTCTTATTTCATCTTCTGAGTGACATTCCTATTTGAAGTGCATATGCAGGTAGTATTTATTTTGTTGTTTCTTTGATCCATAAGAAGCCAAGTTAGGTGCTTAAAGATGTTTGTATGGGAAAGTTATTTTACAATTTTAAGATGAAAAAATTTCATGTATTTTCATATTTTATGTTGTTGGTTTACAAGATGAGACTCTTGTGTCGTTGAGCTTATGCAGCTTTGTGACTGTTTTCACAATTTTGATTTATGGGTTCTGATTTATGGCATTGAGTTTCTGATGTTTAGTGTCCTGTAAATAGTGAGATGTCCACACACTGGAGTAAGAATTCCTTCAGATATCTCTCTGCTGATGAAAAACAAAATAAACCAGTCAAATTAAATACTAGAAAGATATTTTTAAGGGCCAAGGTTCATGAATAATTGAACATGAGTTGCATATCACTGAAGATATCTCAATGTCAGAATTTTCAGTTGTGCAGAAAGGATGCAATTAGTGCAGTTAACAGCAGGTAGGGCAACATTAATTATGTGTTCTTTTGTCTCTATGAATTGTTTTAGCTATTTAGAGCCTTCTTCTTTTGCATATTATTAAGTAAATTATACTGCAAGAGACTTTCTGAGAGTAAACTGTGACCACAATTTATACAAATGTGATTTATACTGCCTTAGACACCAGTTCTGAACTTGGCCTTGAAGTGAGAGGTTGGAGTGTAAGAATTGACAGAAGCATGAACAAAACATCATGCAAAAATGTTACCTTTAAAGAAAGATTGCCCTATTGTACATCTGACATTTCTGTAAAATCTGGAGCTCTTTTCAGCAGCACAGAGAGGAGTAATCTACTGTAGGTTTATTTTCAGCTGTTATCTCATCTGATTCGTAAACCAGGCAGACACAATTCCATGACTGCAGAAGTTGAGAAGTGGGCTTTCTGATGTGGTAAAGCAGCTTGCTGACCTTAAGTTAATGAAATATTAACCAGTGCTTAGCAGTTGTCAGGATGACACAGAGCATCTGTTTTTGAGGATTCATAGGAGGGACCATTGGGATGGTGCTTAGGTCACACGCTTGTCATTTAAATGGCAGCCTGGCTGAACCTACCCACTCAGCTGCCCAGGGTTATAAAACTGGTGTAGAGATGTGATCTGCTGCTGCTGACAAGTTCCACACACATTTCATCCATGGTCCTGCTTGTCTGAAGCTGAGAAGGTGCTGAACAGCACCATGCATGAAGAATGTGAGCATTTGAGATGTACTTACTCACCTCTTGTGTCAGTCCCTTCATAGGTTCAACACAGGTTCACGGCATTTAAATCAGCTGCACATTCTCCTTCTTTGCAAACAAAGTTGGTGTTTATTCCAATTTTACATTTTTACCCAGAAAAGTTCTGTTTATATGTGAGTAATTGAGAAAGCTTCAAGTTCCACTGTTTGATATGACTGCTCACTCATTGTGGTGTTTAGACTGTGCAATTTCATTAAAATATGTAGAGTTCAATTTCTAAGCATAATATCTGCCTTCAAAATCCCCACAGAGCTCAACTTGCAGGAAACCTAAATGAAACAGCTTTGCTGGTTTCCACATCATGTTGAGATACATCCTTTCCTGCAAATGCTGATTGCCAAACCAAGAGCTAATGCCTCTCTCTTGCTTTTATATTCATTTTTCTAGGCCAATTTAATGTTATGAAACCTGTAAAAAATGAAGTTTAATGTATATAGTTCTATCTTTGCTGCTGAGGTGGTGATTGGAGCACAAGAGACAAATGCCAAGCTATCAGAACTGGGAGGGTAGCATGTTTGTATTCCCTCAAAGGCCTGGGAAAGGTCTGGTGTGTGACAAAGGCATATAGGCTTCTAATTAAGTAGGGCAGTGCTATCAATAATTGAGACTTGTGCCATGGGAATGTATGTACTGCTCTCTGCCTTTAACCAACTGCAGAGTGCCCTGTTGAATACTAGAAATTGGTTCTCTTACGTGCCCTGCCTGCTCTTTCCAAGTTCTAAAAGCTGGTCATGTATCTTAAGGAGAATCACAGATGGCATTCCTTGGGTTTCAACTTAGTGGCTGGCCTCACTGCAGCCCGTTGGGTCATAATTACACAGAATTTGCTGTGCTCTCCAGCAAACTGCTCTGAACAGAGTCCTCTGTGACAAGCCAGGTGCTCAATTGATTCAAATGAAATGTTTGGGCAAAGCCGTGTGGACCCTTCCAAGTTCACAGGAAAAAAGATATTGGAAAGACTGGAGTAGTCAAGGGAAGCACTGGAAAACTTTTGCTTCTCAGTGGGCATGTGTGTGTCCTCAGCCTTCCTGTGAGGTTCAAGAGCAGGTCAGCAGTTTGTAAGCTCAGATTTCTTCAAGGACTTAATAAGAATTTGTGCAAATAACTCAGGAAATGTGTGGTCCAGGAGTACCAATAATACCTGCAGGTGATGTTAGGAAATGTTGGTTTCTGCCAATATCAACACATTATTCTGAAATACAAGTTGTGACAACAATAGAATAAATTAATTAGTAAATTCAATAATTTTGGTCTCACAGTGGGTTAAAATGTGTCTCTGGTATCTGATGTCCCTACTACTCACTGTAGACAGTAAACTCGGACCAATGGGAAGAAAGAGCCCATTTTAAAAGAGTGAGGAAGAAAGAGCCATCAAAACAAATGTCATATTCCTCCCAACAAAGAACTCCAATGAAGAACAGCTCTAGACCAGAATGAAACTGTCCACCTTTGGACCCAGAAGTGCAGTGGAAGGATGAGCCTAACACCAGGAAAAGAGGTAGCAATTAGGAAATAGCTGTGTAACAATTTTAACTGCATTATTATAGAAGGTTTTTCCCCCGTTTAAGCATTTATTCCTGTCCTGTAACAAGTAAATCTGGAATTTAAAAAAAAAAAGCAACTACATTGTTGAGATCATGGGTATATTTACCATATATTCTTGGCTTTATATGTGTCTAAATATGTAAATTGTGCTTTCTCTTTGCCCATAAACAAGGTTTTGAGTGTAACATTGCCTGTGGCTTAGCTTTATGCAAACACCTAACAAGTGTGACTGCTTCCCTGAAGCTCAGCTTCTGTACCTCCAGAAGATTCCTGAGGTGTGTGTGCTTCTCTGCAGGAGGCCAGTATTTGGATTTTTAAACACCTTCCCCCCTTTTTTCTTATGAATCCAGAGTCAGTACACTAAGACCATTCCCCACTTGGAAATATTTTTTACAAGAACAAAAAGACAGTTTCTTTTGTATTTAAAGAAAGAAATAGGCTTATGTGAAGGACTGAAGGATCTTAAATAAAACATTGTCCTTTTCCTACCGTAGTTCAACTGGGAAAATCAATTTTTGGTTCCTCAACTACAAAGAAAGATCAAAAGGAAAAACTGACAATCCAAACAAAGGGCAAGGTGATGTGGGCTGCTTGCACTCCTGTTCCCTGGTGTGCTTCATACAGGCACTTTTCCAAGCAGAATATATTTACAGAAGAATCAAGGGTATTTTTTTGTATCTCCAAATCAACAATGTTGTGACTAAAAGTGACCTAAATATAAAAGTAAAAAGCCCCTACTTTATATTACAATTTGTGGAGTTCTTTGGTGCTAATTTAGGCAACAGTTCTCAGATGTGTCACGTTCCTCAAAACATGTTTTAAAGAACTGTAATTGATTTTACTTCACTAGAACTGGCCAAAGCCAGTACTTTTTTTTTTTTTAGCATGTTATGTAATGCAAGAGAGAAAATATTTTTATTCTTGCTTAAATGCCAACCAGATGCATATTTAAATCTCCATATGAAAACTCATTTCAGTCAGTGTGGAGGGAAACTTTATGGAGATTGGCTTTCCTGCTTTGTATTGATTCCTGTTTATATCTTTAATAAATAAAACATGATTTATTGTTACAAGCTCATATTTACAAGAGGAGAAGATTAAAGTGTCAGCAGGAAAAACAGAAAGGAGTGTGAAAACTCTTTAAAACACACAAATGAAAAAGCACCCCAAACTGAAAAACAGCTTGAAGAGCTTTTATGAAGTGTATTAATTACCTTTTGCATAAATGTAAAATGTTGAAAATAGTTATAAAAGTATTTTATATTAATGTATTTTCACTTCTTTGAGAGAATTATTGTGTAGACATCAATTTTGTGGCCATATTAAATGTTAATTTAATGGATGTTATAAGTATAAAATAAACAGGCTGCATCTGAACTCAAGGCACATCTTTACAGGAAAATATTTTTGTCTGTATGTTGTGTATCAGTGTGTTGGGTCTTTACCCATGCAGGCAGAATGCATTTACATTTGGGATTCTGTGTTTGGCGTGTCTTGGCATGGTAGGGATGCAAATAACTATGTACAGAATGCTCATTTCAAATACAGATGGTCCCAAGTTTCAAAAGCAGCAACCGTAGCTGGCAGCTCTGGGACTTTTGTGAGTGTTTGCAGGGAAAGGCACTCTGCACTGTGGCATTTGGAAAACAGAACCTTTAGACAATGCCTCCAGATGACTGGCACAAATGACCAGTGATTTATAAAGCTTAGGCCTATGATTCTTTTCCTCCAGCACTGATTAGCTCCAAGACCTCTCCATTCTCATCAGGTGTGTCCAAGGAAAGTTTTGAAGGCAAATCCATTGATTTATGGCCTTAAATTTGTGTGCCTGTCTAAGAGCTTTGTAAGGCTGATGTCAATATTGTATAATCAATAAAAATAGGTCTGTATGTTTGATCTGTGTAGATTTTGAGGCACTTCAAACTGCTTACAGCTTGTTTATTGTGCAGTTAAATCTTAATTTGTGGTGACAAAGTGCTCTGAATTAGGTGAGTGGCAAGAAGCCATGTAGGAAAATTATGATGATAGTAATGAAATGTACCTGATTTTGTAACTGTGCTCATTTGCAAGATTTTTCTTTCTTTGTCTATTCATTAATTAATTGTGTAGCAGGAGAGTTCCTGGGAGGTGCTGACAGAAAACTGGCAGCTCCACCTGCTCAGTCTGCAGAGCCATGGAAGTGCCATTGTGGTGCTTTATCACTTCCCTTCTTAGACAGGAGAGCAGAGGCTGGCTGTAGTGATGCTGAAAGTAATGCACTCTTCATTTTCACTTTCATTTGTTGTCCTGCTTCTTCTTTCATCAGTGTGGGGCAGCTGAGAGCTTTATGAAGAGCTCCTTGCATGGAGCACACGTGGTGCCCAGGGTGGCCAGGGTCAGAGCCTGGGATGTTCCTGTTCTCCATCAACACCTCTGCTCTGCTGGCTGCAGCTTCTCTGCAGAGCTGCCCTGCACAGAGCTGTGAACCAGCCCACTCCTGGGGGAAGTTACTCCATGTCACGCCAACATTCCTGTCCATCCCTGACATTCCTCTCCTGGTGCTGCCAGGTCCCTTGTCCCCTGCAGTTTTCCTGGGTTACAAGCACAGTGACACTGCTTTGCCCTGAACTTGGGGGACCTTTATGCCTTGTTTTGTCTTCTGGCTTGGCCCTGGGGCTTCCACTCAGGCTGCCCTGGAGGGTGGAGCATTTCATTTTATACAGCCCATTGTTCTGTAACATGCTTTTGTTTAAATCTCTTTGCCTCCTAACGTGGCCTCCCAACGTTTCCTATGCTGAAAATTCATTAAATTGTTGATATTTCAACCTTTCTACAGGCTGCAAGTGAGTAGACCTACCCTCAATTTAGTTGCTGCTGCTTCAAAATTTATTTAACAAATGAAGACTTGGTTCTGCAGAAATCAGCCAAGGCGATGTCAGAAAAGCACTTCAGTGTTAGTCAGTTGAAAGAAAAGACATGATTGGAGATGTTCAGCTTCAGATCAGTGGTAATAAAGTAAAAGAAAATTATTATGTGCATTATCAGATTTAATTTCTCATATATCCAGAATACTTGGCTTTAAAACTTCAGTCCAGAGGCTTTGCATCCAATTTACTTTGAAGAAAAATCTATTAATATCACAACAGCTACTTTTGTGATTAATTTGAAAAAGTCTTTCCTTGTGACACAAAGGAATTTGTACAAACAAAGGAGGAAAAAAATAGATTGTGTTGAAGAAGTGCACAAGAATAAAATGAGGAATGGCTTAGATTCATGTAGGTTTGTTTAGGACGTATGCTAGAGATAATCTGTCTTAGGGGAAAAAATAGGAAAACTGTGAGTGTTGTTGATAATTACTGCAATATCCTTTTCACTCTGGGATAAATGACCCTGCACCAAGATGGACAACTTTACTAGTACTGTTCTGTAAAGGTAAAATGCTTGTTTTCAATATTTGTTAAGAGTTAAAACATCAATAAGCTTTATAATGTCCCTTTAACCTCCTATTAATTAAAATTTGGGTTTTCTATTTTTTATTTTTTATTTTTACTGTACAATTGTGATACACAGCCACTGGGATTTTCTGGCTCTTTTTTACTTGAGACTGCACTAGCAACCAAAAAGTGTTACGGGTTCTGGCTTTGCCCTGTAAGTATATATATATATTTATATAAATATATTTTTATGTGTTTTATATATAGATATACATGCGTGTATGTCAAAAGCTCTGCCTATCAACTTGACTTCCAGCAGTGGACAGCAGTAAAAGCAGTTATCCCAGGTGCTTCTAAGGAAATTTCTCCCCTTACAGATGTTTTATTAAAACAACCATTCCGATGATGCAGGTAGTTTTTATTTCCATTTTACAGTAAGAGACTTTAAGAGTTTCTGTGACTTTAGGTACTCAGATGGGAATCTCAGACCAAATTGCTCTCCAATCAGCACATACACAAGATGTAATAAAAGGCAGGGAAGAAGAAGCTGGCTGTTCTGGAGTCATTTAGAGGAGCAGCTTGCAATGATTTGGAGTGGGCTGGTTTTTCAGCTGCTGTGCTGGGTACTGGCAATTCTTAGTCCCTGTAAAATGACAAGGTAATTTACATTACTGTAATGAGCTGACAGGCTCCCAGTCCAGTCTGCAACCCATGGATTTAATTTCTGACTGGCAGAGTTCTGCCAGGTACTTCTGGCTGGGCAGGAACCATCCTGCTAGCAAATCCATGGAGTGGGTAAAGGTGAAGAGTATCACAGTCACAGCACAAGTTGTGCTACACAATTCATACAAGCTGTTGTTGTGAAGTTCCAATTCTACAAGAAAAATCTTAATTGTGCTCTTTGAGGCATGCCCTGTGATTAATTGTAACTTCCAGTGGCTGGCATGGACCAGAAGTGTGTGAATGGGAAAAAGGCTGAGGAAGTGTTTGGAGCATCTTAGACATATGCAGACATTCCAAAGCATAATTTCCTTTATATCATTCCAGCCATATGTATTTTTATGGGCTTTTTTTAGTGCCTAAAAATCAGAAAATAACTTTTAATTGTTGTTTATGAAGCACCATATGGCTGTCTGTAATTTTGGCTTCTTGTGTAATGAGGAAAATGAAATTAATAGGAAATCACACTCAGAAATCTATTATTAAGTTAATGGAGCTAACAGCTTGTCCAGTGTCCTCATACAGATCATGTTGTAGCTGCATATGATAAAAAGCAAGTCCTTAAAAAACCACTGAGAAAATGAAGTGGCAGAGAGAGGCTGAGCCAGGCAGCTGCATGTGTTGGTACTGGGCATGGTCATGAATGGCTCAGCTAACAAACTACTGTGAAAATCGAGGGTACAACACGAATTTTGGCAGTTGCTTTACCATGTGTTCAAAATAATTAATATTTTCTTCTAGGTGGTTTATGAATTAAAGGCTCATCTCTTGTCCCATTTTTTATTTTCATTTTTCAATTAAATGGGTTGGTTTGGTCCACCCAACTAAGTTGTTCAAAGTTCTGTGCTTTTTTTTGTGGCTTAATGTTCAGTAAGTAATGGGAACACTTGAAACCTAATTTTTTTTCTCTCTTAACCTGTCCAAATAGGCAGTGGGTTTTCAGAGTTGAAACTGTAAAGTTTGCATTATCTTGCTTCCACCAAACATTCAAAGTTGAAGACTTTTAATACAACGGTGTGAAAAAAGAATACATCACAAGATGAACATCTATAAAAATTACCAAGCTATGAAAAGCACAGCGGGAGGTTATTTTCCCCCTTATCTGGAACATTCCCTAAATTGCCTTTCTTCAGCATTTTTGAAAAGTGTCTGCAGATGATGTGATGCTAAAAAATATCACAGAACAAAAAAGAAATCTAGATTTTTTTTTCTTTTTTCTTAGAAGGCTAATTAATATTGGCAGGGATGCACTGTTAGGGATGTGTTCTGGATGAGTTTGCTTAGAATGTCTTTGCTGTATGTGTGAGAAGCAACTGTATAAGTTGGATAATTTTATAAAGCTGTAAAAAGAACATTGCTCAGGTAATACAGATTTGAAACTATGTTCTAAACAAAATTTTTTCAGCATTGAATCTAAACCAGTGTATCATTGATCAGTAAGATGGCCTTTTTATGGAGTAATTAAGTCTGAAATTTTGAATTAGATATTAAAGATTGTTATAATAGGTCTACTCTTAACCTTTTTCCAGTATAAGTTTATTTAGTCAATTGCTTCTACCTCACATATGTGATGAGTAAGCAAAAACAAGAGCAGGATGGTAGTGCATCCCTTGTTACTTGGGCTCAGTGATTACTGGTGTTACCTGACATTAAGTTACAGAAACAGGTGCTTACCACAACTGAAAGTACATCTGTCTACAGCAGTTAATATTTGCCAATTGCCAGAGGACTACAGTATCTCTTTTAATACTGCTTAATGCAGTAGGATTTTTTGATGCAATTAAAAGCTAGATACCATTAAATCTAACAACAGGAATCCATAGAACGTTTTTAAGCAAACTGTGCAGAAAATATCTCCAGGAGTAAATATGGTGACTGTTTTGGTGGCAGTGTTTCTATGATTTAAATAGATATCTCTCAATTCATTTTTGTATTCCATTGTCTCCTGCATTCTTTAAACCTTTGTGTGGTGAGTTTTCCCTGTCTGTTTCATACTTGGATAACTCTTTTTTCTAGATCTGGAGCTCTGGAAATGAATGAACTTTTGCCCAGAGTCTCCACTCAGTTAACCTCCACTTGATAAGATGGAAACATTAGAACCAACTCTGTTCCTTCCTGGATTTTCTTTTCACTCTGAGTAAAATTCATTGCTACTCCAGATGGCCAGAGCCATCCATACCTGTTCATCATTTTAGTTCCACTTTTATCTGCAAAAGAACTTGAATTTCACATTTCTGCAATCCCTCAGCATCTCAGTTACTGGATTTTCCTTCTGGCTTTTGACACCTGATGTCAGCTGTCTGATAGAAGCTGTGCTGGAAAAAGATTCTTTCTTTAAATTGAGATAGTGTTTATTTTCATTGTGGAGTCTGATTTTCTTCTTCAAATAGAAAATATTTTAGTAAATGGTGCTGCATCTCAGTGGTCAATACTGGGGTCTTAAAAATGTCCTCTTTTAAGTATGTGATTTCTGTCTGTGAGTAGTGAAGAAGGTTGGGAAGGTGTTAGTGGTGGTCATTGGTTGTGGGGAGGGGAAAGTCAGGTATTTTGGTTTAGTTTTGGGAGGGAGTGGCAATCAGTGTCTTGCTTCAAAATCAGGGCAAGGAATCAAGGACGTATGTAGAATAACAGCTCCAAAGTAATACTTTTCAGCTTTCTGTCTTGAGCAGTACTGAGGCAGACATAAATTCTTCAATGTGATCATTTTCCCATCCAGATGTTTCCCAGATAATGACCAGTCTAGCATGATTCTCTTCAGAGGCTCAATAAATTATTTCAGCAATGCATTGAAAACTTTGTACTTAATTCCACTGAGTGAGCTGGATAATGAATCAGGCTACTGGAGGACATTTCAATCTTAGTGGGCTTGGCTCAGATCAGAATACTGCCAGATTTGCTATTCTTTTGTATGTTTCTAGTTTTGGATGTGGATTGATTTATTTATGGCCTAAACAGCAAAATGTGTGGTATCTAATGCAGCCCTACACAATGAAACAAAAGCTAAGGGATATGAGGGTAAAAACTAGAGTAGAATTGTATAACAAGAACTGTCTCTGGGAAAGAAATGTTAATTTTGCTAAAAATGTAAATTTTCAGCTGAAAGCTGTTCAATATTTTCCTTGCTTTGGGTAAAAATGCAAACTGTAGAAGAGATTTAAGTTTGAAGCTTCATTAAGAAGTTCTTCATGAAATGTGTCAAAGCCCCACCGAGGGAAATATTTATGCAGGCACCCAAATGCCAAGCTGGCATTAGTGCGTGCTTAGAATGAAGCAGACAACCTGTTTGATGAGAGCATCTGTATTGTGTCACTGTCAGTTGTTGTAAGGAGGAGAAATGACCACTGTGGTGGTGAGTAAAGAAGTGAGGTGCCTTCAAGTGGGGCTGTGCATGCCCATGGGCACCTGTCAGGTCACTTTGTCCCAGCTTTTACAAGGCAGTAGGAGATGGTGAAAGCCTTTGAAGGAATTTAGTCCTGGCCTAGTATTGGCAGCCTTGCAGAAACTGGGTCTAAAGTTGATGCACACTGAGATTTCTCCCTTGCAGCCTGTGGCCTTTTCCTTGCACTTTCGAAGGCTGTTGGTTGCCCAGCCTCCACTGTGATGCCCTCCACGTTTCTTTAGGCTTTGGCTTCCATTTTAATGCTGATTTTTAAGGATCCTGCTGGGCATAGGAGGCCTGTATGGAAAGACTGTGCTTGGCAAAGGGCTAATTATTAAATCTCTGCTTGAACAGGGTTCACCTGTCACATGGATTTGCTAACAGTTCTTAAGTAGTGGTGGTAACAGTGCAGTTGTCTTTACTGTCTGCATATTTTCATATATGAAAGAGAGAAAGTTTAGGTTTTGTAGCAGGAAAAAATTCCTTACCATCAGGGAGGTGATGCACTGGAACAAGTTGCCTGGGGAAGCTGTGGCTGCTCCATCCCTGGAAATGTCCAAGGCCAGGTTGGACACTGGGGCTTGGAGCAGCCTGGGACAGTGGAAGGTGTCCCTGCCCATGGCAGGGATTGCAATGAGATGGGCTTTAGGTTCCCTACCAAGCCAAACCCTCTGTGATTCTACCATTCATATTAACTTGCTTTTTTACCATTTGAACTCCCTGGTTTCTTGCTTAGGTTTTTTATTTCATGCTCCATTTTTGAGAATATCTCCAGCTACAACAACTCCCTTACGATTAAAACTGAAGTGTGAAAAAAACTAATATATGTGCCTCGGTTTTTATGTATTCTACGCTACATACAATTTTTTTCAAAATCATCTCTGCAGTTCAATAATGGATAAAAGAATTAGAATCAACCAGAGAAGGCTTTGTATATTTTGTGCCTTACATATAATCAGAAAGAATGAAATTTTGAACACGTTCCAGGAAAGCAGGTGTGTGTATTCTTGCAGCAAGGGGCAAGAACAGTGTTTGTTCCTAATGGCTGCTTGACTTCAACACTACAGATTGCATAAAGCCTGTTCCCTGAACTGTATTAAAACAAGTCATGTTATGGTATTCA
Source organism: Rhabdornis inornatus (assembly GCA_013397075.1). NCBI lineage: Eukaryota > Metazoa > Chordata > Aves > Passeriformes > Rhabdornithidae > Rhabdornis > Rhabdornis inornatus. The sequence goes on along the minus strand of VWZS01007739.1, from coordinate 214,430 downwards.
GTCAAGAATTTAGGGCACAATTGATCTGCCTGAGTCTGCTATCTGTAAAATATATTTTACTGGGGGGGGGGGAAGGTTTGTGTGTTATTTTGGCAAGGAAAACTTGAAATCCGTGTAAGCTTTAAAAGGTAAAGATGCAAAGAAAACTGTCAGTGTATTCATTTCTCTATTTTTTTTTCTTTTTTGTAGTTTAGGGAAATGGGAAGGACAGAGAGAAATGTCTTTGATAAGAATCTGTTAAAACTGACAAATTTTTGAATGACTCTTTTAGAAATCAAGTCTTGTGATTTATTCATGTATTTTATACTTACAAGGAAAGCAGATCTACTAAAGCACATGATTTTGCATCCCCAGATTTCTCAGTGCTTAACAGAGTATCCTGAGAAGCTTCCATGGTGGTATTGTCAGATCATAGGGATTGTGACTAATACAGAAGGAAAAGTCTGCTTGCTTTTGCAGCCTCTTAAAATGAAACCATCTGAAGATGAGAAAAATGATATTGGCTTGGGCATAATACAAAGAATATGTTGAAGTCTAAAAGTAGCAAGAATGGACCTGTTGGGTATAATGGAAGAACCCTGGATCCCTTTGCATGGATTTTTCTATTTTTGTTCAGTATTTACTATTTATATGCTGCAGGATGCCAGGGTGACTCTGCAGGTTACAGAATTTGCCTTTCTCTGTTTTGCCCATAGAATGGATGTTGCTTTAGAGCTGACAGAAAGAGCTTTTTCTCCCTTGTCAGTGAACTTCAGTGCTCTTCCACAAAAGGACAAATTTGTTCCTTTCCTGATTGAGTTTCAAACCACGTCTGCTCTCAAGTTTGTAAGCAAATGTGAAAATAGCCATTTTTCTAAGCCCTTTGTCTATTACAGAGGAAATTTATGTAAAAAATAATGAGAAGTTAGGTTGAAAAAAGAAGCTGTTAAACGCTGAAAAATACCAGAAATAAGATATCCCATGGAGTTTTAAACAAGCACATACAATGAACACTTTCAATATGAGAACTCTTTCTTTGGTTCCCTGCCTTAATGTGCATATTTTTCCATGCATTATAGTGGTGCTGCTGGATCTGGTGAGGCTCCGTTTGCTGGATAAGTAATTTATCAGGTTTAACTTAAATGTAGGATGTGTGAATACTTGATTACTTTTACTCTGAGAAGGTTTAAGACTGCAATATTCAGAGTGAGCTTTAGCTTAGCTGATTTTATCTAGCCTTAAAATTTTTATCACCAGTGAAGTGTGTAGTAATGGCTATGAAAGCAATTAATAATAGTAGTGACAGAATCAAGAGGCTGACTAATTTATCATTATAGATTTTAATAAGGCTTATAATCTAGCAATAGATATACAATATATGCAAAAGTATGGAATTATAAAAAGGATGATTTATTTAACTTTAATTCTAAACTGGTCTACAAACCAAAGATTGTAAAAAGTAGGCTTGTAAGAGCATAATTCTTTTTGGTGTTATGGAGCAGAAGGATGAAAATAACAGAGGAAGAGAGTTTAAATTAAAATTAAAGGGGGGGGAAATAATTGTTTATCTTCATTCAAAAGGCCTTGAAGCACGACAATAGTTTTGTAGATGTGGGAGGTATCTTGTGGACAGCTTCTTTTCCATCTCAATCTGCTCCTTGGGCAGAGCGTGGGAGCTGCCTCGGATGCTGCATCCCTGCAGTTCTCACAAGATGGGCAGCAGTGGAAGTGGCAGCAATGCTTGGGAAAAGCTGTCTCAGATTTCAGACCAAGCTGGTGTAAAGAGACTCAAATGTGAAAAGTAACAGCTTTAAGATTCAGTGTTCAGTATGGAAACTAAGCTTTACTACCGTTTTTCTATCATTGTATTATGTTTGTTATGGTCTTCCTTACTGCTTTTATTCTTCTCCCTTCTTTCCTTGCTGGAGTAATCTACAGAATGTCTCTGGCCTGGAGTGTTGATAAAAGGTAATAAGTGCCTGACAGGATCTTGCCTGAACAGTGTAAGAGGGTGGCTGAAATTTAGAAAATTAATTATGGCCAGTCCCACTCAAAGGGAATTTGGAAACTCAGGTGGTAGGAGTAGCATTAAAACAAGAAAGAGGCAACAGTAATAAAACAGGAGAGATGAGACCCCAAAAAGTAGGTTTCCCTACTGCTGGATCAGCTAGATGTGAGTAGTAAAACCCAAAACCAATCCAAACTGGACCCTTTTAAAGCTTTTAAGAGGAACCCTTGGTTTTGGAAGAAAGGCTCTGAGCTGCAGAGATGCAGTTTGGGAGAGATTATTTAGGACTTTCACAGGACACTTGAGCATTTGTGGGTTTGCATCAACATTGGTGAGGAAACAAGTAGGAATGGCATGTAGGTGTTCTGGGATTTGTTGGCATCTTTATAGTTCTTGTGTTATCCAAAATACAGAATAATTGCTGTCAGAAAATGTCTGTAATGTCTGCTTTTTTCCTCAAATCTCATGTTAGGTAAGCAAAACTGTTAAGCAGAGTGGGGGAAAACCCCTTGCTTTGGGAAAGGAAGCACTGAATTTACTTCAGTTTTTAGGAAAACAGTGTTAAGCATAAATGCTTGAGAGATGGAATTGGTCATCCAGTGAGATTCCCAGCCAGTCCTTCATGGAATAATGTTCTAGACAACCATGAAAAAGATGTGGACTAAAGCCTGGATGGTGAAAGCAAAGCTTGAAGTTGCACATGTCCAAACAAAGAAGTGATTTGTGTCCCTTAGAGCAGTTTTACCAGGTAAATACATCTTTAGGTTGCCCTCTGCCTCTGTGTAGGGGTGGGGAGTTTAGAGCTGGTTACAGATTCCTGTGCCTCCTGTGGCTCTTTTGGGATTTGGGGCAGAGGAAGCACTCCACAAATTCTGCTCATCGAGCACAACTTAATTGTTGCATATAAGTAAAACCTTATAAAAGAAAGGCCTGATAAAATCAGACCTTGCTCAGCTGAACTAACAGCTAGCCTGTTGAGTTCCCATGAGAAATAAATTTTAAGAATAAGAATAAAAATCAGTTTGCATAACAATCTGTTCTTGTGAGAAAAACAGGTTGCACCTGCAAAAACAAGAATTCCATTCCATGAGAATCCACAAAGGAAAAATGTAAACACCTGTGTAAAGAGAGAGTCTCACACACACAAGCACCTTCTAACCAATGAACTGAGTGGCAAGAAAGTTACAAACAATTGGAGTTAAACATGATGTCTTTGAAAATGGTGTAAAAATGGGCTGGAACATTAAAGTGGGGCTTTTTGCACTGGAACTTTGAAATGTTGTGCCTGTTGTTATTCACTGCTGTTGTTCTGCGTCATTATTTTACCTAGAGAAGGGTGACCAGCAGAGCTCTTGAAACCAGTGACTCTCTGCAGTGGGCTGGGGTCCTCCTGTGCATTCTGGCATCCACAGCTCCTTTGTGTTTACATACTCAGTGTTTGGTCAGTAAGGAGGCAGGGCTGCTGTAAAACCTGGGTTTGGCGTGTCCTGGCTTTGTGCAGCTCCTCTGACAGTGGGTTACTCTCTTCTACTTTGCAATATGTGCTGAGCTCATTCTGAGAGATCAGGGCATGTTCCAGGACACTCTGCTGCTGCTGCAGCACTCACATTGGAGTCAGGGGTTTGCAGTGAACCCTTCTGTGCTCAGCTGCCTTACACTGGGGTAAAAATACACTGATGGAATAGTGGAACAGGTTCTGCATTTTTAAAGGAGGCGCAGACAATAATTAATTTACACAGAGCCCGTGCAGATAGAGAAGCCAGACCACTGAAAGTCGCATGGTGAGACAGAAATTTGATTAAGAATTCATGTGAGACCTCCTCCCTTTGTTCCAAGCTCTAATTCTGTACTGTGGGAGGTCTTGTCAAAGTAGTCCTGAGCTCTGTCTGGTAGAAAGTCTTTTGTTCATAAACAGGGGAGCGTGTGAGACCTGTTCCCATGCAGCCATACATCGTGTGTTCTTTACAGCAGTTTACTTTTTATAAGCTACACCACATTTTAATGTAATTGTTAACATGCCTAATTTGCAGCCACACAGTCGTATCAATAATAATGGAAAGTTGTTCACAGGTAATAAATTAGCATAGCATATAACCAGCAGAACTCTGCTTCTCAGTATATTGTTTCACAATCAAGAATTCAGTAGTTAAATATACACAGCAGTGGGCTGAGAACAAGCTGTTCATTTTTGCTGCAAGCAGTACCAGTGGACCAGAGTAATCATAGCTCCCAAAAGCAGGACTGATTTTATTGATTTTAAATAGGCTTTCATTATAGCACTGAGCTTATTCCAATTGCAAGGGGTATCACTGCTGTTTGTATTCACAGTGCTGACTGAGGGAAGGAGAGGTTTTGTTGGATGCTCTGTAGAGGCTTTTTGTCCCTCAGTGTTCTGTTCTGCCCTGCTGAAATACCTGGATTTATTATAGAAAAATAAGTGCTTAAGGCTTTTTTCCTGTGGTTAAAGTTTTTAACAAACGTACAGCCAGACACAGTTCCAAAATTTTGAATTCTGAGTATTTTTCTGAGGAGCTAAGGTCTTGCTTATTTATTGGCATCTGATGTAGGGACCAGCTGTATTTTGGTTTCATGTTTTTAAAGGATTCTTTAGAAATCATGGAGTCACTTTGCTTGGAAGTGATTGCTAAGATCACCAATTCCAGCCATTTAACCCAATACTGCCAGGTCCAGCACTTAAACCTGTCTCTAACACCACACCTGTACCTCTCTCTTTTTCCACAGATTGATGTAAAAAAGGCAAATAGAAGAGCTGCTCAGTCTGAGATATTAATGTATTCAGGTTATAATTAGTTAAGAACACATTCTGTTACCAGCAATGCGTCATTAATCTGCATGGAGCAGTTTGCAGCCATTTGTTGCTAAATTAGTGACACTTGAAAGCTGTCAGGTTTTTGTATTGTTTCTAATGATAAAGAAAATTATAAATCTGTGACTAAAAATCCACATATGCACACTTAAGAAGCAGACTGGCTTGTTATTTGGTTTTCTTTGGAGTTTTTGTATTTGTTTTTGTGTTTCAATTTACACAAGGCTGGTCAGTCAGTGCCCATGCACAGAAGTTGGTTGAAGCCTTAATGCTGTTGAAAATGTTGTACTCTACTTGATGGTGGTGTAAAGGCATGTTGTTTGTGATAGGTTTTCTTCAAATCTTTTATGTGTGAATACACAGTACTGCTTAAACATTTTTTCCAGTGTTACTAGAACTTGTTTGGAAGGGTATTAATAGAAATTAATTACACCTTTCTGGTTTTAATGGGTTTAATACTAGCTTTAGGTACCTTTTTTATACTTTTTTTTTGCCTTAAACCTACAGGTGAAGGTGAATTACTTCAAATATTCTAGTTAATCCCACATTTTTGTTTTGGCATAGTCTTCCATAACATAATTTGGGAATTCAGGCAGGAACAAACAAAATCTTTGTGTGAGCATCTCTAGAAATCAACTCTTTAAATAAGATGGTGACATTAAGTAGTGAATCAGCTTGGTAAGTACTGAGTGATCAAGCCTAGTTACTGTAAAATGAGATCTGGATGGTTTATTTCATTTTACAGAGTTTGGGCAAATAATTGTGGAATTAAATTGCTTCCTGTTGGTTTCCTGCAGGGCATGAAGAACCTGCTGCACTGTGCTCTGTGAGCTGCTGCATTGATTAGTTCTTCAGGTCTAATCTTTACATGGCTCTGCTCACTTTTGTGTCTGTTTGTTTATGGGTTTGATAGTTGCTTTTCTGAAGTTACTGTATTGCCTTGATAGTCCTCTAGTGGATTATAAAAATGTAGCCATTAATTCCTTTCTCTAAATTCATTTGTTGGAGCCCAGTGGAGATAATTGGTGCTCCTGGAATGTGGTGCTTGGGAATGAGGGTGATGATCACTCCCAGAACTGATACCACCCATCACTGGCAATCAAAGCTCACATTGTCAGGATGGCTGGAAGCTAAAATTGATTTAATTAAATGCTTACAGCATCTCTGAACAGTACCATATTAGATTCTTTATCACAGCAGCTACTGTGATTTTTAGAGTTTGCTTCTGCAGGTTGAAAAGTGATTTATAGTTTTAATTCATCTTAATTTGTGTGCTTAGGAAACATTTGATATAAAACTTTTTGTTGCATTTAAATTTCCTTGTTATCTGCCCTGCAGTGGCATGAGTAATAGGGAGCCCAGAACATGAATATATCGGAATGCATGAAATATTTTCAAAGAGAATGCTTTTAAAGTTCAGAAAGATATATGTCAAATGTTACTGAATGGATAAGCATGTGGACAAATTTTAGCCTCAAGAAGCTTGGAAATTAAACATTTCTTAGTACAGTATCTGTGTTAAAAATTAATAATAATAATAGTAACTACTACTACTACTGTGTTAAAGTACAATACCTGTGCTAAATTGAATATTTGTTTCATAGTATTTATTCTATTCTAAGGTTCAACTTTTTTTGTAGCTTCTGAAATTTATTATACAGGCACTTTGAAATGATGCTGTGTCAGAGCTTGCCTGCATCAAAAATTGCTGCACCTCTAAACTTATATTTAATAATCTGTGAAATGTTTTTACAGCCTAGAAAGCCAATGTGTGTTTGAATGAAAGTATCTATATCCTCTGTGCCAATTAAACAGTACATTTGTCAATTTAACAACAAATTCTCATGTTCTATTGATACTTGGATAAAATATTATTGTCTGAGGTGTGACCTAATCCAAACACCACTGAAATGAGAGATTTCTACAGACTGCAGGAGAGGGTGACAGAGTCTTTTCTAGGCACACTTAATGANTGCTTATATTTGAACAAAAAGGTTACAGTCCCATCACAATCTGTTATTATTAGGATCTCAGACTTTGCAAAGCACCCAGCACTATTATGATAAACGTGCAAAGTGACAGTGGTTGGTGTTAATAAACCTCTTAAAGGCACGTGGGAGCTGTTCATGGTTCAGGAATTCTCTATGATCTGGAACTGCAGAGATGATGAGCCATGGTTTGGTTTGGTTGGTTGTTTTCTTTCCCCTTTTTCCCTGTTTGACTCTGTAAGGATGTAAGGATTGCTTTTGTTTGGAATATAGGACATGGTGCAATTGCTTTTGTCACTGTCTTGCTGCACTTTTGTGCTACTAAGAGACTGTTCTACTCAAATTGCCAAAGATCCAAGTGATGCCTCAGACAGATGAAATGTTTTCACAGCTGCTGCCCTTGCCCTGCACTCACCTGCCCTTTGGAGACAGGGATTTCTTCTTTAAGAACCACATCCATGCATTTCCTTCCACGTCTTCAGAGCAAGGAATGGAATTTATTTCCCTTCATGAGCATTGTTTTGTTGTGCATTCAAGACAAAATATGATCTGATTTATGTTTAAAGACCATGCCAGTGTGCCAGCCACAGAGCTGGGCTGGTTGTGTGGTTTGTTGTGCAGGCCATGTAGCATTAACTGCATGGTTCTGATTTCTACAATGACATTTATCCCTCTAATAAGCTGTGTATCCCTTAACTTCCTTGAGCAATTCTTTTTTGTCAAGGTTTCTTTATAGAAATTATGAATTACTCTTGTTTTATTGCTCACTAGTTATAAACAACTTGTTGTTTTAAGAGTCCAATCTGGAAATGCTTTTTGATCTCATACTAACAAGCTTAATAATTGACAAACCACAGAATTGCAATGTGTTTTTCTTTTACAGAGGCAAAGGAAATTGTTCTGAAGGCACAGATTCTGGCTGGAGGGAGAGGGAAAGGTATTTTCAATAGTGGACTGAAAGGAGGAGTTCATCTAACTAAAGAGTAAGTGCATTCAATTGAAAAAAACCATAAATAAATTGCTCCTTGTATAATATTTAGGCTGTTTACAATAGCTATGGACTGTTTCTTTTAACATTTTTCAGTAAACTAACATTTTTCCTTTGTTTGTAGCCCTAAGACTGTTGAACAGCTTGCTAAACAGATGATTGGGTACAATCTGTCAACCAAGCAAACTCCAAAGGATGGTGTGACAGTTAAAAAGGTAAGATTTTGGCCTCTTGAAAGTTGAAAAGTATGTTCAGCTGCAATTTTGCATTAATAAGCTGGGATGTACGACATAGATTTTTTTTCAATCCTTCTCCAATTCCTGATTTATTACATCTAATTGATTAAAAAAAAAAAAAGAAAATGTTACTTCTTCAGTTTGTGTATATATTTAGTTCATCAATTTTGGCATACCCACTGATGGGAAAATAAATTGATTTCTGCAATGTATATCAAAAGGAATCCTTTTTCATAGGCTCATCTTCCATCAAATACATACTAAGTGGTGATATAAGTGCACTATAGCATTAGCTGTACATCCTTATTGATATTCTGCTGACAGAAAGTAGATACATAGTTCCCTTTAGTAATAATATTATCTGTATTTCAGTCACCCTCTGGTCTGGGCAAGTGTTAATAGAGTGACAGATGAATCACTGAATGGTTTGAGTTGAAAGGGATCTTTAAAATTCCTTCAGTCCAACCCCCTGCAATGAGCAGGGGCATCTTCAATCAGATCAGGCTGTTCAGAGCCCCATCCAGCCTGTGCCAGTGCCTCACCACCCTCATTGTAAAAAATTCTTTCTTATATGTAGTCAAAATCTGTCTTCTTTAGTTTAGAACCACCTTGACTTACTGCAACAGGCCCTGCTAAAGAGTTTGTCCCCATCTTTATGTAAGCCCCCTTTAAGTATTGAAAGGTTTGCATGAGATTTTTTTCTCAGTTGAAAAAAAGTGTCTGAACAGTAGATTCTTCTACTTGTTGCAGATCCAGACTAAAATATGTTCATGGTACTGGTTGAGGTACCAAATGAACATTAGAGTTCATTTTCAATGATGGTGCTTTCTACAAGGCACCAAGGTTCACTTCAGCATAAATGATTTGCTGTGTATTGGCTTAAATAAGAGAAGCAAAGATTCAGTAAGATTCTCCTTCAAATTAGGAAAATTCTGTGAAATCCTGGCAATTTCCTATCTGCTATATCTGCTTTTATCTCTTGCTTTGTTTGACTGAGCAAGAATCCTTATGCAGGGGAGTAGTCAAGAGCCACACTGTTTCTGATGCCAGGAAATAATTTGGCATGAGCTGAAGGAACTGCAGTTCACATTTAATATCCTGTGCACAGCTTGGTGTATTAGCATAGAAGGGGAAGGAGCACCTGTCTGGAAAGATCCTGTCTAATGAGAGCTGGAAGAAGGTGTTCAGGCAGTTCTTCTCTTGGGGAGCAAGGAGAGCAGATTACCATCACTCCTCAGGGTTGTTCTTAAAAATAAATACTATATATTCAAATAGGAGACTCAATATTATCATTAAGGCATGTCTGCCAGAGATCCTGATAATACTAAGGATATAAGAAAGGATATACCTTTTCCATATTCAGGCACTCTGCTTAGGAAAATTTGTATTGTAAAAGCAGCTTTCTTTTATAAGTTCTTTGTTTTTATTCTTTGGCCCTAGTTGGCCTGTCTTGAATACATCCATACAGAAATTTTTGTCAGAGTGCAAGCCTGTTCATCGTTGACAGATTCTGTTCTGAAAAAGAAATTGATAGAAATGGAAGAAAGGTGTGGGTGTTGTGGGGTTTGTGACATGGGTTATTCAAAGGATTTATATTAGGATGACTTTTGTGCCATGTAGCTATAGAACATTTCACTTGTGGTTCCTTTCTCCTCCTCCACATATTGTTTGAGTGAATGAAGTGAACAGGACTAAGCAGCTGGGGCAGAGGTGAAGTTTAAGGTGAAGTTTGCACTACTGAACTTCAGATATTTATTTGGGTGGTACAGGATTGTTTACAGCCTTGAGAGAATGTGTATTTTTCCTTTGCTATAGAGTTCCAGGGAAACTGGTATTTTAATGTTTATGCATGATAAACCAGTGTGATGTTTTTCTCTGGGAGAAGCTGATCATCTGCTGTCATGGACTTTCATTCTGATTACAGAGTTGGCTTTTAAAAGTATGTTGGCTTTTAACTAGTATGTTTTATAGTTTTTGGTATTGAGTTCTTGATTCTTAGTAATTAATGGTAAGAGCATACATTCTGCTTTAAATTGATTCATTTAGTAGCAGTTTGCCCAATGTTATGCTTATTAGGTAGTGAAGAAAGCATGTGTAAGATTATGCACTAGTTTATCAAAAAACTATTTCCCAGCAAAATTATGTCTTTTAAAAAAGAATTTCTCATTTACAAAGTTAGCTCACATTGGGATCTTCAAGGTAGTTAAAGGAGCTCAGATTTGTGGTGTCAGGACTACAAAATCAAATACTGACATTTTAATCAAGGGGCAAACTACAGTAATATTATTAAACATAGAAATTTAGCTATGTCTGAAATACTATTTAATGCAGTGGGAACTTAGTGCACTGAAAATACCAGGCAGACACTTTGGGCTTGCTAAGGGCATATCGGAAGATAAGAAAAAATTCACTGGAATTTTTGTTTTATTTCAAGGCATGTGCTTTCTCTCTGCATGTATGGAAGAGTTTGTGTTCTATATGTACTTAAGGAAAATTGCATTTCAGGGAGAAAAGGCATATTTTTAGGATTTGTGCTTTTTAAACTTTTCAGTTTAAAGTTTGTGTGGTTTGAAATACTCCTATGTTTTAAAAAATTTAAGTAATAAGCATTTTGCAGAAGGAAATATAGTTATTTTGTCACTTTTTGTGAGGCAATCAATGAGCTAGTGTCAAGTCAGGGAGTGGAAGTCATATACCTTTTGCATGTATTTGTAAGGTATGTGTAAAAGGTAGAAATTTTCTACAATTAGAATAATTATGAAACAGAAAATGGTGATTTCAGCTTGTGCACCTGCTACAGAATTTGAAGTGTGTTTGTGCCTCTTCAGACTGCTGTTTCTTAAATTAATAGCAATCTCTTCAATTCCCTCATAACTTGGAACCTGTTCTGTAAGTTTACATAAAATCCTCTTATGGCAGTTTGGAATTTGGAGAGCCTGGCTATCTGTGGTGACAGTCTTCTCTTATCATGACAACCTGAGAATTCACTACCTGTGTTTTCTCTCCAAGCAATAGCAGAATGAACATTTTGCATATTTGATTCTGTTTAAAGAAAGCTTTTACAGTTACCCTCACGACATTAGCTGTGTGACTTAAACTTTTAGGTAAGGATTTGTTACGAAGAAGGAAAGCTTGAAGTTGTCAGGAAGTTTTAATGAAAACTGATTTTCCCCCAGGACATTTTAAATATAAATATGATATGGTAAACAGATAATGATGTGTCATATTCTTTATCAAAAGCAAAACAGACAAAATGTGAGAAGAGTCAACAGTCTGTTGATTCAATTTCACTGTTCTTAACTGTTCATCAATGTGTTTGCATTAGTTCTGTCGTGTGAGTGATAGGTAGACTTAAATGACATTTAAAGACCTGGAACACCAATTTCCTTGGCTTTGTTCTGCATCAAACAGGAAGGATGGTGAAGTTATTTTGTTGGGAGAAATTAGAGATATTTCACAATCTCACAATTTTTGCTCTAAGGTTGCCTACTGCAAAGTAGACTCTCAGTAGTTTTGTGAATTACGACAGAGAAGTATCTGCTGATGTCAACATTGTTAATTAGCTACAGTGAGGACAATCACTCTGTCTGGAAGTCACAGTTGAAGATACCTGATTTAATAATGTTAGTTCCACCTGCTGTGCCTGCAAATGTATTCCTCAGAACTTGTTGAGTGTATTCCCATCCTAAGTCTGGCCCTGACCCTGAGCTCTGTGGAAACTGTCTGAACAGTTCTGACAAGATCCAATAGGTTTTATCTGAATTATGTCTAAAGCAACTGACTCACATTTTTCAGATGCGTTGATGCAGGATATCTAAGAAGGTGAAAACATGGATGCAGGTAAAAATAGTAGCAAATCAAGGATGCTTTCCCTACCCTTGCTTGTTAATTTGACAAATCTTGGCAGGTAGCCAAGCTATGTCTCTGAAGTTGTCTTTTAGCATCCCTCTGTAGTAGACTAAAATAGGCAGGTTCTTTTAAGTAGTACAGTAGTTTTCTGCATTCTTGGTTCTCTCCTTCACCCTGGCTTTCTTTACTTTCCTTTTGAACTATTCCTTTACATCCCCCTATGTTGTGTGAATAAACTGAGGTAAAAGTAGAAGGAAACAAAATTACTATAAAGCAAATTTCTTCCAAGTCAAAAAGACCATAAAGAAATTTCAGCTTTCCTTCAATTTTGAGCACTGGTGGCTTTATTTGATTCCTTGTTTCTTACTTTTTTTTTCCCTCTTTTCTAATACCTACTGCCTGGCAGAAAGTCCCCACATTCTTTCTTATGTACTCTGGAATAGGCTGTCAAAAATGCGACTTGGGTGAAAGTGTAGTGCATCTTTCTTGTTTATAGTCCTTGAACTATGAAAGCCCCAGGAATACTCATTTGATGGAGCACCTTGTGCCAGGTAGGCAGAGTTTTAAGGCTGCAGGTATAAAAATGCCTCTTGGATCTGCTGACTGAGAGAATTAATTTCTCCTTGTGGTATATTCAGTGATGGTCATTGTCTGCAGTCATTGTTCAAAACTGTCACTTTCATAAACAGACCATGTTAGAAAGATGTTGCCACTTAATCCTTCCTAATTATATTAATATTTGTTCTGATTTCCACCACTTCTATTGAAAGATGGGAAATAGTAGCTCTCTTAAGGAAGAACATAATGCTAATTAAATTGCAGAGGTGGCTGTTTCACTTTCAGATTGAAAAGCAAGACTGTAGTGCAGAGCAGAACCACAGTCTTTGCAGCTTTGCTTATGGCATCTGCTATGATCACAGGCAACAATTATTAATCATCATATGTAGATCCTCTCCTAAAATTAATAATATTTTGGGAAATTTAGTATTCTTATAGCAAAACAGTTTTGTGAGTCCTTTGCAAATGTAGAACTGCTCAGTCTCTGGAATTGCTTCAATAGCTATTGTTCAGCTATTGCAAAAATGGACAGTTCAGGGGAGGAGGAAGGAACAATCATTGTAATACTAAAATAGAAAGGACCTTGTCTTGTTTTGGGGAGGAAGGAAAAATTGTAGCAAAGACTTTATATGGGCCAGTTTCTGTCACTTTTAATGTATTGCCTTGAGATTCCAAATGTTTGATTTGAATCATCTTTCTGTTTGTGCTGTGGTGTCTGTCAGCTACTGGTACAAAATGGCTCTGTAGCTCATAGTAATAAATAGGAAGTAGTAGCTCTTTAGAAAAATAAATATCTGTGTTTCTAGATTGTGCCAGTATCTCAAGGACACACACCTGCTTGACTCTCTAAACTGAAAGTAAAAAGCTGGATGGCAGAATTACCTGTAAACCCATTTTTTTAGGAAATACTTCAGCAGGGCAGGAATTCAATGCAGAGATTACAAGGGTTGGGTGGCCTTTGGTCAGAATAAGGGAGAGAACTTAATCCTGAGGATTTGCTGGTGAGGAACAGCACTGCTGTGAGCTGCATCCAAAAGCCAACATGCCAGTCCTCCTATCTGTGTGATCTACACACTGAGTCCTTTGGGACTCAGGTCTTTCTGGGGACAAGAATTATTGAATTGGTAATCAAGAATGATCCCAAATTATTGGGATAAAAAGGTAATATAGAGGTCTGCAGCATGGACACAGCAGCAGCTCTTGGGAAAACCCCAGCACTGAGGTGTTCCTGGTTTGCATTGCTTGCTGCATCCCCAGTGAGAAGAGCAGCACTAGAGGAGTCTCTTATTTAAGGAGAGAGCATTTCTTGGGAAAATGGTCACAGGGTTGTAGTACTGTAGTAAAAGCAGTGAAACCAATGTTTGTTTTCAGGACAGCAAGTATCCAACTGCTGCATTTTAAGGCAAAGCAGAAGGACCAGTCAGAGCCATTGATGTTTTCTTTTCTTCCCTCTATCCATTTTTAGGTGATGGTTGCAGAAGCACTGGATATTTCCAGGGAAACATACTTTGCAATTCTGATGGACAGAGCCTGCAATGGACCTGTCATGGTTGGCAGTCCACAGGGTGGTATGGACATAGAAGAAGTTGCAGTAACTAGCCCAGAACTTATCTTTAAGGTATTGAAATAATCTTCTACAATAACAATTTTCCTTGCAGGTTATCCAAAATAATATTTTTCCCCCTTTCTCCTCCTGTTTTTTCTTCTTCCATGTAAAATGGAGACAGGAAGAACCATAAAAATAGTGTTTCATCAAATACAGGATCATACCTGTCACCTAGTTAATGGAGCATATTTAATATCTGATTTTACTAGAATTTTTCAATTAGAAAAAGATCTTAAATCTGGCTGCTACATGATATGTTAAACTTCATATCTGAAACGTTTTATGGCTGGGTTTCACTTTCAGGAAGGTACAGAGTTTTTTCACAACTGGGTTGGTGCCAATATATTTACTGCTTCTGTGGCTGTTTTTCTCTAATTGACAGAGTTGTTAATTATTTTTTTGTACCTGCAAGACTTTTGCATCTGAAATACAACTGTTGTAATTACTCTTAATGGTGACTACACTGAAGTATTTTTTAAGTTACTGTGGCAATATAATGAGTAGACAAGCTATTCAGCTGAGAAAATAATTGATACAATCAAGAATAATTATTCAAAAAAATGTAAAAATATTTAATGTGCATTTAAAAATTATATAAACTTCACAATGTTACTGGGCAGTGACACTCACTGCCTTGAAAATATTCCAGAATATGTCATAAAAATTAACAGACTAAATATTCGTCAATGCCATCTGTACAGTAATTAAAAGTGAAAACTGGTGTCACACCGTCTTGTCAGCGTGCCACCCTGAAGAATTATATATTTTTTGGAAGGACTGTTTCATAGTCAGTGTGGTAATTATAACATCCCCTATAGGCAGCTCCTATGGCCTCAGTCTTGGGGAGCCTTGGCAAACAGCCCAGCCTTAATTACTAATTTGCACATGTATACTAAGTGTTTTCCTTTTGAAGTTATAAACCTCCATTCTGATGGAATATTTAGTTATATTTACTCATGTTACTGTTGCAGGAGGAAATAGATATTTTTGAAGGCATAAAGGATCATCAGGCATTGCAGATGGCAAAAAATTTGGGATTCCAAGGACCTTTGCAGCAGAAGGTAACTTGACTCCACTCCCTGGGTTTAGGCTGAAGACTTTTTAGCCCAGTTCTATGTTAAATGTTTTCCAAAAGGCCAAGTGTTCATTAAATCAGGATCATTTTTGACATTCTAAATACTAAATTGCACCTATGTAATTGTCATCAGGCTTTAGCAATTTGAATAAACTCCTTCTAGTTTTGAAGTAGGAGTCCCTGGTCTTTGAAGCAGTTGATGGCAACATGCTGTCCCACCTTGTGGGATTCCTTTGCTTTCATTGGAATTCCACTGGAGATCCATGAATGACATGGGTAGAGCTGTTTTGGAAAATTGGCCATTAATATAGGGAGATTGAAACCTTTTAAATTTTTTTTATTCTTCAACTGAAAAACAACAGGCTGCCAGCAAGTTTTATTTTCAGTATCTCTTTTCTATATGTACATATATTTTGTATATATGTATTGCCTTTATGCATCCTTTTGGAGAGAAGAAAAGAGAGCTCATTTCAGCTGGCCTGGTTCTTTTCTGTAGTATCAAACTGTCATTTTTGTAGAACTCCTTTATTTTTAATTCAGCAGTTTTAATTATTTTCTATCCTAACATGCAATTAACAAATGCATAATGATTAAGTTGATTAACACACATTTGAAGATTTAGCTGTATATCTAATGAGGAGGAATGATTATGTAGAACCTTTCAACCCTTGAAGAGTTCTGGTACTTAATTAACAGCAAATATGTACGGACTTTTAAACAACACATTTAAATAATGCTGCAGGAATGCATTTCTTTCCTCATGCTGGCAACTGAAAGGAATTTACTGAAGCATAAGGACATAGCTTTTATCCAGACAAATCCCAGTATTTACTTATACATTCTCTAGTTCTAGGCTGGGATTTTCTGCTTGGAGAGGCTCAGTTCTTACAGACCCTGAGAAAAAGAAGCATTGCCATTAGCTGCCTGATTCAGAGAGGTGCTGAAAGATGGAGCAGCCCTTAATAAAAGCGAAGTGATTTTGGTGTTCTGGTGCAATTGCAGCAGAGGACTGTGGCAGCAGCAGCTTTTGAGGTAGCTCAGAGTCATTGTGGGGTGCATGGAGGGGCTGCCTCCCCATGTCACTGCTGAGCCTCACCCCTGTGCTCTTGGGGTCAGCCTCAGGGTTTGTGCCAAGGAAACTGCTGCACATTTACAACTGATTTTTTTTTTTTTTTAAAGTCACACCCACTGAGAATGCTTCAACTGATAACTCTCGAGCAGGGAAGGCTTCCTAAGGAATTTGTGCTGCTTCCCAACTGTGACTCTTTAAAGAATCTCATCAGAGAATCACAGGGTGGTTTGGGTTGCAAAGGACCTTAAAGACCCTCCAGCTTCAGCCACCCTCCACCTTCCACTCGATCAGGGCACTCAAAGCCCCATCCAGCCTGGGCAAAACTGGGATTGGCGTTGAGTCTTTCCAGTTGTAATGTTTTCTTTTGTATGACTGACCTTGTAGGGGAAAGCTGACTTATGCTTTCTTTATTCTGATTCATTTTACCTATCAGGAGAGGTCCCAAGTATTTTTGGGTTGTGTACTTCAGTCAGCTGATCAGTAATGAGAGGAAAAAAATTGAGTGGTTCTTTATTAGTGCACTTCATGTGCAAACTTATTTGTGCTAATAGGTTCACAGTGTGTAATGAACCAAGGGGATTCTTTTAATACACGCTCATGTTGCTGTTTTTAAGTAGTTCTATTAAAGAACAAAGAAAAAAAGAAAACCAAATAAAGAAACAAAAACAAGAAAAAAGAACAAAAGACTTGGAAATTAGTAGTCAGTGGTGGTACTTTTGGCCACAGAACCGGGCATGGAGATAGATGGTGAGGGGTAATAGGGAACGAGCAAGAGTGTCTTGTAATGAGTAAACAAGCTTCAGACTTAAGTTTCTCAAAAAAATATTTCAGACTGATATAGAAAGGAGAAACAGATATTTTTTCTGAAGTCACCAGAGTGCACAAACTACTTTGTGGTTTCTGGCTTCAGACTGATTAACACGAATGCAACTCAGATCTCGGTGTACCAGAGAATACTTCATTATGCTGGTGCCTAACAGCCACTTCCCCAATTAAAATTGTCATAGTAATTGCACTGCCTATTTTGTAGAAAATCTCCAGTTCATTTAGTCTTTAAGCACACCTTTACTAAATGTTGCACAGTATTATAATGATACATTATAACAATGTAAGAGACTATACGAATATGGTAAAGAAAACAGAAATAAAAGCAGGAATTGTCTAGAATTACTGTGCAATGTAATACATTAAAAATTATTGATAATGGTTTACCTTTGCCTTGAAAACATGAACTTCTATTTTTCTGTGTGGTAATTGTAAATCATTTGATCACATTTAGGCAGCAGATCAAATTAAGAAGCTGTATAATCTTTTCTTGAAAATTGATGCCACTCAGGTTGAAGTCAATCCCTTTGGTGAAACTCCAGAAGGGCAAGGTAAGAAATTGAAGGAAAAAAATGAACGCATTATAATTCTTTATTTATGCAAACTATAAATTAAATTGCATAGAAGGATGTAGCAGCAGCTTTGCATTAATTTCATTTTGTAATGTAATTTAAACAACATTCATAAATAGTCCCTTGGCAGATTTTATATTTCAATACCTTTTGTTGTTTCATCCAAGTACTGGAAGTATTGGTTTCTACATGTTCTGCTTGGTGAGAAACAGCAACATTTTCTGTTCTGCTTGTGTACAAAGTTGGGGTTTTCTTGATTTTGTTTTGTGGGGGTTTTTTGGTTTTTTTGTGTGTGTGTGTGTATGTTAATGCTGCTAGAATTACTGAGATTGTGTGGAAAGAAACTTGTTCTTTTATGTTTGCATTCATATGGGTAATTTAAATGTTCAAGTGCATGACTCTGCAATCTACTAGAGCACAGGATAAATTTCAGCTGAGGCAGACACTTGGCTACATCCTTTGGGAAGAAAAAGGGTCACTGATCATCCTGCACCGTGACTACAGGGCTGAGGAGGTGTAGGGTAAAAATAAGGAGCTGAATTAGCTTTCACCTCATTATAATAGTTCAGTTTCCAGCTGAAACCTTTCCTTCCATTTGTCATTTTTGTCCAAGTAACTCGGACAAAGGTCAAGAGGGGAGGAACTAAAGGTGCCTGTGGGCTACTGAAATATTGTAGGGCTTATCCAGGGGGATCACAGTTACCTCCTCATTGTTCCATTTCACTGAGGTGCTGAAGGCTTATTAGGTGGGTACCAAGAGGGGAAACTGGTGTGCAAGTCGAGGCAAGTGAGGGAGAGGACAGTAAATTATGAGAGGAGATAAAATGTGGTCTTTAAAGATTGGAGAGAACCATGGTGGTGCTGGCTTTACAGCCTTGCTGGAGTTCTGCGAGGTGGCACTGTGGGAATAAAGATTTAGAAAAGTTACCAAGCTCTTGTAGAATGGCTGAGCATGTTTAGTGAAAAGGGCTTGAGGAGTTTCTGTGCTGTTTCCTCCGAGGTTTTTCCCCATGTGTTTTGCATTCAGGAAGTTGAGGAGCAGAAACAGAGTGGGTTTCAAGCTGTGAAAGGCATCTTGCTCACAGAAATGCACTGGACTCTTCCTGTGTTTATTCCTTTTTTGCTAGCAGTTTCTCCATCTGAAATGTCTTAAAGAAGAATAAAGATAAAACAAATGGAATAACATTTGAGTAGCTCAATGCAGCTCTTCCTAATGATAAAATATAAGTCTCTGTATGAAGCCCATTATTCTTGTCAAAGTAATGGATAAGGTGGATTTATCTCTTGCTGTGCTTTTGTTTATCACTTGTCTGGATTTCCATCAGGTTGTATGTATTTCCTTGTTTAATATCCTAGCAAATTCTTTGTTAACACTAGTGGGTCAGAAGCCTGAAACTTCCCTTTTTTTGTTATTTGTTTTTTGTTTTGCTTGCTCTCAGTGTAAACTTGAATTGGCAGATGACAAAAATCCTACACTGCTAACAAAAACAACAGAAGTACTTCATGAATACAAGTGTTGGAGCATTCTTTGATATTTGTTTGGAAGAAAAATCCATTTGTATAATCTATCATGCATGTAACAATGTGCTTTTGATAGTGAAAATAGTTTGATAAATATTAATACATGTTTTTACTGCTACTTGGTACAGCATGGCCTTTGTTAAAGATGAATGTTCTGTAGAAATGAGTTTCTATTAATGTGACATGGAGGATGTTTGTGTGTAAGGTAAACAGAGCTCTGAAACTGCAGTTCTACTCTAGCTTTGCGTGGGTTTAGCAATTTAAGCACCTGAAATCTTGAAGAAGAAAAATTGTCTTCTTTCATTGCTAAAAAAATAATTAAAGCAGCTCTAGTGCATTAGAAGCATGTTAGGAATTGCAGATAGTTCTGCTTTTGGCACATTCCCACATGATGGTTGACCAGGTAAGATCTCAACTCTTCCAAGAGATTTATTATACACACTCATGAACAATTTTCTGAAACTTCAGTCACTGAAGTGAAATTTGGTAGTTTTAATTTAATCTGTTATCAGTTACAAGTCAAATATTTTAAAAAAAAATCAACATCAAAAAACCAAAACAAGAAAACCCAATGCAAATCAAGATATACAGCTGAGACTTTCCTACTTGTGTAAATGTTTTGTCTGCTGTTTCCTTAGCTATTTTTTCCTAAGTTAAGAAACTGTATATTGAATAGAGTTACATTTCCACCAAAGAGTACTGTGTGTTTTGTTATTTTAATTGATGTGCATCTATAGCAAAGATTAAAATTGTCCTCTTAACTGTCATTGACCTCCAGATGTGTGCAATGGTTGTGGACACGTGCACATGTACCATGGACGTGTCCCAATGGCAATGTGAATAAAAAACACCAGCAGATAGAAAAAACTATTAGATTTTTATGGACACAGCATTTAAAGGCACTTAAATTTGATTGGTTTGCCTTGAGAAATCAATTATGCTTAAGTCAGTAATTATAATCTGAACATAGTGCAAGGGAAATTACTTGCAAAGTAATATGATAAGTATATAGTCTTACATTTACTTAGAGCATTTTAATCTAATGAGGCATTTGCCTATGCAATCCCATAGAAATAATGAGTCAGAAAATAACACTCTACAGGCATTTCTGTTACTGGTGTTTTTATGTGAATACTGTGGCTGCTAGCCAGTCCTTTGTATATTTTATTTAATGTAGTCAGATTTAGCAACTTCTTAATTTGTTTTTACAACCATAGTGGATGTTGATATTGATGAGAAGGTTTGTGTTTACTTTATTAATTTTCTTTATTTAAAAGTAATCTTTTGGTAATTTTTAACATATTTCGCTTCAGGTTTTTTGAGCTCTTTAATGAAATAATTAATGCATGTATAGTTAATAACATCAGAAATTCAAAATATGGCTAAGGAAAGCATTTTGTTTTGCTCAACTCTGAATGGCTGCATGTTACCACACATGGCTTTGGGTTGGTGTTGCCTTTTATACCTGTTATTCATTCCAAGTATGGAAGGCAAACTCTCCTGTGTCATTGCTGCAGCCCACCTGCCCAAATCACAAAACCTGCCCTCATAACATACAGGAACTTTGTTTGTAGCAAGCACAGAAGATCTTCCTGTGTGGTGTGGAGATCTTGCTGTGCCTTTTCTCAATAGAGGAATTATGGAAAACCTGTCCTTTCCTGCTGGACTCAGTGCTAGGACTTCAGCTGCTCCTATGTTGGAGGCAGCATCATTCCCAAAGCAATCTCCCCTGGCTGCTGGAGTAGCTGCAGTATTTCAGAACCTCTGGCTGACTATAAACTCTAAATGCCTGGGTGTTGTTTTATTTTCTCTTCCAGTTGTTTGCTTCGATGCCAAGATAAACTTTGATGACAACGCAGAATTTAGGCAAAAAGAAATATTTGCCATGGATGACAAGTCTGAAAGTGAGCCCATAGAGAATGAAGCTGCCAAATATGACTTAAAATATATAGGACTGGATGGAAACATTGCTTGCTTTGGTAAGAACAAATACATCCAAAAGACATTTGAAAACAAATTTACACTTGTCCAGTGTATAGATTTTGTTTACATCTGGAATTCAGGCCACCCCTGACAGAATTTCAGTATTTCTGCAGTTTTGTCTGTCCTTCCACAAGTTCTTGCAGGAATGAAACTAAAATTGTGTGGAAAATGTGCTGATGGCCACAGCACACAGGCAGGGCAGGAGTGGTGTCAGAGAGAAGGCAGGCTAAGCAGTTTCAGTTTCTGAGTTTTTAACCTGCTGTGATTGGTCTTTCCAGTAATTAAAACAAGAAAAGCCATCAAAACCTAATCCTTAAGTTTAAAAAATAAGAGTGTGTTACTTAAAAGACACTTGAAAAATATGTTGATATAAATGTGACATTCCCAGTTACAATTGAATATTAAACTCCATTTTCCTTTAACGAAAGCTGCTAAAGAATCTTCTTGGAATTGCAGGTTTTTTATTTTCTTGAAGTTTCTGTGGAACAGAAATTACTCTGCTGTTTAGAAGAGATAAGTAGAAAAGTCAGCTGTGGTCTAAATAATTTTCATTTTGTACAAATTCGTTTAGCCAATACAACATTTTATTATTAATCTAATTGAATTAGGTTTTTTTTTTCGACCTGGTGAGAATATTGGCTCAGATGTGTATTCCAGACACAAATCTAGAAGATTCTGATAATGTGTTGCAGTTGATTCAGCAAGTGACAGTGGGACTTCAATCTCAATTTAAAAACAAAAAAAAGATCTGAAACCCCAAATAATAATTGCCAGCATTATGCTATTTTTTTTTTAGTGTTCTGTATTCTGGGTGGCACAGGAGTCTTTGTCCAAAAGGAGCAACATAAAGGGGACACATAATTCTCATCACTTTTCCCAGTTTAGAAATTACTACCCATGGAAATACTTCTAGACTAATGCAAATCTAAAATAAAATGCAGTTTCAGGAACATCTGAGATCTGTCCCTAAAACTGAGTTATCTGTGATGCAGTAATACAAAGCATCCACTGCTGTCAGAGTGATGGGAGAGGAGCTTAAAGAGTCATTTGTCCTTCACATCACTATTCCCAGAAGTTTTTATGTCTGTTTTTAATAAAATCAGAAGGTTCTGCATTGCCACAATTACTATTCCAATGCTCATATATGCTTAAAGGAAGGTGCACATCTAAGCCCTGAAAAAACCTAAATGTTGGTGTGTTTGCACCAGTTTTTTAATTATTTGTTGGATTGGATACCCTTGAATAGCTACTAGCATTTAGAAATAGCTATGTAACATTTTGAGGCTTGTTCTGGAGTTATGCTGATACATTTGAAGCCTTTTCACAAATCTTATCTATGTGAATTATAAGCACTTGATGTTTGCAATTACAGTCAATGGAGCTGGACTTGCAATGGCAACATGTGATATAATATCCCTGAATGGTGGAAAGCCAGCCAACTTCCTGGACCTGGGTGGAGGTGTGAAAGAAGCACAAGTCTATCAAGCATTCAAGCTGCTGACTGCTGATCCAAAGGTAAAAATGTTGGGTTTGATCTGGGAGCTTCCCTGTGCAGCAATAGGGCTGAGTAGGACCAGGAAGAGTGCACAGAAAAACCCAGATCATGGTGAGAACACTGAGGGTGAGTTCCTAGAGGGCTGATCTGGGAGGAAAATGAATTCAATATGAACAACTGGACAGAATTTCCAGTTTCTGGTGAGTTGTGAATGGGAACTTCCTTGAGAAAGTTCAGCACAAAAGTGCAGGTATGCTAATGCTGGGCATTGCAGTGCTGAACTCAGAGCATCTCACTCCTAGAATGGAATTTGTGAGACTTAGATGCTTAAAATATCTTCCTAATAGTGTAGTGCCACAGTAGACTGAGGAGAAAAATGGGAAAATTAAGCAAATGGCTAATTCTAAGGGCTGATTTGCACTCTTTTAAACTCAAGGTTTCCAAAATATCTGACTCTGCACTGCAGGATAATCTGTATTTAATTAACATTCCCAGGCTGGAATCATAGCCTGGAACATTCTGACACTTCCTTTTGCAGATGGAGCTGCAGTTGCTCTTTTCTTTTTTGAACAAGAGGAGAAGACATTAGTCTGTGTGTGCTGAGTAGAAGTTATTTCTGGAGATGTGTGTTGAGGTCGTTGGTCCCCTCTGCAGACAGAACTGGAGTATCTGCTGGGAGAATATTGATCAGGCGTGGGCTTTGGAGCAGTGCCAGCTGCCCATCCTGCCAACATGGAGTTATGCTTTTGTGTGTAGCCAGAACCTCATTGCTGCTGATATTTTTACTAATGGAAATCTGTTGGAGGGCTTTGATCATCTTTCCCATCTCCTGCACCTAAGCATCACAGCTGAAATCCCTGTTTCAACATATTGCTTCTTTTTGTGGATCTGGCTTCATCTCCTTTATCTCATGTTTTCTGTGATTCCAGTCATTTTCCTCATGTTCATTGTGATGTGATACTACCTTCTAAATGCCACCTTCCTGAGGCAATTACATTGCTCTAATTGTATGTTCTGTGCAGCACTAAGTGACAAAATGTGGCTTTTCAAATAGAGGTGGATATTGTTTGCAGCAAAATTTAGGAAGAAAATTTACAGCACAAAATAAGCACAGGTCAACTTCATACTGTAAGCTCTTTGCAGTTGTAACTCTCCCTGCATATTTTTTAAGCACCTGGTACCTTGATGTCTCAAGTGTTTGTTGTTTGAGTTGCTCTGCAGTTCATGCTTCATGTGATGATCTGGGTTTGCCTGAGATGTAATTTAGTTCTGAATCTTGTGTTAGTGGTAGAGAAGCAGGTGCAGTAGAGTCTCAGATACACAACTTAGCTGGTGATTATCACTGTGCTAAGTAGTTTCTACTGTCTGCTGCAGCACACACAGCAGGTATTAATTTTGGTGATGAAGCTTACTGAGTTTAAACAATTTTAAACAAAAAGGCATCCTAGTATCTCTCAGCTATAGAACATCTGCATGCCCAGCATTTGACTTGTAGGTATATCCTTCTATTATACATTCTGCTTATACATTGCTGCTTAACTATTTCCAACTGCATCCACCAGGGCTAGAGAAGCCCTGCTGCTGACAGAAAGCAAAAGGGGAGCATGGAAAGGACCTGGATTAGGCATTTATGCTGAGGCTGTGCAAATCCTGGCATTGAGTGGCTGGAAAGGCAGAAGGCAAAACATTTTATGTTTTCATTGTGTTCAGAAAATATAGCAAATGTCTGTTATTTTCTCTCCTGATACACCATGTCCATTAGCTCACTAATATATAATCAGAAAATTGAATGAATCCTCTCTTTTCTTAACTAATGGTAGGGCTTCAGTCCCAAGATTCTTTGTGGCTAGTGGAGCTGAGGATATTGTTTTTGGGAAAAGTGAAGATCTGGGCTGGTTTGCTGCTGGTTTAATCTGTCAGCTGTCAGTGTCTGTAATTCTTGGGGGGGAAAAAAAGTGTGAGTGTTTTTGTTGCAAAAGATGATCCACTGGCTTTTGGATGGAAATGCTGTCCCTGGAGCCAGTGACCCTTTTTACACTCTGCTGGTCTTGTTTGCTCTCTGCCATATCCAATACTTCCTAGGTTAGATAGGTCATTGCAATGGTTCTGTATTCCTTTTTATTCACTGTCTAAATTCCAATTGTTTTTTTTCTTTCTTTCTTCTTTTCTTTTCCTTCTTCCTGCCTGTCTTGTTTCTATAAGTTTATGCTGTGCATCTGCTCTGGCAGGAAATGTACAGTCTTCCCTGTATTTAGATACTAGCAGGAAAGTGAAAGATGGCTCAATTCTGGCAGTTCAAACTGCTGGGAGACACTGCAGAAGCTTCATTCATCCCCCTTTGTCCCACAGTGAAATAGAAATGGTTGTTTCCTTTGGTATTTCTGGGTGGTGCCTGGCTGTCCCCTGCATGTGTGAATTCCTGCTTCAGGCATCTCCACAAAGTCCTCATCCCTGAGTACTCTCACATCCTTGCCAGGCTTCACAGGTGCTTGTTTTTGTTCATGCTGAAGACCTGGTTACCATATGATGACTGTTCATAGGACTCAACAAGTTTTTTTGGAAAGGATAAAACTGAAAAAATATCTGCTCCCTGATGGATCTCCATGGCTGCAGGGGAATCTTGGCCCTGGTACCTGGGCAGTTCCTGCCCCTCCTGCTTCACTGACCCTGCTGTCTGCAGGGCTGCTCATCTCCTATTCTCACTCCTCTCTCCAGCTGCTGTTTTGCAGTTTTCTGTGCCCTTCTTAACTCTGTTATCCCAGAGGTGATGCCACTGTCCCTGATGGGCTCAGGCTCCCTTTCAGAGCTGATGGCATTGGCTCCATTGGACATGGGGGAAGCTCCTGTCAGCTTCTCAAGAAGCCACCACTTATCCCCTGCTACCAGAACCTGGCCTCACAAACTCGTACAAAACCAACTAAGCTGTGAGCAGCTTTGTTTTACCATCAGCAATGTTTTTGTTGAAACGCTGTTGTGTTTTACCACTCTAGTCCTTATCTTAGCAGTGGTCTCCCATTAGAAAGTGTCACTGGAGCACAGGCAGTTAAAGGCCAACGTAGTTTGTTGTTCTATTTCTCCTTTTCCCACTAAAGTTCCTTTGAAAACCTTATCTGAAGCCTGTCATTGATGATATGACTAAAGACTCACCAAATCAATCGATGTTAACAAGCGTTGGCTTGTTATTTAGGCAAAATATTATTGACAGAAAGACAAACATTTCTTGGGAATAAATATTCCATATTGACCTCTGTTAGCTCATATCCAGGGAATAATTCACATCAAACATACACAAGGCTTTATTGTTTTTCTTGAGCAATTATCTAGTCCAAATTCAGATTATTATCTTAATTATATGGCATAGACAATCATTCCTGTCACCTTGGTTTGCCTGTTTATGTTCAGATGTATCTCTGTGCCCACCACATAATTGGCACTGATGTGTCTCACTGTTGTGTGTCAAGCAGAGGTTTTGGGGCTTTTGTTTTCCAGTCATCTGAGAGAGTGACCAGAATTGTGAAAGAGGATATCATTAAGCCATAACTTTGCAATTCACTTCTTTTCCAGCTCTGTTCAGTGTGAAAGTAATACAGTTTATACATCCTTATTGTGCAAGACATTTTTATCACCAGTTTATCCTTTTGGCTTCAGGGATTTTTAGTATTAGTTTTCTTAACATTTGCAGTCTGTTATGTGGCAACAGAAGGGATAACATTATACTAAAAGGAAGAATTTGGGGTATTCTTTTCTTAGATTTCAGAAATAAAAATAATGTTTCCATGTATAATGTAATTGGTCTTTATTTCAGGTAATTAATTTAAAATTGAGCTAGGAAATAAGGGTTAAGAGCAGCAAAGAAGTGTGGCTGTATAGGGTAGCTGTTCTGAAAATATTGCAGCCAAAAAACGTGCTTGAGTCCTACAGCAGTTTATGGTAGAATTTATAGGCTATCCAGCACCACAAGTTTTTAAGGACTAGCTAAACAAGCAATTATCCAGGAAGTTTCAGGGAGAGTTGATCCTGCCTTGGAGCCAGTGAATGGTCTGGAGCTTCCTTTCTGTGTTTCAGAGCAGCTCTAAACATAAAGCTGTGATTGGTAATTTTGTAAGAGCGATAATGTTTTGACTCTGGAAGGTTAAGATTATTCTCATAAAATGACAGTTTGTGGAGGTAGAAAATACCTATTAGGGCACAGAAATATCTTGAAAAGCTGGGTAAAGTTCACAAAGGTATATTGTGTTTTTTGTCTCAGAAATTTGTACAAGTATTTTGCCTTTAGACAATGGAGAAGCTCATGGTTTTTTAAAGATACTTTAGGTTTTGAGTTTATAGGAGTAGTTTAGGAATTTCCCCACGTTTTTAATTAGCTCTGCACTGGGGAGAAAATACAGACTAACAGAACTATAGCAAGGATTATTTTCTAATGTGCCTTTGCAGTTTTGCAGAATTAATATGAAATGACTATTCCTCTTTTAAAACACTTAAATTATTGAAAAGTCAGTCTTTCATTTCACTGAGGCACTTTTACAGACTGACAGCATATTGACAATATTTATGAAAATGGGAGGACAATTATGCATTTAAAATGCATGATTGAATTGTCTTGATTTATAACCAAAAGTAAAATATTTTTCAAGAGCATGTGTAGTCTTGAGTCCTAAGTAATTGATATATAAATATACTTTAACATGAATCTGCCATTACTTATAGGAACTGACAAGCTGAATGCCTTTTGGCATTTTATAGTAGGCTATAATGCATCCTAAAAACTGGATATGAAAATAAAATTCCTAAGCAAGAGGAAAACTTGCAGCGATTTTGTAATTGCTTCCTTTGTGGCAGAATAGGGAAAATTCACAAATGTTTTTGTGGAATGGTAAATGCTGGTAAATTTGTGGAAGAGCTGTTAGATTTGGGTGGAACTTGAAGTGCTTGTGTGCTAATTATGCTCTGTGTAGTGCTGTCCCTTCTAAAACAGGGAAAGAAGAGCAGGCATTTCCATTTTCCATTTCCTTGGAGCACAAACAGCATTGGCCTCCTGAGACAGCTGCTCTGAGGGTAATTGGAATTCAATTGCTGCATTTTCCTTCTTTGGAGGTGAGCTTGATTAGTGATCAAAGCGAGAGAGGATTTTGTTATTGGCTTTGGTTGGAGAATGTGGGCTTTCCTAGGTCTGCCCTGGTGAGCTGGGGTGGTGGGAAGTGTTTGGGAAGGATGTAGGAATTGTTGTGGGACAGGTTCTTGGAATGTCATAGCCTGGTGTCACCATCTCACTCCAAACCAGGGCCTCAGCTGGGAGGTGATGGATCCAGGCAGTAAATCTCCATCCTGGACACCTTCCCAGCACCTCTGACTGCCAAAGACCTGATGTCATGTCCAGAGTGTGCAACAGAATGTGCAGGTATATCTGCACGTCTTGGATTGCCCAGTTACAGGAAATGCCATGTAAAATACATCAGAAAAGTGTTTAATCCTTCACTGGGATTTCCAAATTGATTAAATTTTGAAAATTTATATGACTCATTTCACAGTTAGCGAGGATAAAAAGAGAAGATATTTTGGGAAAGTCAATTTGGTAGTTCATCTTCGTGGGATGAGTAATTTATTATGAATCTACTTTTAGATCATCTATCTAGCACATGCCCAGGAGAATGAAAGACAAATAATCTGACAATACAGGTAGGAAATAGTATATTAAAAGAAAAGTTGTAGGTGTCCTTACTTAAACTCTTCTTTAGAGAAAATTGCATTTTAATTCTCATTATTTTTAAGTGGGTGTTATGGCAGTCTAGGAAAGTGTTTGTTCTTTCAATCAAAATGAAGAAATTTAATCACCTTGCCTCCATCTGTTCCTGATAAACTGGTCCAGATGATGAAATGTGTATCTTGGGTAGGTGCTTTCTGCCATTCGTGCTGGGTTAGGCACACTCTTGTGACAGTGAAATAAATAACAACTGGTTTTACTTATCATTTCAGAAGCACTCTGGATGGATGGAGCACAGGTAGAAAGGATTTCATGTTTTTCTTATTGATAAGACTCAATTTGGGGAAAAAGAAGGTAAACCATGGCAAAATTAACAAGCCTTTCCCCATCATAAAATTATCTTTTAATGACAGAAGGCCTGTCATTGAAAGATATTGCTAAGATTTTTAGAGTAAAGATACATATTTTCTTTTTTTTTTTAAGGGTATCATAGGGTGATGGAAAAGCTTTGGAAAAGACAAAAATTGTTTAAAATACAGCTTAATGAAAAAGGACAAAAGTTATTTCTCTTGAATCTCTTGCTTCAGGTAGGATTGAATTATTTCACAGCTTCATATTAATGCTCAGATTCAACAAGAATTCAAACCTGTTTCAAGTTTTAATATTTTTTTATCTATTATTCTGAGTGGATTGATAAAGCTGAAATAAATGAGTCTATTCACTTTTAAAGCTTATAATGTGCTTAAGTAGTTGGCACATCAAGTCCACATTTACCACAAATGAGTAGCTCTTAGTCTTTTTGCTCCAGGTTTGGTTTCATCTTCTAATAAAAAACTGCCCTCTCACAGGAAGATACACTCACTCCTGTTTCTCAAAAGAAGTTGCATTTTTTATACCTGTCACACTCAGCAGTCTCTAAAGTCAGGTGTTTTCTTTAGGGTGCTGTGAAAAGTGAGCAGTTTATTTCTTTTAGTGCCCCTAGTTCTGCTAGCAGTCTGCAGAAAACAGAAGTTATTCTGTTTCCCTCTCCCAGGGGCCAGTTCTATCCTGTTTGTAGCCTGGGGTGTGTGTAGGAATATTCCCAACATCTTCCCACAGTCCCTTCTGCTGCTCAGGGGTTCTGCTGATTGGGTTCTCCAATAGTTGTGTAAACTTTGGGTAAGGAATAATGGAGTGTAGAGTCTGTGTAAAGCAGGGTGTAAGGGATGAGATCTGCAGAAAGAACCACTTCAGTCACAGCTGGGCAGAGCCTGGGCACTGTCTGTGAGTATATAACCTGAGCTATCCTGGTTTATATTTATATAAAATATATATTGTATTTATATATGCTGAGCACATATAAACATTATGTGCTGTTTGTGTCAGGTGCAGTGAGCACGTGTCAGCCACTTGATCCTTCAATGACTTTGGCTTGAAAGATATATGTAATGTATTTGCATTTATAGCCCTGAGCTTAATCAACTTTTCCAATTTTCTTTACAGTCCTACAGTCCTTCCCCACCTTTGGGGAGGGGAATACTCTTCCTGTGGGTGTTCATCCATTTTGTAAGCTTTTCTCTCTATATTAAACATCCTCACACGTTTGTTTTTCTGTCCCAAACACCATAGCAGATTCTGGCTTAACTCTGGTGAGCAGAAAGCAGGACATTTTTGCTGCTCTATTTTTCCACTCCTTTTGTGACAGCTCAAGAGGATGTTTCTTCTCTGTCCCCTTTGTTCAACAGAATTGAACTCTTGCTTGCCATGTGGGTACCTTTAAAAACACAGGAGGGGAAAGTAGTCTTAAATATCTGTATTTAAGGAATGCATTCCCTCTCCATTATTAAAATGACAATATGGATTCTTTTCTAAAATGTGGGCAGAAAACCCTTTGAATTGCAGGTAGACAACCACACATTTTAGAGGAAGAGAAGTGTCTCAAGGAAAAGAGCTAAAAACTTAGTTTTTCATAATATTTTTAATGGAAAAAGGTTAAACCATTTTGATCCAAATTACTTGGAAAATTCCAACTGAAAGACAATTAGTGCCTGTATGTGGAAAGACAGGTGGGTAATGTCTGGCCAAGTAGATTTTGCTGAAATTTCCAAGATTATTCAGGTGTTTTCAGCAGAAAAATACCAAACATTTAAAAGATTTTTTTTCAAGCAATTAGAGTAGCTAGTTAGGAATAAGGTAGCCTTAATTGTTGCAAATAGTCTTATAATTTCTTCTTGTTGGCCAGGATGGAGCAGGTATTGTACTACTGCAGCTATTCCAAATGAATTTTAAGGACATTTGACTGCTTTTACAAAACCATTTCCACCTTGAATCTTCTGCTATGGCTGTCATATTCTTCTTTATTTGCATACAGATTTTACTCACCAAATAAGTAGAGGGAAAAGAGAACTTTCTTTTTAATTTTACATGCAGTTTGCTGTGGTGAAGGTGAGTAAATCTGCAGATCTATACCTGACTGCTGCTCTGACACAACTTGTGTGCACATTTCCACAGCCTGTTTTGTATGCAGTGCTGGCTGTTGCTGTACTTTAGAAACCATTTCTAATTATTTAAGGGTAAGCCTGAGTAACCAAAGAGCTGCAGAGCACCAGATGTTCATTCCCTGGGAGCATGGGGGAGAAGAAGCCTCTCTTGCTGCAAAAAAAACTGCTCAGGGCAGAGGAGCTGGAGCTGTTGTGGCTCCCACCATTCTCTGCCATCCTCCCCCAAGTAATTCTGCAATGCCTCTGTGCAGGAAACACAGAAATCCTGCTATCAGTGCCAGAAAATCGGATTTCTGGGTGGCTGACAGGTGAGCTGACCATGGAAGTCAGTATTCACCAGAAAAGGGAATGAAATCTGCACCTTCAGACAGGGCCCTACTGAGAAGGTTGTTCAGCAAAACTGTGCATAAAACTCTGTCCTGTGACAGTGATGCCAACCCTGTGATAAAAGCAGGAACCTTTGTATAAGCTATGGATGGCAGTTGTGAATGGTAGATTTGGAATTAATAGTGATACCATGGGAAAAGAGTAAAAACATCTCATTAAGAAAATAGATTATGTACATGCTTATGTGGTGCAAGTTTTAATCTAGACAAGATTAAAACTTGAAAACCCTGATGATTTCTTTTTTCTTAACTAAATCTTGATTAAGTCAACCTCCCAGAATACTGTTATGGGCCTGTCTACAGGCAAAAAAAGAAGAATCAGTTATTGGGTAGAAATGAATGAATGTGCAGAGTCAATATTTTATAATAGGTGGTGAAAGTTGAATGCCTGATGCCCAGCAAATCATTTGATTTAAAGGTTTGGGACTGCAATGCTTGACTTCTCATTGAAGAAATATAAAGGAGCAAATTACTATTTGCTGAAAAGTCACAGAAACCGTATCAGAATTGTTTAGTTCCTGCTGCTCCCTGGAGGTTTTCCTCTTCAACCATTGATTGAGTATGTGCTCTCTGAGTTGTGAAAGATTTGCCTTTAATCAAAACTTCCATGAGGCTCTGCACAGTTGTTCTGGGATTTTTGTGTGTATTACTTTGAGGGAATCTCAAATACAGTTTTGTTTTCACTTAGTCATACAAACTGTGGAAGTAATTGAACTGAAAAGATAAAAACAATTAGAGCAAAGATGGTGTGTACATATCAGCAGCATTCCTTTAACTCTCTTAATAATGCTGAACATCTGTTGAACTTCCATAAGAAAAGCAGATGGGTTCAGCCTTGCCCCTGACCAGTGGAAGAGCTTCCACCTTATTGACCACTGCAGTGTGAGGTTTTTCCTCAAAGAACTTCTTTCTGCCACTTGGTCAGCTCTGTCATTCCCTTCTCTCATGAACTACCGGGAGTTTTTTTTCAAATCCAAAATCCAAGGAAATAAAAAAGGATTTTTTTGTGTGTGTGTGTGAATATGTTTTTATCTTTAATGTCCTCAAAAAAAAAAAAATAGATTAGAGAGATTTTCTGAAGCTCACTCTTATTAGGGATAAAGTGTGCTGCCCTCTTCCACCCTTTGTTTGACACCTGATTTGGTATTTCATTTATTTTGCAGTCTTGCTGAGTTCAATGTGTTTTAGCACACAGCACTCCAGAGTGCTCACCATAAAAAGCTGGCCACCAAACTTCCATTATTCATAATTTACCATTTCAAACCAAAGGAGAAAATCTGGCACAAGTTTGATTTCAGTAGAAACTATTATTAGTATTTTGCTGGTACTTGTGCTGCAGTTCTGTACAGTGAGAGAGCTTCCCTTTGTATGAAGTTGAGCAATACCAACACAAGATTGTCCCAGCAAGCCAAGAAGAGCAACTCCACTCTTGAATTCTCAGGTGCAGCATCTTGGTGTATAAATCAAACCCTGAATAATTCTAGTGCCAACTTCTTGGTCAAAATCTCAGCCCTGGTGTTGAATTTAATTACACGGTGGATAAAGAGCATGAAGTACTTTCATGTTATTTAGGAAAATGTGGTCATGACTACTAAACAGCTTTTACTATTCCCTGAATTGGTACAGGGATAATTGTTTATCACTCACCAAGTCCCTCATTTTCTTACTTCTTGCAATCAGAAGTGCTGTAAGGCCCCAGAGTCACAATATCACCCTCAGCAGA
The DNA here is from genome assembly GCA_013397075.1 of Rhabdornis inornatus. Classification (NCBI taxonomy): domain Eukaryota; kingdom Metazoa; phylum Chordata; class Aves; order Passeriformes; family Rhabdornithidae; genus Rhabdornis; species Rhabdornis inornatus. The sequence goes on along the minus strand of VWZS01007739.1, from coordinate 181,558 downwards.
GGAAGATGATGTTTATCAAAAATCAGGGGAACTTGGAATCAAGCTAACGGTGCTTAAAAGGTGGGGCTATTCTCCCTGTCTTAAGAGAAGACAAGGAAAACTTCAGTGCAAATGATTGTGCTGTCTCAGTTCCTTCTCTATTTTTGATGTACTTTCATCGGCTGATTTGCTCCACAATAAAATGCTGCAAATGAATTATTGTAATATAAAAGACAGTACTGTGTTGGTCAGCCCTTCCTTCTCTAGAGGTGCATTTTATATGCTAATGCAATTTTTTGGTTACTTTGGGGAATTGTATTTGCAGAAAGCAGGGATTTGTTTAAGAAGTCAGATATTCCACTCCATTTTCACACTGAGGAGGAGGGGTTGGCTGGGTTGGTTTTTTCGGGTTTTTTTAAGCATTTGTCAGGCCAGAGCAGCTCTAGAGGCTTTAAGTAAAGTGCTGATTGCCCTGTCAATCAGGGTGCTGAGGAACTGGGAACTTCACAGATTGATGCTTGACAGAATAATTAGAAAACTGTCACTTGAAGTAACCACTCTGGTGTTCCCTAAAGAAATGTGCTGGTGCCAAATGTGTGCTGTCCAGATCTAGAGGTTAAATGTTCAGTAAGACAAAACATAGCATGTCACCAGAGAAAATTACTTCCAACATGCTGGGGAAGTGATGCTCCTCAAGTCCCTAAACAGGGACTACACAGTTTATTGAGCTTACCTGCTTTGATCTCGCTCATGTATTCAAGAGCTTTTCAGCCCTGAACAAGGGGGTTTAACTTGGTAACCCACTGAGGCATTATCTAACACTTTAGATAGCAGAGGGTCTGGAAGGGTTGGAGGCAAAAGCACTTAAAGCTGTAACAATATTTTCCAGTTCTGGAAAGGTTTTAAGGCAATTCTCTGAGTATTTTTGTGTACTTTTCACTTAAAATAAATGGAGGCAGGTAATATCAGATTTCTTTCATAATCCCTAGCTCTTAAGGAAACTTGGATTTTTTTTTTTATTTGGGTTAGTTTGGAGGCTGCTGTGAGGAGCAAAGGACAGGGGCTGTGACATTTGTGTGCTTTGGTTTCCCCTTGTGTTAGTGCTGCATGGTCTGTGGGGGGGCTGGGATGTCAAGGCTTCCAGGAATCAGTTGTGGAATCTCAGGCTGGAAAGATCCAAGGAAGGTCTCTCCCAGGAAGTTTTTATGCTAGAAAGCTGTTGTCCAGAATAAACAAAGTAAATTTATCTTTATCAGCCACATTTGCATAGCCATTGAATTGAGGTTTACCTAATTTGTAGCTTGGAGTTTATTTTAAGGTGTAAGGGGCTTTTTCAGTATTTTACCTAAATTCCTAATGGATTCTCCAAGTAGTAAATACAAAGAATAATTCAAGATTTTGATTGAAAGCAGGCTACAGAATTCTGTAGGAAGATTTGCTTTATTTTGTTACTCCAATGCTTAAGATCACTTCATATGTGAGAGTGGTTTCCTGATTGCTGTTATCTGTAGGGCTGAATCTTGAATTGTGCAATTCTCCTGACAAGGAAAAACTGCTTCAATAAGTTAGAATGAGTGAGTTGTAGATGCTCAGGTTGCATTTCTCAACACTCACACTGGAGCTGCTGAGACTGTGCTTGCAATGGATCTGTCAATCAGAAGTGCAAGTGTCTTTTTCTTTGAACATTACAGATACTGAAGGTCAGTGCTTCTATGGATTTAACTGAGAATAATTTTGAAATTTCTATTTTCAGAGTTGGAGATGAAATTTCAGAACTGCCATAGGGAGAGAATAAGTTTTATTTCAATGAGCAGCCAAGGTCTGATTCTCTCCTCAGTGAGATATTTCTGTTATTTATAAATCGCCTGGTACTGGAGTGTTCGTGCTGGTTTGCAATAATCTACTAAAATCATATTGGATCTTTAATACCTGTTTAGCTCTTTTCTGTGCAGTGTGAATTGAACAGATCTTTTTTTTTCCCTAAGTAATGCACCTATGCAGTTATGCACATGCACAGAGCCTGCAGCAGTGTTCACTGTGTGCACACTGAAGCCAAGTATCCAAGGATGGGTTGGATGGGGCTTGGAGCAACCTGGGATAGTGGAAGGTGCCTCTGCCCATGGCAGGAGGTGGAATGAGATGAGTTTTAAGGTTCCTTCCAGCCCATTCTGTGACTCATTCTTACACAACACAGTTCCTATAGTCATAACAGCTCTGTAGCAGCATTTCTTGGAAAATCGTTCTAGGAAGGCAGGAAGAACTGTCTCAGCTTTCAAGAAAAACTGGAGTAATATCATTCAGCTCAGAAAAACCATCAGGAATAGGTGAGATGGGGGTGATCTGGTTTTTGAGACTTAGGATCAAGGCAAAGGACTTGTTGAAGGCAGGATTTCTCTCTTGCATAGAATGGGATGCTAAGACAGAATCCTTTCTTTGGGGCTGTCTGAAAGGTCCAAATTCTGCTGGAGCTGGAAATTCTGGAGTTGTTCCTGAGCTGCTGGCTGCCTGCAGAGTGAAGGAGCAGGTTTCTCCATGTGTTCACTCTTCACTGAGCAGTGCAGTGAAGCACTGATTGTCCAGGGTCAGGGCAGTTGGTGCAGATAAAACATACATTTCAGCACAGTTTATGTCGTTTTTTTTACCCAACCACCCTTCAGATTTCAAAATGGTGCATGAACTAACTTTTCACTGACACAACTTTTCACCTGCTGCATCAGTGACAAAATTGTTTCCACAGAAACTGATTTTCTCCAAAGACCAACATCTAAAAGCCAAAATCAAATAAATGGCATGAAATAGAATGTGATGGTGCAGATTCTCTATCTTTATGATTATTGTCATTCATGGGGGGAAAATCCATGTAGGACATTCCTATCTCTGGCACCCATTGGAGATGTTGTCACTTCAAGCTCACAGCAGTGAAACCTTTAGAGGCTCCCACACCATCTCCTATTAATTTTTATTCCCTTTTTTTCCTCTATCACACACACCAGTTTTCCATGCATGCTTCATACACGTTTTTATCACAACAGTTTCAAACAAACTTCCCTTATCTTGCTGCTGTTCTCCAGTTCCAGAGTTTTTAAAGCTCTAGTGTACCTTTCCTATCCTGAGCTACAATAAAAGGGTTCTCTTTTTTTACCTTTTTAATATTTTTAAAGGATTTCGTGAATTTTGATTGCATTTTATAAATATGTGAAAAGGGAAAACTTTTATTTCCTGTCTTTTGAAATAATTCTTGTGTAGATTCTGATAAATTGGACCTGGAAGAAATGCCTTCATTTTGTTCCTCTGTCAAACTTCTGTGTCTGAAAAAATCAAAGAAAACATCAAAAATAATGGAGGCAGGGGGTGAAAAGGTTATAGGGAAGTGGTAAAAAATTATACTCCCTGGGAGGAGGGACATGCTGAGCATTTTGAAGTGTATAAAAGGTCTGAACATGAAGGAGGGAATATATTTATTTAATCTTAGTAAAACTGGAACTAATAATTTTTAAAAACAAAGAGAAGTGACTATTATTAAAAAAAATAAAATTCTACCAGCAGGAGTTATAGTGTGAGACTTTGATCCTGAAATTAGCTCGGTGTGTGCCCTTCCTGGTGAGGCAAGGAGTCTGCTGAGTAGGTTCTTCCCTTACTCAGTCTGCATTTCTGTTTGCACAGTCCTGCCAAAAATCACTTCATATTTGAAATAAAGTACAAGCCATCTATCTGGAAAACTTTAAAAGTAAGTAGGCTGAAAAAGGAAAGATATTCCATAGTCTGTCAAGTAAGTAACTGGAACTGCTTGCAGGTATTTTTTGGGGTTGAATTGGTGATCTGGTTGCATGCACAGAAGATGGCAGGTGGTAAATGCTGTTTCCATAGGCTGTGGTATAATTCCAGATGTGCATCTGGAAACAGGATCTGGCTTCAAATGTGTTCTCTCTATGCCTGAACTTTTGCAGGAGTTACTTGTACAGTTCCTCCCTCTTCTGAGTCTTCATCCTTTCCCATGTGGGAATTTGTATTCCTAACATCTTCCCATTCCTCATTTATGGATTGTCCTTTCAGCCCCTGCTGGGTTTGCAGTGGCCCTTCTGAACACAGAGCCAAATCCACCTCCCTGGTAGTAAGTGGCAACCAAGTACATCTTTGTTCAACACCTTGCTGGTGGGGGAAGCAGAGACTCTGAAAAGATTAGTAATGAAATGGGAATGGTGTCATTTAGTGCCAATATCAGGGGTTCAATCCATTCACTTGAGTTGGACTCGATGATGCATGCGGGTCCCTTGCAACTCAGAATATTGTGGGAAGATGTGTCTGGGTGAGGTTTGGTCAGGTTTGGGTTGTGGTTTTTATGTTATTTTGTCGTAAAAGATTGTTAAAAACTCCCCAGCTCTTCTTGAAATGTATTCAATACTTGGGGAAAAAGTCAGTGTCAAAGCATCAGTGTCCGAGGCTGAAGGGTCCCAAGATTTGGATCCCAAAGTAGCTTTGAGAAGATCAGGGCTTGTCAGTCTTTGGACAGAACCATGACACAGACTTGCCCACACTGTTTTCCTTTGATTTGCATTGGATATCAACTTTTTTAGAGTGAATGTTTTCAAGTTAATCTCTTTGCTTGTAGCTTTTATAGCAGAAAGGAAGTGATACACTTCTGTCTATGCCTATTAATTTTCTATCTTTATTTCCCGGTCAACACACACCACATTTCTGCCTTATCTTAAAAGCAAGGCTTTGCTGGTACTGGAGTAAATATTCTAATTGAATCCCTCCAGTTGGCACTCTAATAGCTTGTCAATTTGCTCACATTTGACAGCCAGCCCTGCTGCCTTCACAACTAATGCTCGTTGAGTGCCAATATAAATGAGCATGATAATAGTCTGATATTATGTCTAGTCTTTTTCTAAATTTAATGTCAACATTTTTCTGACTCTGTTGTGGTGTGGTGTTTTCCTCAAAGAAAATGATTGAGGAATAATGAAATCTTGCTGGTTTTGTCATATGACACTGAACCCTACAAAGAATTTTTCATTTTCTTGTGAACATCAGATTTGTGAACACTTTGTAAAACATGTCCTACTAAGTAGAGCATTACAATAAGGGAAGACTGTAAAACTTGATGTCCATTTAAAAGAATAAGAGAAAGGGAAAGAAAAGGGTGAAGAAAGGCTACCCTTTAGATGATTGATGGGCTGCCTAGATCAAATGTGTCTAAATTAGATACTTTTGTATAATTGACCTTCCGAATGGGTATAGATTGTGTGATTGATGATGTCACTACTTAAAGACAGGCTTGGGGTTTTTGCCGTTTTTGATGGCTTGTTCTGTTGGCATTCAGGAACAATAGAGCAGATAATTTGTCATGACATTTTAAAAGACTAATAAATGGTGTGGAGGAAAGGTGATGAGTTGTGATGGTTGTGAGGGTGCTGAAGCCCTGGCACAAGTGCCCAGAGAAGCTGTGGCTGCTCCTGGATCCCTGGAAGTGTCCAAGGCCAGGTTGGACACTTGGAGCAACCTGGGATAGTGGAAGGTGTCCCTGCCCATGGCAGGGAGTGGCACTAGGTGAGCCTTTAAGTCCCTCTGACCCAAAGCATTCAGTGATTAGAATGATTTTTACATGCTGTACCATGTACAGTGTACAAAATTATGTACAGGGGAATGCTGAGTTTAAAAGGCTCTGGGGAGAGTTTTGTTGTAATTGCTTATGTTGAAGTATGGAATAAAAACCTGGGCTGAAATCAAGGTCTCTCCATCCTCATCCTACAGTAGAACTCTTCCTTTCCCTAAGCAGTTTAACCTAAACAGGTAAAGAATGAAAAGAAAAAGATCTCTGGAGGTGGAAATACTCTCCCAAGTTACCCAGAAGGCAGAGCTGTGTTAGAAACCAGGCTGTGTGCCCTGAGTTGTGCAATGCCACATCCCCCACTGCAGTCTCCTGCTGGGCTGGGCTGGGCTGGGCTGGGCTGGGCTGAGGGAGAACACCTATTTATAGAGGTGTCAAAGACATGCTGGCTGAAGAAGGTTTGGTATCCATATTTTGTACAGGAAAGGAGATGTTATTTATTAGTGCCCAAAACAAATAGATGAAAATAAACACAAATAAATGCTAGTCTTTGGTAAAGTTGAGGAGAATCCCTGTAAAATGAAGTCACTTTCATCTCATCTGTCTGTTTTGTTGAAATAGAGGTCTGTGAAGAGAAAAAGCTTACTTTTTGAGATTTAATGCCCTGAAAATTTACAGGCTTGATGCTTAAGCAGTAATAAGTGAAGCATTAAGGCATTTCTTGTGGATTAATGACTGGCTGGGAGGAGTTGATGGTTTGAAGAATAGCTGAGGACCATTAACCTCCACTGGTCATTAATCTTCAGAGGCTGCCTTGAATACTAAGGTCATTATTGCTATGGAAAATAAATATTTGAGGAGGGGGAGAGAGGAAGGATTATACAGATTTCTAAAATATATGGTTTGAATGGTTTAGTAGCTCTCCTTCTATCATATGTCCTTGTAGGTACACAGTCACTAATATTATTAGTCTACAGGATTGATAATTGTTTTGAATTTTCACTGCTGAGGTTGCTTTTATTTTATTCACTAGTTCAGGTGTAAAATTCATAACATCAGGATAAATACAGTTGTAGAAACGTGACTGTAGGTTGTGTACAGCTGTGTGGTCAGAGAACTGGCCATGTAGTGGAGCTTCTAACATTGTTTTCATGATTAAAGGAGATGTCGTGGTTTCCACTAAAACCCTTTGTTCTGCAGCCCCTTCCCCTGTTCAGGCACATGGAGGGTACATGTCTGTATCTTATTTCCCTGCCAAAGGATGTACCTTTCTTTGATTTAAGTGCTCAGCAGTGTTATTCTCAGCAGTTCTTCACAGAATAACGTGATGTAGCATTTCATTTACTGCAAGTCAGCTTTGCTGTGTGGATGAAAAGGGCTCAAAGTGGCCTGTGTGCCTCAAATACAAGTGAAAATCAAGCTGGCAGTCCTGCTGCTGTTCACAATTCCTTGCCTTCAGCTACAGGACAGAGAACAGTGACACCTGTGGATGAAGAGTGGATGCAAATTTGCAGTCTAACCTGGAAATGGTTCTTTCCAGCAACATCCCAAATGCACTGCTTTTATGGGCTCTTTGTCCCAAATTCAGCATGTGAGGAATGTTTGTGCTATTAAAGGGGAAATGTCAGATGAAAAACAGCTCACTTTTATCTTTGTTACGGTTACAAAACTGAACAAATTCATAAGCAAAACATTTGGGGCAGGGGTTCTTCCTCTCTTTGCTCCATTCAGCACAGCTTTCCATATATCCTTAATTTCTTTTCCAGATTGAAGTCCCCTGCTCTTATCTTGTGTCCTGCCATCAAAATGAGCTGTCAAGAGAGCAGCTGATGGATATTCTGATGATCAGCCACCCTGAGTTAAAACAAATTCATGTCAGTAATACGCCAAAAATGTTGAGTTCCATGGAGGTTATACAACCCCAAATCTGTATGTGCTCTTTGAGACAGATTGGAAGATTAGGAAAGAAATTTAAGATCATCTAGTCTGACTTTCCACAAACATTTGACCAAAAATCCCTGCCTTGACGTCGGAGTTCTGTGATTGAATTAGCAAATGTCTTTTTTAGAAGAAATTCTCAGTCTTCATCATTAGTTTAGGCAGATACCACATCTATTCCTGGAAGCTTTTCCATAGTTAACCTGTGTAGTTTGTTGTTACCTTCTGAAGTATTAACTGTCTCCTGTCAAAAGTTTACTCTGTGGTGTTCCACTCAGTGGTGTAATAGAATGAGTTTCATAAGTGAGTTTTTGATATTCTGAGTAACTCCTCTAACTCCATTTTCTTTCCAAAAATCTGAGAATGTGAGACTTGAATTGAATTCTTAAGAGGAGAAAAGACTGAGATAACCATTGCTTTGTAGTCCTCATATTTTGCAATGGAAGGAGTATCTGGAAAGCAGAAACTTCATGTAGATAGCAACAGCAAAATTAAAGACTTCTTTAATAGCTGTGCATAATATCAAATTTGAAAGTGTGGCAAAGATGCTGAAAGTCCTTTTTCTGGTTCACTTTGTAAAATCTGCCTTTTCCTACTAAAACATTTTAAATGGGAGACTTTACCTCAAGTGAAAGATGAATTAATCAATTTAAGCCTAAGGCAAGACAAGGTATATGTCAAGTTACAAGTTTTTGGTGAAAAGCTGTCTGCTGCTGGGGTTGATGTGTGCAAGTTGCATAGCAAGCTATGCAATGGAATTGAAAACTTAGGAATAAATACGTGTCTGGTGTTGAAAAGTGAATGAAACAGACTTGCACTGACACTTAGTGCTCCCAGGAAAGACTTTTTCTTGTAGGAATGAAAAATTAATGAGAAACAGGCGACAACTGCAGCACCACGTTATACTGAAAACTGCTACCTGTAGCTTTTTCATAATTGGGAAACCAAAATAGCTATCCAGAAATCAATACAATGGGTTTTGTTTCTTTGAGGGTTTGTACACATTTAAGTCTTAACCATTTGCAGCTGTGTGCAGTGTTTGAACAGTGTCCATACATTTTTTAGATATTTTTTTTGAATGAACAAACATGCTTTTAGAAGAATGCTTACAAGTGCTTGCCATACATGGGAAGGCCTGAAAATAACCAGTGAGTGAAGTAAAAACCCAAACATCCTGGTGACATCCACATTCAGCAATACACAGGCTGAACTATTGCATCATTCTGTGCTTTAAAACAGTTTGTCCTGCCTACATTGCAACCCATGACTGTATCTAAATGTAGATCCTGACCTAGGAGTTGTATGGTTTGTGATTTAACAATAAGAAAATTCTTGTTTGTTTAGCTGTTTGTTTGGAAGAATTCCAGTTCATTCCTCACATGAAGCATTATTAACTAAGAGCATTCACAGCTCTGCCATTACATGGGTTTGTGGAGTTCATTTGTCAAATAAAAAATGTGGGGCATAAGGTAGGGTTGTAATTCCTCAGTGTTGGGTGTGGTGGAAGACTTTGGGCAGACACAAGAAGGACTTGCTGGGTTTTGATTTCAAAGCCTGAAGAGTGGACAATTATTTCAGAAGTAGCTTTGTAACTTGTGTGTGAATTTTGTACCAGAGGGAGAGCAGCAAGGTCTCAGTGTAGAACTGCTGTGGCATTTTCTGTGTTCTCCAGAAGTCATTTTCACAGCTGCTGCCATAACAGAAAATCAGGGATATTGGATTTGCTGAAGTCCTGGTAATCAAAGCCTAGCAGGTAATAATAGAGGCTGGCTATGATGGTGATTAACTGAAACATAGTTGTTTTGCAGGAAGGGAGATTTTATGGAAACTTGAAGTCCAGGCCAGAAAATAACTGAGGTCATGACATTGAATGAGGGCTCTTTGTAAGTTAGTGCAAAAAACAGTGGCCAGTTTGACATGTAAGTATTTAGACCAAGAGTCCAAACATCCTGGTGAAAGTCAACTGTCCTGTCCTTGGGCTTGCCTCGGCAATTGGCATTAAAGGGTGATGTTGGCTAAGCCTCCTCTGAAACACCAATACTGTGAGTTTGCTGTACTCCAAGTCCTTGAAGGAAAATAATACAGAATCAATAAACACAGGACACGAGCAAAAATATTGCCAATTTGGATCAGAACTGTCATCTCTGCAAGTTGTTATGTCTCTGATGATAACCTTTAACAGATGGCTAATTAAAAGAGAAGGGTTAAAGAAACCCCTGAAGGGGCAATTATGAACCAAAAATAAAACATTCCGATTTCCTGAAATTTATTTTTTTTTAATTTACTAAAATGTTGTGTTGACTTTCAATTATAAAATCCATATGCTTGGAGTGGTTAAATATGTTTGTAAAGATGGATGTAAATTTATAATTTAATAGCAATGGCTTATTTTAAATTGTTTCATATAATTCTGTACTTTTGATACTGGTGGCTATAAAAGAATGTTCTCTTTATGTGAATGAGTGAATATATTCATTGGATAAAGATTAATGAAATACAAGTATATTTATGTTGTTGGCTCTGTCAAGTACCACACCTGTTCACATTTGAAACCATTGCAATGAAGTTCTGCATGAGATTTTTTTTTTATCTCTGCTGAACTGGATATTTGTAAACCTATAGAAAAATGAAGAATTTTGCATGTGTATTTTGGTGCTTACTTATCCAAACTTGATTATCTGAGCTTTGAGCAGGTTTTGTTTTTTTGACAGAATGAGTAAACCACTCCCATGTACATTAATCTCACTGCTCTACTTGAGCAGAGGAATTAATTCACAGGTGAAAAAGTGCAGGAACTGTCCCATCAGATTATTTCAGTACTGTTGTATCACTGTACTGTTGTTCCATCTGTTTTCCATCAACTAAAATCAGTTAATTTGCTTTCTTCAGACCACTGGTTCTATCACCCCTCACCTTTCTAGAGAACTTTTACATATTTTAAATTAAACTTTGAGACATTCACTGGTAGATGTCTGCCAAAGTGAAAACTGATCCTTTTCATTTTGCACTTTGCTTTCCAAATCCAGCCTGTTTTATTCTTAATCTCTGGCAAAGCTATTTCTTCCACGTTGAGTTACTCCTTTGGCAACGTCTTGCAAAGGGACCTTTACAAATAATTGTGAATTTCAATGATAATCCATGAGTGGCCATAATTTGCTGTCACAGTTCATTCTTTAATTCTGAATTCCAAGGCCTCTTGGTATTTTTTTAATCAAATATTTGGGGTTTGTCATCTGATAGAAAAATCAAGAAATAATGACTATAAATATTTGAGTATTTATAAGAGATGTACTGACTGTTAAAACAAGGACCTATCACATTTTTCCAGTGCTTCTCATTTCTGATTTACATCAATTTTGTCTGCAGCAATGTGTGGCCTGGAGTTGTGACTGGTAATCATCGTGTTTCTGAGATACTTTCTGATGCAAAGTACATGCTTTGATCATGTGCTCACAGAGGATTTTGTGAACAATCTATTTAATTCCATATGATCAGAATAGTCCCAAATGAAAGGAGCAATGCAGTAATCACTGCACCGTTTACCTTGGCTTTAATTTGTTGATTTTTTTTTCTGTTTAAGTATAAATTCTTCTTTATGCAGTTTAAGTAGTGTTTCACTCTTGGTTTTGTACCAAAACTGAAGAGAGCATTTTTCTTCATTGATATGAACAGCATTTTTCACTCTGTTAAAGTGTTTCTGGTGAATTACATACAATAGAGCAGATTTAAACACACAAATTTTTTTTTGACTACTTAATGAAAGTCCTTGGAGGTTTAGGTGTGCTTCTAATTTGGATCAAAATTGGAACTAGTCAGAAGTTTTCTAGGCCAAAGATATTTTCTTGATACATTACTTTTGATACTTCTTAAATTTTTCATCCAGGTTGTGTTTAATTCTGAAGAGAAGCAGCATTCCAGGAAATGCCAGGGAACAGCCCATTGGTTTTTCTGTTAGGTATGATATAGGACTTTTTGGGTGTCTTGAAGCAAAGTCTTGAAACGTTGCCCAGTTGTTTGTGGAAACAATTAAATTTGTAGGCTCAAGTCGAGGGACTAATTCAAAAGTGTTTGCCAGTTTGCAACTGGCAGAGGATTATAAATGAGTGTATCTGTCAGCTGCAGACACTGGAGGCAAACAACAAAGTGAAACTTTGATAATGAATGTTTTATTATCTGTTGTTATTCAAGAATCATTCTTGTTGACTCCATGGATTATAAAGTTAAATTGTTTCTCCACCTTTCCCACTTCTCTTCTCACAACACCAAGGCAATACTGTACATGAGTTACAGGTATCTGAATAAAATCATTGATTCTTAAGTTACTGTATTAAATTTCTGGAACAATCTCACATTAAGTCTGTAAGAAATTTGGTGTTTGTTATAATTCAAGGTTCATTATAATGAAAAAGATTTTTTAGAAGTAGGTGGCATCAATGCTGTTCTGTCTAGGTCTTGGCCCATCTTCCACGTCCTGCATTGTGTGTGTTGTAGCTTTTTGTTTGTTTATTTTACCAGCAGGTTTTTTTTCTGTCAAAGATGTCACTTGGTCATTATGACTGCATATTACTTTTATTCTATTTGAATGTACTGAGCTTGTAAAGATCTTGTACATTTATTTTTCTCATTGAAGTGGAGAAAAAAGCATTCAAATGCTGCCCTTGCATTCAGAATCATATTCAAGCAGCAGATTACATTTCTGGTCTATTTTGGATTAATATAATATTCCCACAAAGGATTTAGTCTTTTCCCATGAGCAATACAGTTTCCTCTGTCTTCATATTGACTGCTAATTGTTGGCATTTCTGAAGATTAAAGTAAGGTCTTACAGGGAGTGCAATCATACAGTTTTTCAGATCTAAACATCTTGTTGATATAGAAAACAAAATAGTCTTGCAAATTATTTAAGCCTGAAATTAAATAAGTTCTACTGAGTATTTTTTTATGTCTGAAACTCAGCCTTTCAAAATAAGACAGGATTTCAAGAAGTTAATTCCAGTGACAACTTTTCACAGCTTAAGAGTTACCTTATTTTCCAGAATTAGTCTTAACCCATGGCCTTTAACATTTTACCCACTCAGGCAGGCATTTTTGAATTTATAAGAGGGGCAGCATCTTAGCAGTGAACATAGACAGGGAAGCCTGCAATTAATAGATAACCTGAAACAATAGTTTTAATAGCCCATGATTGAGCGTATTTAATAAGTAAGGAGATTTTCCCACTTTAAACAAAGAATAAGAGAATGTGTGTGGGATTAGCAGTTTGCATCAGGGGAATGCCATTGTCTGGGCTGAAAAGCGCTGCACATCTGTAGATAGTAGATAATTCAGATAATTATTCATTTATGTGTAGCTGACTGTTTCATAATAAGAGGGGGTACAAGTTTGGGGGTTTATTTTTTCTGACTGGATAGGGAAATGATTAATTACAGAGCTGTATTTCGTGTCAAGTTGTGAATAAATATGTTTAGCATTCATATGGTTGTTTACAAACAGGAAACCCACACCGCTTGCCAACAGTTTGATTAAAAAAAAATCATTCAATTCATCACTAATTCTCTGTAGGAAAGATCTTTGCATTTGTGTAGTTTGGCATTTTATAATTAAATTCTTTTAAAACATTTTAATTAGGCAGAAGTAAACCAGAGTCCTTTTGTTTGCTTTTTGTAAACACTCGAAGGTGTCACTGAGGTGAGAGCTGTGAGAGTGCTGCAGGGTATCTTGGCTTTGAAGAGTGCTCAGCTTGAGGTTTGTAGTGTGTCCACACTGCATTGGGAGATGGCTTTATCAAATCAAATAACAAATTCGGGAAACCCTTTTTCAGTTCAAGTTCCTTGGCTATGTGTTGGTTCCCCAAAGTGTGGTAGAACTCTTTGGGCTGATGTCTCACACAAATGCATCTGTGATGTTTTCCATGCATAAAAGAACATCTGGAACAGGGACTTGTAGCAACACAGTACAGTCATCACTTGGACAGACAGAATCTAGGCAGGAATCTCTGCTGTTGATGCTTGAAAAAAGAAAAGGTGGGAAAGTCCAGGGGAGGCCACAAAGAGGATCTGAGTGCTGGAGCATCCCTGCTCTGCAGACAGACTGAGAGAGCTGGGGTTGTAAGACCTGGAGAGGAGGAGATTCCAGGGAGAGTTCAGAGCCCCTTCCAGTGCCCAAAGGGAGTCCAAGAGAGCTGGAGAGGGACTTTCAACAAGGGTGTGGAGTTACAGGACAAAGAGGAATGGCTTTAAACTGAGAGATGGTGCTTTTAGATGAGATATCAGAAATAACTTGTTCCCAGTGAGGGTGGCAAGACCCTGGCACAGGTTGCCCAGAGAAGCTGTGGCTGCCCGTGGATCCCTGGAGCTGTCCCAGGCCAGGCTGGACAGAGCTTGGAGCAACCTGGGACAGTGAAAACTGTCCCTGCCCATGGCAGGGGGTGGAATAGGATGGGTTTTAAGTTCCCTTTCAACCCAAACCATTCTATGAATGAGGTTATGTTGGGCCATTAAAGGCCTTGGAAGTGAAGCCAAGGCTGTCCTGGTTAACCAGCACTGCTGTTACAGACTGTGGCTCAGCTTGAAACACCCACTTGGAAATGTTTTTATTTAATCTCCCTTTTATGTAATTCCTCTTTAGCCACTACTGTGCATAAGTACTTAAAAAGTAATTAACAAAAACTACATGCAATGCATGCATTAAACTGTTTCTGCCTGCAATAATTTCCTTGGTTATAACCATTCACATTGTTTTCTTGTGAAACACAGACTTTTAATTCACTTCTACATTTTAGCCCAGATCACAAGTTTGTCTCGACACTGTGTGTATTGGAAAACAAGGTGTGTTTCTCAGGTGAGGAAATAGACTCTAATGATGGGAACTTTTCCTTTTTGTGGATCATCCAGCAGGAAATTAAAAAAAAAAAAGGCACCATGTGAAGATATAAATGTGCAACTTTATGCTCTCAAACTGTTGAATAAGTAATCTGCTTTGGATGTACTTACTTGTCTGATTTTGAGATTAGAAGGTATGAGACACTGCTGGACTTGTGTGCTTAGCATTAAATATTGACACTGAATTTTGCACTATATTCTGTTTTGAATTAAGTTTTATTTGTGAGTTGCCTCTTTGTATCTTTGGAATCCTACACCAAGGAACTGCATTTAAGTTGTTGATTCCCAGCAGAGAATCTGAATTTAGAAAAAGTGCTGCTGAAGCCAAGTGACAGCTTTTGGCTGTGTGAAATGTGGTTGGTTGTATAACTGAGTATTTGCTGGCTATTTGTTTGTTTTTATCATGCTTAGTTTCAAGTGTTATGACAGTGTACATTTGAGGCTCGTCCTGACATTTTTCTGCAATTTAATGTGGGAGTCTTAAATCCTCATGAGCTTTTTCCAGTTCTCATTGAAGTTAACGAGACCAGGAGAGCCATTTTTTGAGACAGATATTTTCCTTGACCATACTGCAAAATCACTTGTAAAGCAAGAGAATATGGTTAAAGGGACACCTACAATTCCCTGTGTTGTTCTGTACAGAATTGGAGTGAGATGTAAGAAGCAGCCTGTGATTTACATGCATCTCCTGTTAATTTTAATGTGCTTGACTCCCCGTGGTTGCCTTGAGCATCTCAACCTTGATTAATCTAAAGTTAAGTTCCTTTATGCTGGCTTATCTGTGATTGTTTTAGGCTCACTCCATCTGTTTCTTAATGTAGCTCTATAACTTCTTTCACAGTTGAGATTTGCTGATTATATCACTTTGGGTTTGTGGCTAAAACATTCAGTTCTGGTTTTATTACAAGATACATTGATAAACTTGTAAAAAGTGGATGGGAGATTATTATCGAATAATTATTTCTCTGAAGGTGATTCCCTTCATAATGCAGAAAATAGGTGAAAAAAGTTTGGTGAAGATGGAGATGATAGGTTAAATTATTAGGAAGACTGAAGTGACATCATTGATTTTTACTTGTCAAACATTTGTGCCAATCTTTTCCCTCTTGCTATAAGGAAAAAATGTTAAGTTGTATTTTATGATTTTGCAAGTAGCAAGACAGTCCAAAAAAGTATGTAGAACCACTTTGTCAGCTCCTGAGTCATCCCATTTTGCAATAATCCAGTTCTTAGTTTAGCATTGTGGGGATGTTATTACTGGTCATTAATTTTCAAACTGTCACTATTTGGTT